>CM069546.1:46412500-46717481 GCA_035773235.1 Eospalax fontanierii | reverse complement strand
TGTCAAGCATCTGTCCACCAGGCCCTCTCCACCCACCGCTGCCATTGCAATACCCTTCTAATCACGTTTGCTGCTCTAAGAGCCTTCCACAGAACAGCTCAAAAGAGTCTTTGAAAACAAGTCAGGCCTGGATGGTAGCTCAGTTGACAAAGTGCTTGCCTAGCACACACAAAACTATCGGTTCCATCCCTAGCATCAAATTAAAACCAGATGTGATAATATGGCCCTGTAATCCTATCATTTGGAAGATAAAGGTAGGAGAATCAAAAGTATAAGATCATCCTTGGCTATGTAGCACGTTCAAGGCCAGATGGGATAAGATCCCATGTAAAGACAAAAACAAAACCAAAACAAACAAAAAGTCAGATGACAGGTCTCCAGAACTCCAAGTAGCCCAGTATGTTCTCATTTACTCAGAGCAGAAGTTAAGGTTCTGGCGGTAGACTGCAAGGCCCTGCTTGATCTAACCCTGGTCACTCCCTGAATTCATTACCACCCCTCCCCTTGCTGAATCTACTCTGGCTATCCTGGCCCAAGGGTTATCTCCATTACTCTACTTTCTCTCCATTACTCTCTTCTGATGCTATCAGAATTTTTTGCACTTGCATTTGACCTCTTCTAGAACATTCTTTCCATTAAATTACAGTGTATGTTGTCCCTTTAGCTCCTCCAGGCCTTAGTTCAAATATCACCATCTCAGAGAGGCCTTTCCTAACCACTCACTGTTCGTAACTGCAGTACCTTACCCTCTTCCAAGTCCTTTCTGCTTCTTTCCTTATACTTTCTCCGTCACACTTACCATCATCTGACACAGATAATATCTTACTATTGACCATAGAAGACAAGAACCTTTGTGTGGACGTTTCACTGCTCTTTCTCGCGTGTGCATTCTCTCTCTCATGACCATATAGAGCTTAGTAGGTGCTAAATAGACACCTGTTCAAGTCTACAACACACAAGTTCTGCATTCTTCCACCCATTCAACCAGTATGGCAAGCCGAATAAAGGATATGCATAACTGATGACCTCACAACTCAGCATATTCACTCAACAAATATTGAGCACCTACTGTGTGCCAGGCTCCATTCTAATCTCCAGAGTTGCTGCCACAGATGAGGCAGGCAAGGTCTCAGCACCAGGGAGTTTTCAAAGCGAGTAAAACGAGAAATGACCAAGATAAAGCTGCATTGCATCAGGAAGTGTGAATAGATAGAACAAGGCAGTGATAGAAGTTCGAGAGGGTAAGGATGGTAGCTGGCTCCCCGGTGGCATGAGAGAGTTCTTATGAGGAAGTAACATGCATGCCAGTTGAAGCCTGCAAGACTAGAAGAGTCAGATCTGGAAGATTCTGGGGTCAGAGGGATCTCAGTGGTGAAGACAGCAACTCACACTCCCTCAAGCATAGGCATTAACCGTCTGGAAAGCATCTCTCTCACCCACCCAGCACGGGGCCCCTCCCTTGCGATCACACAGATGCTGGAAGTTGCTGTCTCTCAGATCTTACTGACTTGTCTTCTCCCTTCTGCTCTTTAAAAGAAAGACCCTGTCTCTGAGCCTTAACATCCTGCCTGACACACAGCAGATGATCAATAAGTTGGTAAGAACTGAAGTGATCTGAGATGATTTGATGTTGGGATTTGACTATAACCAGAAGTGAAACTGTAGAACGAGTGCATCTAGATACAGCATCCTTACAGGGATACCTCTTCATCAGCCTCAGCCCAGCATCTCCAGCTGTCTGCTCTTTGGGGTCCAGGCAGCGTGCCATCTCTTCCAGGAAGCTTTCCTCCAGCTGATTTCATCTCCTTCCCATGCCGCTCTTGCTCTCCTTGTATTTCTATTGTGCACTCTGACTTGTGTACGAAACTGTCACGAGTGTCTCAAAAGCCCACTAACCTGTAAAAAGTCCAGAGGCAGGATCTGTGTTCTCTGTTTCTTTGTATCATTGCTATTGAAATCAATAAAGGTTTGATGAAGAAATCAATGATCAATAATGACAGCTATTATTTGTTGGATACCTTCTATATGCAAGAAATATTTGGAGTACTTCTTCATGTGATTTTCCATTGACTCCTCACTACCTCCTTACCTGAGTCAATACAATTGAGTCCTGGTACTCTCATGGAATGAGCCACTGAGAAGAAGCTGGTTGGTGGATACAGGCCTGGCAGATGGTAAAACTCATGATCTAACACAATTCTCCAAATTTCAGGGTCTGGGCTGACAATTACTCTTTCCAGACATTCTCCCATATCAATGGTTTTATTTTCTTCAGATTCTGATCCAATGTGGTTTAGACTTATTAAACAGAAAGTTCCAGAAATAAACAACTTGTAAGCTTGAAGTCATTCATTACTCTGAATAACGTGACGTTCCGCTTTGCTGTGTTCCACTTGGGAAGTAATCAACCTTCTGTGCGGTGTATCTACACTGCATCTGCTATCTACCCACTAGCCATTTAATGCCCACCTCAGTTATCAGATTGACTCTTATACGGCTGTGGTTTCAATGTGAAGTTTGTGCCACAGATTCGGATGTTGAATGCTTGGTGCTCACTGGAAATGGTAAGAGATGAAGCCTAGATTCCAGTACATTGTTGTGGGGTATGTCCTTGGCGATATCTTTTCCCCGGTTCCTTCCTATTTGTTCTTTCTTTCCTCCTCCTCCTCCTCCTCCTCCTCCTCCTCCTCCTCCTCCTCCTCCTCCTCCCTTTCTCCCCCTAATTCCTGCTTCCTTCTCTCCTATGCCACACTTTCCCACCCCCACTCTCTTACCTCCATGATCTTCTGCAAATGACTATCTGAACCCTCTGAAAACATGAGCCAAAATAAATCTCTCCTCCTTAAAGCTTTTCTCTCAGATATTTTGTTACCGCAGCAAGGAACATAACTAATACATACAGTTTCTCAGTACTTAAGCTCAAATAACTCCTGTTTTACTTAATAATGGCCTTCAAGTACAAAAGCAGTGGGACTAGCAATTTGGATATGCCAAAGAGAAGCTGGAAAGTGCTTCCTTAAGTGAAAAGGTGAAGGTAGAATTAGATAAATAGAACATGTTACATGTTCTGTTTTATTAATTATTGCTGTTCATTTCTTACTATGTCTAATTTATAAAGCAAATTTTATCGTTTCTGTGTATATAGTAAAAAACACGTATATATAAATTCTGTACTCTCCATGTTTATAGGCATCCACTAGGTGTCTTGGAACTTAGTCTGCCAATGTAGTGGCCCACTGTAGTTTCTGTTTCCTTCTTCCATTTTGAGTTCATCCCATCCATAGCCTTTGAATCTCTCTCTCTCTCTCTCTTTCTCTCTTTCTGTTTCTCTCTCTCTGTCTCTCTCTCTCTCTGATATGATCCATCCATCTTTTTCATTGTTTCCTGAGGCACCCAGTTCCACCACTTCAGTAGCTATTCATCTTGACACCAGCCTCAGAGTAGATGTAGCACTCTGCCTGACAATGGGAACTGAGACTAGGGAAACTCTTAATACAAGAATCCACCTCTCCAGCAGAACTGGCTACTAGTCCCATTACAGGTAGTCTCGGGGAGCCCTTCTGCCAAAGACACCTTCCACATTGATTGTTAATGTATAGGAAGTTCCAGTGACTGTTTGCTCCAGTGGCCATCCCTCCGTATATCATCTTCCACTCTTAATTCAGTGGCATTAAACACTCTGTGGCAACAGGTAACACCCTGCTCTCTCCACATGTATGCTTCATGTATGAGCTGCTTTTGCAACACTGTGACCAAAATAGCCTGACAGAAAGAATTTAAGGAAGGATTGCTTTGGCTCACAGAGTCAGGGGGTTCAACCCAACGTGGCAAAGAAGACATTGGTGGAGCACAGGGCAGCGGGAGCCTGTGGCAACAGCTTTTCACATCATGGTGGATCAGGAGGCAGAATGCAGGACTGGAACTGGATAACTGTGAAAAGCCTGCCTATGGTCAGCCACTTCCACCATCCAGACTCCACTTCCTAAAGGCCCCACAGCCTCCTCAAACAGCATCACCAGCTGGGAATTGAGTGTTCAAAACTTGAACCTTAAGAAACATTTCAGGTTCAAATTCTAGCACCTAGTGTTATTCCTAATAGAATGGAAGATCTGGAGCTCTGTCTGCATCCAAGGATTTTGATGTGTATGTGGGGGGTGGGGGGCGTGTCGTACACATGTGTGTGGTAGCTAGAAGTCAACCTTGGCTCATTCCTCAAGAACCATCCTCCTTGGCTTTTGAGATAGGGTCTCTCACTGAGAGCTGGGCCTCACTGAGCTGGGCTAGTCTGTCTGTGAGCCCCAGGGGTTCTCTTGTCTCTGTGGTCCCAGCACTGGGATTACAAGACTGTCATCATGTTTAGATTTTCAGTGGGTGCTGGGAATCAAACTGAGATCCTCAAGCTTGCATGGCAAACACTTCACTGAGCCATCTCTATAGACCCAGAGATTTTTTATGAAAACATTGTCCTGTTCCAAATGAACCTCAGATTTGAAAAATACCTTCCAGTCCTGTTTCCATAGATTTCTACTACAATGCCTTGCCTACAGATATATACAACTTTGGTTTATGTATCAGTCATGGGGAGACTGTGGTCAGTGGGAATAGCAAAGAGGCTTGTAACCTTGTGGTTTTTATGCATGGTTTCCTTTAAATCAACTATGCATTTTCTTTGGAAAACTTGACTTTTCTAAAGCCTAGATGCCTTGTAAATATTGCAAATTTAAACACCTCTCTCTTAATGCTTGTATTTGCTCTGAGTTTTCTTTTCTCTTGATTCTCCCAATCACTAACACATCAAAGGAATCCAAACCATTAGAATCACTGGTGCATTACTGAAATGGACTTTTTGCAAACTCCAAAAATATTTCTCATGATGTTGGTGATATCCTGCATGCTCCTCAGAGAACCTACAAAATTTCACCAAGTCACAGAGGGAGAAAAATTGCCATTATTTTAAATGGGATTTCATTCCTTCTAAGTACATCAAGGAGAAAAATCTTACATCAATAGCAGTATTTCTTTAACCACCTATTAGTGTCTCCTGTTATCTCCTGCTAAAGAGATAGGATGCTACAAGGTTGGAACATTCCAGCATGGTATTTAGTAAAAACTCAATAACACTGCTTTGTTTTCAATCTGTCTATTTTTATGGTTACTTTCTAATTACAGCAAGTGATGCTGGCTTTCCATTTAGGATGGCTTTAAATAGACCACCCTAAATAAAATTGCTCTGTAAAAATATTTATTTGAACTATATTTGCAAGGAGTGTGTTAGGTTTACAAATGCATAACATGTCTTTAGAAGGATCCCACAAAGTAGGTTCTTGTCAATGCTTCTGGAAAGAGTAACTTTAAAAAATATTCTCTTTATTATTATTTTTATACGTATGAGTGTATTGCCTGTATGTATATAAGTGCACCCATGTCATGTGATACCTATGGAGCTTAGAAAGGGCATTGGAAACCCTGAACTGAAGTTACAGACAGCTGTTAGTCACTATGTGGGTGCTGGGAATCAAACTCAGGTCCTCTGCAAGAGCAGCAGCACTCTTAATTGCTGAACCATCTCTCCAGCACCCAGAAAGAGTAACCTTATGGCCAAAAGATAAGACAGATGGGATGGGAATATCTTCACTGCATACCTTTTGTTGCATTTAAATTGCATTATAAACAGATATTAACATATATAATTTCCTCCAAAATATACAAATGAAGAAAATATGAAATGTTATCCTTTATGAAATATTATAATGTGTTCATTTTTATTATAATTTTTCCTTATTCTTGAGAATTTTTATGCATGTATATAATGACATATGATCATATCTACCCCGTTTCCTTCCTCTAACTCCTTCTGTATTTCCCAACATGTAAGATTTTAATTTTAAAAAGTAAGTTTATTTTTAGTTGCTGCATAAAAATACTAAAAGATGCATATACATTGATGATGCCATGACTTGGATGTAGAAAATGTTGCCCCAAACCCATGTGATTAAAGATTTGGAGCTTCTGGAAAGTGGTGGAACCTTTAAGAGATCGTGCCCCGTGGGGAAGTGTTAGGGCCCTGAGGGAGTGTTCTTGAAGGGAATAGTGATAATCAAGATAATCAAGTCCTTTCTTCTCTCCCCACACCTCCATAAGTTCCTGCCATGATATACTGTTTTGTTATAAACTAGAAGCAACCTATAGGGTTCTGAAACCTCCAGAACTGGGAGCCAAAATAAACCTTTTTTCTTTTTGCTACAGTAATGGAACCTAACACAAATACATTATCACATGATGCTTCCATACATGTATACGTTGTGTAGCATTCGTATCAGGTTAAACATATCTACCTTCTCAAACATTTATCATTTCTTTATGCGAAATTCAAATTCTTTCCTAGATTTTTTGAAATGTAGAACATGTGATTGTTATCTTTAGTCACCCTACAATGCAATAGTTCATCAGAGTCTTGCGCTCCCTACCTATAACTCAGTACCCACTGATCAACCCTCTCTCCCCCATTCTCTGCCCTTAAATTTTTTACATAAGTTCACTTAAACGCAAATATTAAGACGATCACATGTTGTGCCAGGCTTTGAAAATATGGAGATGGCACCATAATGACTGACGTCTAGAACATAGTGGATTCCTTCCTCTAAAATGGGTGCTATGCTACGGACTGGAGCATGGCAGTGAGAAGCCATCAGGTGTCTGCCTAGAACAGATGTTCCTCATGTCCTTACTTGGGGAGCAGATGTCAGAGCTGCTGGCTGTGGACACTAAGGTAGAACCTCTGTCACTCCTATGACTGGAAGTTTGGGAAGCAACACCCAGCTGATGTGCACCCAGGAACCACCCATGATGCTGACATGCCTCCCACCCCACTAGCCAATCAGTACATTTGTCCATGTCTCCTGGGAGAACATGCTTAATCAGAACCCTCTGCTTCTCGCCCTGTCCCATTATCCTAAGGAGAAAAACCCAGGGAGTGAAGCATTGGACCAACAGCCTTGCTGTGTAACCTGACAGGCAGCAATTACCTCTGAAATGCTAAGTTATTTCCACTCACTGGTGGCTTTTACCCACCTTGTCAAGCTCTCATGGACTACAAAGCACTTCAGGCCATCAGCAAAGCCCATTAGGAGAAAAGAGTGGCAGCAAAGCCAGCCCACAGCAGCCTGGCACCAAGCCTGGCCAATGGTGGGCGTTTGACAAGTAAATGGATTAACCCACCTCAGAGTTAGCTCTGGGGGTGACAGGAGGTGTCAAAGGCTTAGCTTGGCTGCATGACCTCTTAGGACCTCCTGGCCTGACTCACAGCCTGGGTGTCTGTTCCCCACCTCCCTCTTCCCTGCCCCCTGGCTGAGAGCCATCATACAGAGAGCTGGCCTCCCCTCCAAGTTCTCCGGCAGATCTGGATCAATAGGGAGCTGTATGCTTCCGCCTTTGCACACCCACTCTGTCACTCAATCATTCAAAAATGATTCATGAAGAGCTAACCAAGGGAAGAACACTATTCAACACTCCTGAACACTGGATGCACAGAACATTAACAAGCACTCGGGAAACAGCACCTATTAGCATTGGCTGTGCAGAACTGATAGGACCTCTTCAGATGCAGCTCCGGGTCTATGGGAGGCGCAGGAAATGCCTCTTTACAGCTGCCCATGGAGAACATCATATTGTCTCATCTCTGGTGGGCATCTCCCCCAAACCTTTCCTAATTGTAAAATAGATGATTTCAGGGAGATGGCATGGATAACATAAAGAATTAAAAACTGAGTACAGCTCCTTGACTAATAATCAGAGATGCCATATTGGGTATTTTCCCTTTAGAAGACCTAGTGGATTTCAGGCTGGCTGGTGAAGCCAGGTTTTGAAGGCAGAAGACAGCTTGGTGAGGCAGAGCAACTCTCCAACCCAGGTGGAAACAGTGTATTTGATGGAAATCAGGACATTGTTCTTCCATTGTAAGACACATACTAATCTCAGAAATTCAGAGATGTGAAAAAAGCAGACTATGTTTCTTATATTCTCTATTAAGTGATATTTTTCATATTTTAACATCTTAAGCAATCTTAACAGTGTGTATTTAGTGAAAAATCTCAGGACTATAAGGGTCATTTTTGCTTCAGTATCTCAACCAAAAGCTTTGAGGAAATCATGTTCATTCCACACTCTCCAAGTCCCTCTAAGCTCCAGGGAAAAGTGAAACCAGCTCTTCCAAAACTCTCCCTGAACAATGACAGTTCTGTCGGCCCATTTTGAATGTTCCTTGATGCCTGACAAGAGCTGTACATGTGCTGTAACTAACTATTGCATTTCCAGTATGCTGCAAGGCTGACAGAGAGTTACATGATAGATGGGGGATTTCGAGACTCAATGGTTTCACTTAATCAGAGTATGTGACATTCCCCTAGACCAGGGCAGAAAAACTCCCTATAAAAACAAAAGTCTGCAAAGACACTAGTTGTGCAGGAGACCACATATATGTGGTGCGTGTGCACATATCACCTGTGTACACAGTGAGAACAGGTCATTCTGTTTCATGTGTTGATCAGTTTATTATAAGATGGCAGACCCCTTCACTGGTCCCGTCTTCATACAGAAGGCCCTTGTCTTTGGCCTTTGGGTATCCTCCCAATGTTTGCTTCTCTGGAAGTCAGCTTTGCTTTAGCCTATGATAGACTGATTTGAGGGAGTTTGGTAACATGGTGGATTAAATTCTGTGCTTTTTATTCTTTCTTACTTAGTCTGTTGCCTCTGGGGCAAATCTTGCGTCTTTTTCGTGTTACACAGTCCCAAGAACGCCACTGATGCTGAACAAGTAATAACCAGAGTTGTGAAATGGAGTCTAACATTTATAGAACAGGCTCATCTATCAAAATTTGGACACTGGAGCACAGAGTCAATTATCGTGTATTAACTTGCTCTTGTTGGCATTTTAATGCATTTAGAAAAGATTCACTTCCTCTCCACACAGACATCCTGCCAGCCCATAATGCTAGCAGAATTGAGACACTTTAAGCAAAACTCAGCTTCCTCTTGGATCCTAAAGAGTCCTGGACACAGTGCAGTTTTTATTTCTTTATAAACGATGAAGACATGGAATCAGCTGTATCATATGCAAAACTTGGCTGAAACAGCAGCATCTTATGTGTAATCTTAGTTCCTAAGAGTGTTTTCCCATACATTGTCTTACACGATTTTCACAAGACTGTAAAACAACAGGCCAGGCACCATTCCCCGCTTTGAAGGCAAGCTGATACAGAGAGATATGGAATGATCTTTTATACAGGCAGAAAGAAGGAAAGAAAAGATAGAGGACAAGAAAGGAAGAAGGAAGGAGGACGCGAAGGAGGCAGGGAGAGGAGAGGGAAAAGATAAGAAAAAGGAGAGTATGGGCTGAGGAGCTGGCTCAGCTGGAAAGCGCCTGCTATGCATGCAGGCAAGATGGTCCTGCATTCAGGTGCCCAGTGCTGACAGAGAAGGCCAAGTGTAGCAGCTCTCTAAGCCTGTGCTGCAGATGCAGTCAGGCAGATCTCTGGAGTTTGCTGGCCTAGTGAAAGCAGTACATTCTTGGTTCAGTGAGACACCTTGTTGTCTCAAAAAAGAAAAAAAAGTGAGAGAGGAAAACAAATGACATGAAATTCTAGCCTCCATGTATGCATATATGTGTGTACATGCATCGGCATCCTCCCACACACACATAAACACAGAGGAGACTATGAATCTTGGCCACATTTGCCCATTTGTAACTGCGGCATGTGCAGCACTAATAGTTTCAATAGAAGTCGCACCAATGGTGATAATGGCACTGTCAGCTAAGTAACAGTCATTGTGGTAGCAGCAGTGACACTACTGGTTTGTCTTTACGTGCCAAAGATGTTTCAGCGCGCTTCTGTCAGCAAATGCTTCATTCATTCTTCAAAACTAGCTTCCAGGATCGGGCAAGGCACGTGAGACTTAGGACAGTCATTTTTTTTTCACATCACACAGAATCTAAGAGTCCATCTCATGTCTTCTGACACAGCGGGTTCCACCCTGGGACCGGCAACAGCCTAGTATCACTATGCCTTTTTGTCAAGCAGCTTGTAGACCCCCACCCCTCAGATCCAGATACAGTTTCTGGGAGGAAATTTGAAAAGAGGAATTCAGGCTAACACAGGTGAAGCAAACACCAGAGATGAGATCACAGAATGGTGCCAGAGGGATCCCTCTGCTTTGACTCTCTCAGAGTGGCCTGATGGGTGGCTCCTAAGAAGGAATTAGGACTGGGGAGAAGGAAGATGCAGCTCTCTCTGCTCATTTCTTTTGCTGAGGGTGTCTCTCTGGATCTGTTAACTTTGCCTTCATGGCAAAGAAGTCTCACCTGTGGCTCGAGGGTGAAGATTTTCATTTTTCCATCATCTATTTGCAGTCAGACCTCCTAGCCTAGGAAGTACAGTAAGGGCTTCGAAGCGGGCAGAATGTCATGTGCTCTACCGCATTCAGACAGCTCCACCCTTGGGAGACCCAGTCCACCACAGGAGCTGGATAGGTTTCTTGATCATGTCTACACAGTGGACACTGGTTTCATGATGGCAAGATGTCAAAAGATAAGGGTAGTAGGCAGGGAGAAGAAGAACCCGTCACCCTCTGTGACTAACTCTTGGAATTCAGAAAGAAAAGGATTTCAAAGAATCCCAGGAATTTCCACCATTACTGCATTGGTGAATGTTACTTCAGTATTGACAAAGGATAAAACGGAGATAAATGTTCTGGAAACTACGGACACAGTGCCTAAATTGGAGAGTATTTATTATCTTGAGCAGACACAATAATTTCCATCGGAAACCCTGGGGGTGTTGGTTTGCAAACAGGCACAAACCACATAGCCCTTTTCCGAGTGCTGTGGCCTCCTCAGCCTTCCTGGGCAAGTGATGGGGATCATATTTATGACCAGACCTCTGGGTTAATCTTTCTTTTAGAAATATCAAGGAGGAAAGGGTCATGGGGCAGGGGGAAGCAGGGAAAGAAGAGGAGCTGTCAGTGGGCTTCATATTAAATAAAACCTACCAAGATTCAGCTGAGAATTTTAGCAGAATCCAAATGTGCTAGGAAAAAAAAAAAAAAAAGGCATGGCTTCCATCTCTAAGGTTCACAGCTAAGCTGGCTTAGAATCACACATGCCAAGGTTAAAAATAAAAAGCAGCCATCCCTGAATGACACAGGCTCTGGGAGGGAAGCCTGAGGTAAGCTGTTCGATGGAGGAGGGAGGAGAGAGAAGGAAAGCCTGGGCTCACCGTAGAGGTGTTTGTGGCAGGGCACATTACCTAAAAGCCAGATGCTCAGAAATGTGCTATTTTGCAACTTAAAAGGCACTTCACACTGGCAAAAGGTTTCATAATGATCTGAAGATTTTCCATCAAGGAAACCTTGGCATGCATGTGTGTGTGGCTGTGGCAGACCCTGCCATGGCAGGGTGCTGTCCTTCAATGCTTCTGCCATCCACATGCTAGGGCTAGGCTCAGAGAGTGTCCACACATGCCTAAATGGGACGCCAGTGGGTCACAGTTCAGAAAGTACAGTGGGCCATCACGTTTGGTATGGAGCCACACCTGACACTGTGCGCCATTCTATTCCACCAATCAGACAAAATGGTGCTGGGGCCACCCACAGGTCAGGTGTCCCATGCTTGGCTCCATGGCAGACAGACTGTGTGTTTGCTTCCTAGGGACAGTGCATGCCCCATCCCTTTCCTTTAAGAGCCATAGCCTCCTCTTAACAGGGCTAGCTGGCAAAAGTGACAAGTAAGTCCTGTGGATTCCCCTTCTTTGCAAATTCAGGGCTCTCTCTTATGACTCCAGTGGGGTTGTCTTTCTAATGAAATTGTCCTTTCGCTGATATGCTTGTGACTTACTACTGACTAAAGGGCTATTTTTTTTTTATGAAAATATAAGTAATAGCTTCAGCAACTGTGTCAGCTACCATGGCATCCCTCTACAATTCCAGTATGACACAGAAGCTTCTAGAATGTTTGCAGGAGGTCAGGTGAATAGGGAGAAGTCTGTGCCATCCATATATCATACTCTAGTCCCAGGGGAGCCCATTCTGCACCACACAGGGTACGGGAGGCATTGGAGAGAGGAGGCTGCCACCTCCCCAAAGCTTCAGCCTATTTACAGATAACCTCAAGCTGGTGGAACTCTTAACCTCAGAGTCAAAAGAAGAGAGAACAGTCTAAGCCTGTCTGGCTATTGCTAGGTTTCTGCCTAGTCTTCATTTGAGGTGTCCACCTGTATTCCAAATTCCTCCTGTTGGCTGCTGGGTTAGAAGCACTCCTAACGCTGTCTTTTTTTTTTTTTTTTTTTAATTATACATCTTTCAAACACTTTGTGGAAAGGCCTTAGCAGACAGACAGAGCAAGGAGTGTTTCCCTGCCCATTGTGATGGATAAGGAAAGACAGGCAGGAAGAGTTTAAGGAACTTGTGCAATGTAAACAGCAGAGCCACGACTTGAATCCAGGGTTCTTTCCTTTATGCTGAGCTCACTGATCTAGGGTAGGAGCCGCTGGGGGAGCCAGCATGGTGGCGAGTATCTGGTTCTGGAAATGGCACTCTCTAGGGAACCTATCTCAACTTCCTTTCTCCTTTCAAGACCCCCCAAAACACTGTTCCTCTGAACTATGGGGGGTCTAACAGGCAGAGCACACCCAAGGGGGGTCTCTGTCATGGTTTTTCTTCTTTTCCTCAGGGTTCTTCAGGTGCTACAGACCGGGGAACATCAGCTTAGAGTCACGGAGGGGGGCGGGAGGGGGGCGGTGGAGGGTGGTAGTCAGGCAGCATACGCCCTGACCAGCACCTTTGCCTGGAGCACCCACTACCCGTTCATCGTAATGACTAAGACATGGAGCTAGCTCTCTAGCCAGCACTGAGACGTGAGTGGGATTTGCTCCCTTCTAGGGACTCCAGAGGAAAGGAGGAACGCCCTTTGCAGTTCAGAGAACGGCGTGTCCGGCTACATCGTCGCTGGGAAGTTCTGGGCAGAGCCTACTGGAGTCCCCCCATGCCCCACGTGCCAGCCTGAGCCCATTCAACCAGCAGGGTTAAGAGGAAGAGAAAAGCAAGAGACGGCTCCAAGGACAGCACGCTGGAGACCCAGCGCGCAGAGTGGAGCTGCCCTGGCCCCCTTACCTGTACCAGTCCAGCCCCCGGCCGTAGTTCCTGTCGAAAAAGTGGGGCTCAGTGCCCAAGGCTCGCACGTCCGGGTGCACGCGGATAAACTCCAGCACCGCCCGGGTACCCCCTTTCTTGACGCCGACGATGAGGGCTTGGGGCAGCCGCTTGGTGCCCAGCTTCGGGGAGCCAGAGTGGTTGGATGCGGAGACGCGAGGTGCGGGCGCGGCGGCGGCCGGCGCGCTGGGAGCGCTGGGCTCACTGGGCGTCGGCCCCGGGGGATCACAGGGGCGGGACTTTGAGAGAAGTTTCTGGCCCTTGGCGCCGGGGCCGCGGAGGCAGCGCGGCGCTCCGAGGAGCCGGCTCCGGCCCAGATCGTCGCAGCAGCACAGGAAGCTGTAACACAGGTAAGTGCAGGACAGCGACAGCGTGAAGGCGAAGAGCAGCCTGCGCGCCCTCCGCGGCTGAGCTGGCCCCGCGCGGCCCAGGACCCTATAGGCCATAGCTCCATGGGCCCGCGCCGGGGGTCATGGTTTCCGAGGTGGCACCTGCGGCGGAGCTGCTACGTGGCCCTGCGTTCGCCTAGAGAGCTCGCGTGGCGCTGTCCCCGCCGCGCGGGTCGGGCGTAGGGGACGCGGTCTCCTCCAGGCGCTGCTCGCTGGGGCGCGCACCGTGTCCGGGCATCCCGGGGGCGGTGGCTCCTCGGGGACCCGGTGGCTGCATTGCCAGCATCTTCTGGTGCCGGGCGATGGGGGCTCCGGGCAGCGGGGCGGCTCCTGGCACTCCTCGGCTCTCACGCGCGCCGGGTTCGGAGCGCGCCCTGCGCCCGAAGCCCCATTCCGGAGGCCCGGAGCGCCGCGCAGGGGACGCTCGGTGGCCGCGCGGCTGTGCCGGCGGGAGGATGCGCTGACCGGACGGTGGCGCTGGCGCGGGCAGCGTTCCGGCTCCTCGGGAAATGCCGAGCCAAGCGCGCTGCCGGCTCTATTTAAGGAGTCGCCTGACGTCAGCCGCGCGGGTCCCCCGAGCCCACGCCGCGCCCAGGGACCTGGCCCGCCCCCTGCGCCCCCACTCTGTTATTTCTTTCAGAGACAACACTCTCCCAGACCCTCACCCCTGCGGGCCGCTCCCCAGAGAGACCTGACCAGCTTGGGGCGGTGAGGAGAGGTGTCTACATACATCATGTACTCCTGTAGGAAGCTGGACCTCGTACGATGGCCTCGGGACACCAGAGTCGAGACTGAGCCAACACCCACCCCAGACTAAGTCTGGGGCTGCTGCTGCAAGCACCCTCTCTGACCCACACAAGCACTCACCAAGCTGAGGAGCACGCACACCCTAGCACTGACACACCTCCACACCCCACAAGGGGTGGAGGGGAGAATCCCCTAACCTGGGCATAGAAATAACAGCAGAGACACACCCTATCCCCAGCCTGCTCGACGAGCAGACACACAGTCTGGAATCTGACATCCTGCGGTGTGCCCGGGACCAGGGCGCACGCAGTAAAGCGAATGGGTGGAGGAACTGAGTGAGACTGAGATTCCGTGACTAGTCATCCAGCCCCTTAGCGCCTCGCACGCTGACTCACACCCAGGCGACTCGCTCTGTCTCGCACCCATGGAGCACACACCTCCACCCCACTCTCACACCACCTTCCCTGGGCCTGGAGGGAGAGCTAGCCACTCTGCAAAAGACTGGGCCAGACTGGTGCATCTCTTGGCAGCCGCCCCCTAGCGGTGGACAGCTCTCCGGGGAGCTGTCCAGGGTACCCAATGATCCGTAAGGACCAGCCAGGCTTCTCATAGTGGCAGTTAAGGAAACAAAGGACTGTCTGCAGGAGTTCCCAGTGACCATCATCGAGGCAGGTTTTGGAGAGGAGACCCAATGCTGCCCTGAGGGACTGCACTAGTACATTATGTAAGATCAGAACTGCGTACCACAGGTGGGAATGGCCTTGTACTGAAAGAGCCGCATTGTCCCTCAACAGCAGTTCTAATCAAGTGCCTAGTGTTCCCAAAATGACGACTGGATGACCTCCACCACCTTCAGACCCATTAGACTACGGGTGACTTCAGGGCAAGGTATTCTAGCTCAAACCAAGCCCAACCCTAAAAACTTAGACAAATCTCTCTACTATGGCACTAACTACCAACACATGTTCACATATGTTAGATCACTTAATAATTATTATAGCCTATCATAGTGTTGCCATTATCTCACATCACTTTGGGTTCTTTTTAAAAGTAATATTTTACTTATTCTTTGAGAATTTCATACATGTATAAACAATATATTTTTTTGTCATAGCCACCTCCACCCCTCCCTCCAACTCCCCCAGAGCCCCCAGCATGTCACCCTCCTAACCTCACACCCTCTTCTTAAAATAATGACTGAGTCTAATTGTGCTGGCCCCAGTCACATGGGTATGGGATCACTGGCAATCTATCAGTGGCCACCTCTCCCCCCAGAATAACTCTCCTTCCCCCATCAACCATCAACTGCTAACAGCTCCTCAGCCAGGGGTGGGGCCTTGTGGGCCCCTCCCCCACTCGTGTTGGAATGTTAATTGGCTTGATTGTGCAGGTCTTGTGCAGCTAACCAAGGCCTTTGTGAGTTCAAGTCATATCTAGAAGTCAGCATCTCGCAGCACTCCTCCCTGCCCTATAGCTCTTAATGTTCTTTCTGCTCTCTCTTTCACAATGTTCCCTGAGCCTTGAGAGGAGTGAGATATAGCTGTTCTGTTTCGGACTGAGCACTCATAGTCACCTATTCTTAGCAGTCTCTTCAGTTATGAATCTCTGCATTAATTGCTGCCTACCAATGAAAACAAGCTTCTTCAACCAAGGTTGAGAGTAGCATAAACCTATATGCCTCTATCATGAAGTATACTCCCCAGTTTGGATTCTTAATTCTAACAGTAGCTAACATGTATCAAGTGCTTGTTTTGTGCCATAATGTGCAAACTACTTAACAGGCTTTACCTCATTTATCTTTGGACATAGGTATTATTATAGGCATTATGATAAGTCCTAATTTACAGAGAGTGGAAGGAGGTTAAATAAACACATACTCAGTAATTGGCAGAGCTAGGATTAAACCCAGACAGCCTGACTCCAAGATTCAAGGTTTTAATTACAGAGCTCTGAAATGTCTGAACTTCCTTTGAGTATTATTCACATAATTCCATCCTAGATTTCTCTCCTAAATGTGAACTAATTGGTCTAGATTGCTACTAAAATCTGACACCTGAGACGGGAGGAGAATTCTGGGTATAGACTGAGAAGTTCAACAGGACCACCACCTCCCTTTGGTAAGTTCTGTTTCTAGTAATTTCACCTAAGCCCCCACTGTCCTTCTCCTGTGGCCGTATCGCACTGCTGACATCTCTTGCTTGCAGCCTAATAACATCTCCAAGTGTTTCCTACAAGTGCTGATGACTGAGGCATAACTACACCACACTGTGCTTGCATGGTGGACTTTTTTGGGGACCTAACATGTAGGTCCTTGTATGTTTGACCTGATTAAATTTCAGCTCATCTCATCAATCTACAGCTCCAACTGTTTTTTCAAATGTCTACTTGAATCTCAGGTTCTGATGTAACTTTCATATACTTGAAAGTTAGAAAAGTTGTGTCTGTCTGAGCTTTGGTCTTTTTTAGAGTCCTAGGGAACAAACCCAGGTCCTCGTACATGCTAGGAAAGCACTCTACCACTCAACCCCATCCCAGTCCTCAGCTTTACCTTTTAAAATTTATTTTATTTTATGTGCATGAGTGTATTGCCTGATTGTATATAAATGTACCTGTGTCATACAGTGCCCTCAGAGGTCAGTAGAGGGGATCACATCTCCTGGAACTGGAGTTATGGATGGTTGTTAGCTACTAGTGGGGTGCTGGGATTCGAACCTGGGTTATCTGCAAAATCAGTCGGTGCTCTTAACTGAGCCATCTCTCCACCTCTCTACTTTTGATTCTATGTGCATTTTGAGTGAGTGTGTTGCCTTCTCTGAGTCTCGATTTTTATCTGTAAAATGGGGAGTTACGATCAACCCCAAACCTGCTCATCAGTTCTGCTGTTGTGTAACTCTGTGGTTATATGATTTTATTACCCAAAGCATGAGCCAGTCTCTTGGCACCATGTCACCTCCACATCTGATTACAATTTAATTAACTCTTCACTCAAATTGTTAATAAAAATGTCAAAACAGATATATTGAAAGGCGTTCTCATACATACTTCCAGCAATTCTTCACGTCACCGACCTGCTATTTCTTAACTTCATTGTTGAAATTACAAGGTTAGATGTAGAGTAATCCACTCTGACAAGTGCTTTTGCCTTAGGAAAAAAAAACTAAGGATATGGTTATTTCTTGTAATTTTGTGCTTGCTTCAATTTTAAAATTTTTTATTTTTTATATAAACTCTAACTTTTCAGATACAACAGAACTAAGTGTTTTTTCCCTTCAGATTTCAACCAGAGAACTGGGAAGATAGCTCAGAGGTTAAGAGCACTGGCTGCTCTTGAAGAGGACCCAGGTTCCCTTCCCAGCATTCATATGACACCTAACAACAACCTGTAATTCCCATGCCAAGGGATCTAATGCCCTCTTCTGGCATTGCCTGATGCAGGGTGTACATACATCCATGCAAGAAAAACACTCATACACATGAAATAAAAACAAATTTAAAAAGTTCAAACTTCAACCAGAGTAAGGGCCATGACTGGTATAGAATTTCTGAGGAAGGCATTGGCTGTACCCATCATCCTCGTTTTACGGAATCACCATGATTCTCTCTCAGGAGTCCAGGTAGGATTATGCTGAGTCACGGGGCTCATCAGATAGCACCTAGAGAAGATGAGAAAATGAGTGTCAATTTTTTTTATTCTATTCAAGTCCAGATGAAGGTGATTCAGGGTTGTCATGGAAGCTCCTTAATGGTAGAGACCCAGACTCCTTCAATCTCTTGCTCCACCCAGTTTCCTCCATCATAAAATCACGTCGTATTCCACAATGACTCACCTCCAGTCATCATGTTCTCATTCTATTTGTCAGGAAGAAAGGGATGGTAAATGCAGACCATGTCCCTTTAAGGATATTTCTTGAGAATCACCTGTATTATTTCCACACATAATTAGTCTGGGTATCCTTAGCTTTCCAGTGCTAAGATATCTTTCAAAGAATACTCCTGGTCATAGGTGACCATATGACTGGCAAATATGGAGGTTTTGTTGCCAATGAGGCACTTAAAAGAATTGTGGGAAGGAACTAGTAAATGCCCACCTTGGGAAAACAATTTTTTCATGTAGTTTGTGTGGGCTAAATGTAGTTCAAAACAGATTTGTGATCAAGCCCAATTCCATCATTTTAGAATCAATTTTAAAGTAAGAATCAACCATAGATTTTAATGGAAACTCTTGTTCTTCTTATATGATGAGCTAAACTAAAATAATCTTGACGTTTGAATGGTCGTCTCTGCCATCTAGAAAGGGGTCCTTTAGAAGAAAGCTCACAAAGAGAAAAAGGAGAGGTGAGATGGGAATCAGATACCTAGTGATGCTCTTTGAGTTTCTGAATCTAGACATACTAGTGCATGGTCCCTGGATGATGGTGGTGGTGGCAATGATGATGATGATGATGATGATGATGATGATGATGATGAAGCTGATTAATTACCTTTCTGTTACTTGTAATTGAGACAGTTCTGAGCAAAGCACAGAGGCTCACACATGTATCCCCAGCACCTAGGAGGCCGAGACAGGAGGATTGCTGTGAGTCTGAGAGGCCAGCCCGAACTACATCATAAATTCAATGCAAGCTTGGGCCCTGTCTCAAAAGAAAAGACAGAGTGAGAAAAAGAAAGACAGAAAAAGAAAGGAAGAAAGAGAAAGAATAGAAAAGAAAGAGCAGGCAAGAAAGATGGCTGATTTGGTAACGTGCTTGTTATAGACATGAAGACCTGACTTCAGAACCTCAAACATCCACTACAAGTCAGAAATGACTGCACACCTCTGTAACCCCAGCTCTGGGAGAGACAGGCAAATCCCAACAGCTCTCTGGCCAACCGATGTATTATAGAGGAAGACACGTGACATTCACCTCTGACCTCCATGGGTGCACACATGAGCAAAGGCACCTGCATACTACATGTATGCACACAACACATACATGTAAAGAAAGGAAGAAAGAAGAAGAAAGGGAAGAATGGAGAGAAGGAAGGAGGGGGGAGAGGGGATGGAGGGAGAAAAGGAGGGGGAAGGGGGAGGGAAAAGGTAGTCCTCATGCTTTTTTTTTTAAGTTGTCACTTCATATGAAAGACTTAAGGACCATTTAAATGAAAACTGGCAAAGGTAGAGTGGGTTGATATTTATAGACACATATAGGCAAGAACTGGGACCACTGGGACGTGTGACTTTGAAAAATCAGAGCTACATTTTTCCTCTCTCTCTCTCTCTCTCTCTAGTAAGGGTTACTGACCTGGGGAACAGGAACCGACTTTGCTATTTTAAACAAACAGCTCATACAGAGAAAACACTCAAAGCAGACTCAGAATCAAAAAGAATGAGAAAGATTCAGGAGAGGAGGCTGGAGAGTGGGCTCAGGGGATAACAGCACATGCTGCTCTTCCAGGGGACCCAGGCTCAGTTTCCAGCACCCACATTGCAGCTAATATCCATGCCTAACTCCAGTTTCAGGGGTTCCAATGCTCTTTTTTGGCCACATTGTGGACTTTACACCATGTGAGTACACTTACATACATGCAGGAAAAACATTCAAACATATAACTTTTTGCCAGGCATGATGGAGCATACCTTCAATCCCAGCACTTGGGAAGCTGAGGCAGGTGGGTTTCAATGAGATCAATGCCAGCCTAGTCTACATAGTAAGTTCCAAGCCAGCTGGGACTACAGGGAGATCCTGTCTCAAACAACAACAACCAAACAAAACAATAAGATTAAGGACTGAGCTGATAAACAATAGCAACCCCAAAACTTTCTTTATCTTTCTTCCTCAGAGCCATCATTTCTCTTTTCTCTTTTGCACCCGTTAAAATGAAACTTCCCTCCCACTCTAATACCCGGCATCAAAGATCTTGATTTTGAAATTATAAAACAAGGAAGTGTTCTTTCCCTTACATCTTTGGACCTAATCAAGCCTTATTATTCAGTTTTATTTCAGTATAAGTTTCAAATCTTTTCCTTAAATATGAATTTTGTAAAATGTAAGAAAATGCTCCAAAGAGAGTGATTCCTAGGGGGAAGAGGACAGAAAAGTGGAGATATGTGGTCTCTCTCTTCTGGTCCACATTGGGGCCCAGAGGAGCACGAATATTCGACATTTAGAAGAAAGTAAAGAATAAAAATGGGGTGAATTTTCAGTCTGGCTCCACTGTCTAGATAAAACCGAAAACAAAAGCTCAAAGGGTCCCAGTCCCATAGAGTAGAAGAAAATCTAGATGACAAGGGACTGTGGTGATTTTAAGGACTTTCTAAGATTCTAAGCCCTCCCATCATTCTCTACATTAGTGACTTCTGTTATTGGTGATAATCATAGTCATAATAATTGACCATTTATTGCACATTTACTCTGCACTGAGAACTGGACTAAGCATTTGGATGCATTGACTAATTCAATCCTCTCCATAAACCAATACCATAGACATTATTAAAACCTCAATTTATGTTTCCCACGTTCTCCCAGATGCTACAATCCAGGGAAGTGTACAATAGATGCATGAATGGGGAGCTTCTGCATCAGCCTCATTCCCTTCAGCAGTCTTCCTTGATAGACCAGCATCCTGTCTCTGCTTCCCAGGCCCTGCGTTATTTCACCTTTATTATCGGTCACCTGTCTTAAAGTTCCTTCCTACTGAGCCTGGAATTTAGGCCTCTGGCTGCGTAATGATATTGGGATGTTCTTGGTTTATCTCCTCTCTCCTTCTTGTGGACCGTCTTCTTTCTCCTTTACTGATAGATGACTAAATGTGACCCTTATCTAGGTTTCCAAGGAAGAACTAATATTTCCAAATGGACCAAACACCTCAACATAAGACCTAACACTCAGACTCTGATAGCCTAGAAAGTAGGGGACATGCTTCAACTTACAGGCACAGGGAAGGACTTTCTGAACAGGGACACTTAAAGCCCAGGTATTGAGACTAACAATTGACAAATGGAAATTCATGAAACTTAAAAACTTCTGTGAATGAAAATCATTCAAGTGAAGAGGCAGCCTACAGAATGAGGAAAAAAATATTTACCATAAATCTAACAATTTAACAGAGTGGTAGTATCTAGACTATACAAAGAACTGAAAAAAAAAAAACTAAGCAACAAGAAAACAAACATCTCAATTAAAAATTGGGGCACAGGACTAAACAAAGAGTTCTCAAAGGAAGAAATACACATGGTTGGGAAATATTTTTTCAAATGAGTCTAACATCTTAACCATCATGAAGATGCACATTAAAACTACTTCAAGATATCATCTTATCCAAGCTGGAGTGGCAACAAATGCCTGCGTGGATGTCAGGAAGAGAGAATGCTTATTCACTGCTGGTGGGAGTGCAAACTGGTGCAGCTACTATGGAAACCAGTGTCGAGGTTCCTCAAAGAGCTATAAATAGATCCACTATTCGATCCAGCTATACCGCTCTTGGGTGTACACCCAAAGGACTCTACATCCTACTACAGAGATACTTGCTCATCTATGTTTGTTGTTACTCTATCCACAATAACCAGAAAATGGAAATAGTCTAGATGCTTATTAACTGATGAATGCATAATGAAAACATTGTACATTTACACAATGAAATATTATTTAGCTATTAAGAAACATGAAATTATGAGGTCGACTGGCAAATAAATGGACCCAGAAATAATTATTGTAAGTGATGTAACCTAAACCCAGAAAGACAAATATCACATGGTTTCTCTTATTTGTGTATTTTAGCTTTGACTCTTTAGATGTGTGTGTTTAATTGGAGTACCAGTAGAAGTCAAGAAAGCAATGTCAAGGGAGGGAAACACAGGTGTTAAGAAGCCAAGAGGGGGAATAAGAGCGTAGGAAGTATTAAGTGGGCAGGGATGGAGCGGGGCAGGGTAGAGGTGGCAGCATAGGGTGGGGCAATGAGCATTAAAGATGCTCCAGGATGTTTATGGTGAAGGAATGTTGGATTTGGTTAAAGGCTCTTTCTGCATTTAATCAGATGATCATGTGATTTCTGTCCTTGAGTGTATTTATGTGGAGGATTGCATTCATTGATTTACATATGTCCAACCACCTTTAGCATGAAGCAGTTTGGTTGGGTTTTGAGACATAGTCTAGCTACAGAGACCAGGCTGGCCTTGAACTTGTTGTGTAGCCCAGGTTGGCCTCAACCTTGTGCTGATTCTCCTGTTCTTTATCATTTGTATTATCTGGATAATATATTCTTGTTATAGAAATAGATGTAAATGCTGTGAATCAAAAAGGAAAATATAATCCTAACAAACAGAAGCTTGTTAATAGTTTATATATTGCTGATTTTGTTGATATTGTTAGTATTTTACCTGTAGCTTTCCAATCAGTGTATTCGTGTCCCTTTGCTTATGGAGTAGCTTTCATCTACTGCTTTCTTGAGTGTTTCTCTTTCACTTCATAACATTATGGATCTTTGATCTCATTAAATATAGATTTATGCAGCAGGTCTCTAAGAAATAGAAAGCAATTTTCTACTGGAGATGCCAGATGTGAGGATGTACAAACCTGCAGCTGTGGGTGAAGAAAACCTGGCCTGCAGGTGGATTCAACAAGTGAGAGAGTAGGTCCTGGTGATAATGTGGAGGTCTCTGGACCCACCTTTGCCTGAAGCTGCCCTTTAAAAAGTGCAGTCTCTGGGAGCAGACTGCCTGTGCACAAATCTTGGCTTCGCCTCTGGAATCAAACAAGATAATAAATATGCAGTTAGAATGGATCCTGGCTAACAGTAAGCCTTCAGTGAAAACTGACTATTATCATGCTGAGGACTTTTCAATGACATAGGTCAATACATTTTCTCTTTGGCTTAAGTTATTTTGATTGATACAAATATGTGTGTTTCAACTAGATGTGCATCTTTCGATCAACTTGAAAATTGTATTGACAACAAAATAAAATCAATCTCAGGTCTCAAAAATCACCCAGGACCCCCACGCTTCTGTAGATCCATTGTATACACCTGATACTTTATACAGAAGTAACCAGATTCCCTGTCTAGACACAGCTCACGTTAAGTGTTCAATAAGTACTTCCTGGATAAGTGAACACATAATATCCCCAAACAACCCTCTGACAGGAGGACCAGGTCTGACTTGCTGGTCTGAATTGCCTGTTTATCGATCACTCCCCTCATGTTTTCTCTCCCCTCTTAACTGAGTCTGAATAATAAATAAGTCTGAAATGAATATGATAATTACTTTGTTGTTTCTATCATCGAGTCCCTTGACCTCTTTCTCTGTGCTGGATTTCCTGGTTAAAATCATCTTTCTTCTATTCAGTGCCCACACAGCTGAACACAGCAAATGCAGAGGCGCAATGACTAGTCCCACTTAAAATTCATCATTTCTAGTCTCAAGTGGCCCCTCCACACTTCCTTGCAATCATGGTATATTTTCTAGCCCATTCATTCTCAAGTTCTCCCATGAAAGTCCTTCAGACCACCCATTCTCTTCTCAAACCTTTGACACCTCCCTCCCCCCCTGGTCTGCTGATGACCTTGTTCTTACTCCACTAGTAAAATCAAAGCAATCAGAAGAGTCTTTCACCACCTCTGCCCACCTCCATACATCTGTGCATATAGACTTTATTTTCTGTCCTTTGCATAGGATTTTACTGTGTACTTTTAGATAAAACTGTTTCTTGCGCTTGTGCACACATCCGATCTATTCTTGTCTTCTCAAGGACACAACCAGCTACTCTTCCTGTTCTCTCCTAAATCATCATCCCCTCCTCCCTTTGCACAAGACCATTCCAAAGAATATACAAGTCCATGGCTACTTGTTCCATCTTAAAAAGAAACTGCCCCTGTGTTGACCTCATCTTTCCTTCCTGGGACTGCTCCATTTACATTTCCTCCTTTACAGCTCAGCTCAAGACTCACCTCTACCAAACAACCCCCACCCTCTTCCCCTGGGCCCATTCCAGTCTAGCATTTGATCCCCTCTGTCTTACAAGACTGTTCTTCTTAAGGTCAGCCATAAAGTTCACATTGATAAATTCTGTTCTTTTCAGTTTGTTTCAATGCTACAATGCTAGGTAGGACTCCAACCTTGCAGATGCATATGTACACTAAGCAAGCACTACACTGCAACCCCTTTGCTCAATTCGTAATCCTCATTGATCCTACCTACAAGCCTTATTTGGCACAGTTGACACTCTTTTCTTAGAAATAAAAGTATTTTTAATTAGGGAATGTGAGGGACAGAGACAGAAATAGACAGAGACAGAGAGAGACAGAGAGAATGAATCCATGTTTCTTCTTTTTGTTGTTGCCATGACCTTTAACTTGAAAAATCCTGGAGATTAGTCCTTTGTGCTCATCTGTTTTCTATTTACACTAACTCCCTCAAAACATCACAAGTTTCATGACTTGATACACCACTTACACACTTATTGAATTCCAAGTGTTTGCTTTCCCTTGAACTGTCAAAATTGTTGGCTCCCTACTTAGATGTCTGTGAACATCTCAAACTAAACATGACCCAAACTGAACTCACACTAATTTGTAAAACTTGATTGTTATTATAGTCTTTATCATCTAAGTAGACAAGCAACTCCATTCAGTTCATCATTCAAACCAATCTAGTTAACTTTGCCTCTTTCCTTCCTCATACAACACATCTATTCTATAAGCAAATTCTATTATTCTCTCCTAAAAGTATGACTGATCCCTCACTGTCCCCAGTTATCATCCTGTTCGTCTTGTCCAAGTTACCATCTGTATTTCACATAAATTCCTGTAATAATTACTGTGATTTATTTTTTTCTCCCTCAATTCTTTTCCCACTGTCCCATGCCATAGACAAGACTCTGAGAAGCTCGGAGTCTGGGAGCATCATGTACCATGGAAATCCAAGAGGAGGCACAGATGGGGAGGTAGAAACCTCTAACTTCTAAACTATTGTGACTCCCAAACCTGGAGGCATTGTTGATTTTGCCTCCTTGTTTCAGAGGCTTCAGGAGCAGAGAGAAGGGAATCTGGAGTTCAGTTCACTTTCTGCCTTTTCTCTTTCTAGTTTGTCCAGCCCCAGCCCCTGGGATGGTGTCATCCCCGTTCAAGGTGGGTCTTTCCCTCTTGGTTAGTCCACTCTGGAAACAGCCTACCAGCCACATCAGAGGTGTGCTATCAACGTGTCAGTTATCGTCGTGTCTCACCACTCGGGGCCAGCCCGAGTGGACTTTGGGGGACCAGCCCGAGGGGTTGGGGGTGAGTAGACTCAGAGTCAAGACGCAGACTCCAGGAGATGGATGGGAAGCAGGCCAAGCGCGTGGCATTGCATACTGGTATGGCACTGCAAACTCGTTTATTGGATAGGTGCACAAGCTCTTATAGGTCTGGAGAGCCAATGACCTTACGGGGTGGGGTCCCAAATACAGCCAATAGTAAGTTTCTCCCCAGGTACGCAGGTTCTTTCCAGATGCTGGTCTCACAACTAGCCAGAGCAGAACACCACACCCACGGGAGCCATTCCTCTATTCCTCCTAGCAGGTGGCCTGGCTAGGCCCACTTTGCATTATGCCTAACAGTGTGCCTCCCTAATGTCCTAGATGATTCTAAATGCAATTAAGCTGACAAGATTATACACCACCTCTGATTTGCAAGTGCCTGCACATCTGAAAACTACCATTCCCGGAATTCATCGCCAGGTGATTTCCAGTTAGATTTATGAACAGGAGGTCCTGGAGGAGACTAGAAAATAGACATAATGGAAAAAATGTAACGTTTTCTTATACATAACATTAGCAGCAACAGCAGTGGTTCGTAAACACAAGCCTTTAACCCCTGGTCACAAAGCAGGGGAGGTTGGCGTTGGTACAGCTTTAAGCTCAGCCACACAGAACTCACAGACTTTGCTCCAGCACTGTAAGAGACCCTCAGACCATGATCATGGTCACAGTAGTGTCCTACAGCAATTGCGGACTCCCTTAACATCACTTCCTTTCTGCTTCCAAAGTCCAGGAGTAATTCCTGCAGTGACTGATATTTTTAAAGCAACTTTGTCCTTCCCCTTTTCTACCTCCAGCTCTTCATCACCATTGGAACCAGTTCTCCATATTCGATGCTTTTTGTTTGAAGTATCTGGAGTGGTTCTGTTTTCTGGAGCAGATCTTGGTAGAGTCCTCTAGTGTGTCTTCCACAGTCAGTTTCAAAATCAAGATAGTTATATCTATTCAAAGTCCTCTGAGCTTCTAAGCTTACTCGGAGAGAAGATCAACTCTTGGGACTAAAGTTTGTTCATAAGACTAACAGGTCTTCTGAGACAATAAGCCAAAAAGAACACTGCCCACTTTCCAGATCATTCTCCTCCTCCACCCTCAGACAACAAGCAGACTGGAGAGGAGGAGACAGGAGAATCTCTTCAGCGTGCAGGCCAGCCAGCTTAGGTTAATTGAACAGATCCGAATCCCAGTAAACAAGGTGAATGGCTCCTGAAGAATGGCACCTGAGGTGGACCTCTGACCTACACACACACACACACACACACACACACACACACACGTACACACACACACTCACATGTACATGCACCTGCACATACAGAGATGTTCACACATCCCTGCATGCTTGCATACACACATACACACAAAAAGCATTACTTTTATTTCAGATTATTTAAACTAAACACTACTTGTTTGGTTAAAATTAATAAAGCCTTGTACAAATTGAGAGATAACCACAAGTTTCAAAAATTATATTCTGAATTTTTGATAGGTTTGTTTTTAAAAACCATTGAGTAATCCTTTGTTGATTTTTAAAGGACAAATTTAGTCATTTTAATTTGAAGAAACCCATTTATTATTGTGATAAGCAGGTTTCCTGGCTGTCTTGAAATGTTTATACACTCATATTATGTTTGGAAATTTTGAATTTCACACAAAGGATGATGGTAAACCTGATTTACCTCAGTTTCTGTTGACACTTGACCCTTTTCCACTACTGGAGGTCACCAAGAATGGAGTTCATCTTAATATCCTATAGAACAAGTAACCAGAGGGTTAGCCACACTGTCCCTGGCGGTGCATATGGGAAGGATCACTGGGGTGGGGGTGTGTAATTGGAAACAATCGAATGACTTTTGCTTAAACACATCATGACCTTTTGCTCTCAATGTCATTTCTGGCCACTGCCTTTTCCTGGTCAGGAGATCACAGATTAGAAAAGGAAGGACAGTGGTGGTATTAAGCATGTGTGTTTGAACTTGGCCTTTCTGTGAGCCAGCCTCCTGGCTGTTAAACTTGGCTTCACATTAAAATTACTTGGAGAAGTGTTGAAGGGATTATTCGGTGGTTAGAAGCACCTAACTGCTCTTGTAGAGGACCCAAGTTCTGTTCCCAGCACATACCATAGGGAGGCTCATAGCTGCCTGTAACTCCAGCTTCAGGGACTCTGCTGCCCTCTTCTGACCTCTGTAAGTACCTACATTCACATGCACATACTCACACAAAGTATGAGTACACACACAGGCATACACATAAGTAAAAATAAGACATAAAATAAATCTTAAATCACTTGGGAAGCTTATTTTTCTCTTTTTTTTTAAATGCTGGCATCATAGGCCTCATTGACACTGATTCAATTGGTCCAAGGTGAGGCTCGGTGTTAGTCTTCCCTTTAAAGCTCCCTCGATGATTCTTGTATGTAGCCAGGGTCAAGATCCATCACTAACCAGAACTCCTGTTAAGCTGATTAATTATACAGACTATTGACCAGTGCTTGAACTAACAGCCCTCAGGAAAGCTCAGGGAAGCCAAGCTGTTACTTGAGTCTGGATGACCAGAAATGGGCAGTGGGTAATCTTACCTCCCACGAGCCTGACTTCCCTGGACATGCGAGCACCCCTCCAGTCAAGTGCCTGTTTGGTTTAATACCAAAGAGGTCATGGGTGACCTTGACAAGCACACTTATGGGCGAAGGATTCTTTACTGTTCTGTGACAAACTGACACAACAAAGCCACTCGCCAGTTCGTGTTTCCATTTTTAGCCTCTTTATTACCTCCATCTGTTGATGGAGGTGGCGCAGCAAACACAGAGTGTGAGCTGCTGCGTTATCTGGTATTGTATAAATAAAGACAGACAGACTCCTACAGAGTCTCCCACTTGCGGGGGGCTACTGCTCCCTAAGTGGGTCCTTCCTTCTGTCCTCATTTCCACTGCCTTTTCCTTTACTTCAATAACAAGTTGGCAGTTTACACTCCATTTCACACAAACAACTTGCGGCTTAGCTGCAGACCTTGAAAACGCTTCTCTGTTTTCATCAGCGACTGTGTCTTCCATAATCCCTCCTGCCCTCTCTCCCTCCCAACCTCCCGCTTCCCTGCCTACGGATGTGAGCTGCAAGACTAGAGTTCATTTCAGATGCTCTGCAACCATACTGAAGGGATTGCCAGAATGTCTAGAATCCCCCGCCCCTTCTGAGAATAAAAGGAAAGGAGGGGAAAAATGTGGATATTTATAGGGTTGTTTCCAATTTTCTGTGACCTTCACCTCACTGAGATTCTCGAGAGAGGAAACAGAATAGGAGGAGGGATATTCCAAGGCAGTGTTTCCCTACATTCAGTCATTTATATGACGTCTCATAATATCTGCCTCACTTATGGATTATGAAACATGTCTCATTCTTTGTGTTTTTGTTTTTGTTTTGAGATAGGGTCTTGCTTTGCAAGCCAGGCTAACCTTGAACTTGCAGCAATCCTCCCTTGGCCTTCTGAGTGCTGGGATTGCAGTTGTGTAGTGCCATAGTATCATCTCCTTCTTTATATACATATATGTATCACTCAAAACAGAAAACAAGTGTCACTTTCTGAAATTGGAGGTGAGTCCAGAAACACCTATGACAGAGACACAACAGCATCATGATATCCTTTAGATGTTGTCGCCTGCTAGAAGCTGAGTGTAAGAAGTTTCTCTTTGTTTAAAAAGTGATAGGCAAAAGACGTGTTAAAGCTATTTTAGCACCAAACTGATACTTTGAGAAGTAATCTAAAGACTGAAAGATGTTTGTAAAAGAGCAATATTCTTTGTAGTTGGGGCTGTGTGTGAGAGATAGCTGATATTTTCTTGGTGCTTACACTCACCCCACAATTGGAGAAGCTAGCCCAATGATTGCCTTTATTTCTAGTGAGAGACTGTACCTGCTTCTTCTCCCATTTTAACAGGACGCAGAAGGAACCTTGAATATGATTTGACATCCTTGTACCTTTAAGTCAGGGCCAACCATCTAACACCAGTAAATACTCCTGAAATGTTCTGATTCAGCAGGCCTAGACTACAGCTGAGTGCAGAACGTCTAAGAAGTTCACTGCTGTGAAGACAAATCAGGAAACTCCTCTCTCCAGCACCGAAAGTGGGCAGCAAGACCCCTCCAGCACCTCAGAAGCACCTGAAATATCCCCTCCCAATCACTCAGCTCAAAAGCTCCAGTGACTGTCAGTCATGATTATCAACCTAATAGGACTGAAAAAAGTGGTAGAAACTAATGTTTGTGATGTGTCTCCAGGATGAGGGGATGATTAGATCATGACAGCTCTCACCTGAATGGATTTGTTCACTGGTAGAATCATGGGGTGATATTTTGGAGAGGTGGTGAAAGGCAGGTGGTGGGGCCCTACTGGAGGAAGTAGTTCTCTGGAGGTGTGTCTCACTGGGCCCCTTCCTGTATTCTTTTCTGCCTCCTGACCATTATGAAGTGAACATCTCTCTTCTGCTACACATCCCAACTGCCGAGATGTTCTATTCAAGTGCATGGGACCAGGTGATCATAGACTGAACTCTCTATAACCATGAGCAAAATAAATCCTTCCCTGCCTGAGCTATTTCTTTCCAAGATGAGAAAAATAAGTCTTCAGGACTAAATCCATCCAAAGCATTTCAACCAAAAAAGTTCTCTTAGCTCTTGCAACATCTCTAGAAACTCAGAACTGTTTTCCGTATGCATGATCCCTAAAGACATCTGACCTTCAGCCTATACTTGGGCTATGGAGTCAGGGTAGGGGAAGAGGTGAGAGAGAAGCTTTGCTCTACCCAACAGTGGTGTAGGCTTCACTTTATAGTCACCTGTCATCCATATATTTTTCATTCTCACTAGGGCACTTAGTCCTATTTCTACAACTGCAAGCTTTGTGGATCCTAAAATACAACTGGTGAGAAGAAAGCAAGCCAGACCAAGAGTGAAAATATTCTTGAACTCAACTTTATTGCCCACCCCTAGGGACACATCATGCAGCAAGTTGACCTAAGAGGTGGCATGAGTTAGATCCAACATTTGTGGAGGGGAGAGGTCAGGATTTCTAGTCATGGACTGGTAGATGCTTACATAAATCTGAGTGTACCCTCCAGAAGTTTCCCAGATAGCAAAGCCTGTAGTATTTGAGTTCAGAGTCTCTCATTGCTACTCAACTGACTTTAACCACAGTATCTAAGCTCAGAGCATCTTTAATTTTTGTTGGGGTAACAATAACAATGGAGATTATATCAGAGTTGTTATGAGATTTAAATAAGAATGTATGTAAAGAGCTTGCACAGTGCCTGGCAGAAATGAATGTTTAGTAAAGGTTAGTTCCCATCACATCTATCACTTCGTGATTATTCTCATCCTCATTCATGAATCCAGGAAACCAAAGATAAGATCCAAGTGCCCTGGACGTTTGCTCTTATTTTGCACTTAACCAGCCTTCAGAATATTTCCTGTTTATGAAATTTCTTACAAAATGAGTATTGGTAGCAGATGAAATCCATTTGACACTAAGAATGTGAAAGTATCAAACTTCACTGTCTGAGACGCTCTTGTAGCTAGGGTACCCCGAAGCTTTCCTGGCTGCTTTCCACGAAATGAAGAATGTGTGCAGAGAAAGTAAGCATGATTGTTAATGAGATGAGCACCATCAAAGAAAAAGCTCGTCTCTGCACTCAGACAATTCGTAAAGCGAGTTTTGTTCTGAGTGTAAAGTTCCACCCATTAAAGTATCCAACTTGTGAAAATGCAAATTCATTTGAAAGAAAGGAACCTGAATTGAGGATGTCACTGAAAAAGTCACTGCTCTAAAAACACTGTCTAGGGAATGTTTGCCTAAGTTCAGTCGTCAATGAGCAGAATGGTAGAAGGGGGACCAGACTGCAGCTCAAGCAGGTGGCAGAACTTGACAGTAACACCCCTGTGTTGCTGGTTACGCAGGAATGTAAAATGCTTGAGTTATAGGGTTCTATTGGCTTTCACCAAGGTTCCAGAAAGTAACTGACGTCAGACAATGTGTAGCAGGGCTGGATTCTTTGCAAGGAGACCCAGAATGGCCATTGCATGAAGCTGGGACGGTGAAGCTCAAGTTGTAGTGGAAGTCCCAGGATATTGGAGGGACCAAGACCATGGGATTTTCACTGAGGAAATTTGCAGGCACAGAGCACAGTCAGACCAACAAATAAGTCACATGTGTTATAGCCAGCATAGATGGAGTGGTGGGGCTACTCAAGGCCTATTGGAATACAAATGATTCCATCATGAGCCACAGATGGTGGATCTGCTAATTTAGGGTTTGGTGTTTGCCTTGGTAGATTTTAGTCTTATTTGGGCCAGTATTTCCTTGCCTTCCTCCTATGCCCCATTTCCGGAATGGGAAGGTGTGAATACCCTGGGCTATTGGAAGTAACTTCTTTTTCTATTTTACAGGGGTTTACAGTTAAGGACTTGTTAACAGAAAAGACTGTTAAAAACTATTGGGGACCTTTAGATGGTTCAGCAGGTAAAGATGCTTGCCACCAAAGTTGACAACCTGAGTTCAGTCCCTAGGACCCACATGATGGAAGGAGAAAATCAACTCCTGTAAGTTGTCTCCTGACCTCACACATGTGCTGTGGCATATACGCACATGAGTACCGCACACATGTATACAAATAAATAAATGTAATAAATCTTAAAGACTATTGGGACCAAGGGTGCAAAATTAAGGCTTAAAAGTGACATGTTTAGATGCCAACAAGGGGTGGACTTTGGTGGTCAACCTTGATAGCCAAAGGTTATGATGGCTGGATTTGGAATCACAAACCTCAGGGCATGTCTGTGAGAACATTCCCAGAGAGGCTGAACTGTGGTGGGAAGGTTCACTGTGAACGCAGGAGCCATCAGTTCAAGGGCTGGAGACCGGACCGTGAGTACTAGCATCTATCTCTCTCTGCTTCCTGACTGTGGCTGCAGTGTGACCATCTGTCTTGAGCAGGAGCTGCTTCCTCCTGAATGCATTTCCTGCCACAGTGGACTATGCTGCTCTCAAACCCTTCCTTCCTTAATTTATTTTCTGTCAGGTATTTTATCACACCAAGTATTTTTATTTTTTAATTAAGCCTTTGATTGGAGGATATTTATAGATTCATATGCAGTTATGAAAGATACTGCAAAAGAGCCATTACCTGGATATTCCCCATGGTGGCGTCTCATAAAACGACTATGCTTATCAGAAACAGGATATTCCCATTACTATAATCCACTGACTTTAATCAGAACTCTTCAGTGTTATTGTGCCCATCTGTGTGTGGATTTGGTTGTATAATGTGTCCACCACCACAGTCAAAAAACAGAACAGCTCTACCATCTCAACAATCTCTCACATTGCCTTTTAAAGACTTTGCCTATCTCTCTCCTGCCCCGTTCCTTATTCCCAGCCGTGATATGTTCTCTGATTTAAAGGTTTCATCTTTTCCATGGGTAGTGAACACACAGAATCCCATGGCATATGATATCTGGGAAGTGTCTTTTTTTCACTCAGCACAATTGTTCACTCACTCATATTGTTACATACATCAATACTTGGTTCCTGGTTTGCTATGTTTGTCTTGGGGTTTATTTGACCATCCTCCTGTTGAAGGACATTTGGGCTGTCTCCAATGTTTACCAGTTACTGCTGTGTATATTTGTATGGAGGTTTTGGTGTGGACATAACTTTTCATTTCTGTGAATAAATAAATGCCCAAGAGTACAATTGTTGGATCACATGGTAATCAAATGTTTACTTCAAAAGAAATAGCCGAACTCTTTTGAGAGTTGTTATACCATTTAAAAATGTATGTGCAATCCCATTTCTCCACATCTTCGACAGCATGTAGTCTATTTTTTATTTTGGCAATTCTGACTGGTTTGCAATGGCACCTTGTTGTGATCTGGACTCATTGTTCTTGTAACTAATGATGCCAAACATTTTTCATGTGCTTGTTTTCAAAATGCTAGTTCTTCTTGGTGAAATGTATTTTCATGTCTGTTTCCCACTTTCTAATTTTATTTTTTTATCTGTTAGTATTAAGAGAGAGGTCTTTATCTCTTCTAGCTACTTGTCCTTTGCTGGGTACATAGTTTGCAAATGTTTTCTCTCTGTATCTTGTCTGCTTGCTTGTTTCATAGGAACCTTAAAGAGCAAAAGTTTTAAACTTGGGTGAAGTCAAATTTACCATCTTCCTTTCTTTCTGTGTTTCGGTGATAAGTCTAAGAACTCATATTTTTCTGAAAGCTTTATATTTAAAATACATTCTATATTTAAGACCATACTGTATTTTCAGTTTTGTATATAACTTCTTTGTATCTGACTAACAATATTAAAAACAAACATTACAAGATAATCTTATTATATTATTATAAACATAAATCGTATGGTAGCTCACACCCCGTTGTATAACCCAGTTTTCTCACAAATCCTTATATCATGGGCCTTTTATGTATCAGTACAGTTTAATCTGTTTGGTAGTTCCTAACGACTATCTACTAAGTCACCACATTGATGTATAATAAGGCAGGCATGTGTTTTAAACTCCTTACATTGCCCCAATATCAATTTAATAGATTTCTTTTGAGCTTAAAGCAGGAGGTTTTGGTATCTGTTGCTGGAGGCTAAGAACTCTCACAGAAGCACATAAGCTGCTTTCCGAGGTTATTTAAGTAAACATCACATGTTGACTATGTCAGAAAAAAAACAAACCTAGAACCTGGAAAAATGCTTTCTTTTTTTTCCTTGAATCCTTTGGGCTTCGGTGTTGGACTGAATCCGAGAATCCCACAGCTTCACCATAGCCACACCTTTGCTTGATGAATTCCCCCTCAGCCTACAGCGGTCATGTCATCTGTTTCTATTTCAGTACATGTTTGAGAACTTACATAGATTTCTTGTTAAGGACCTGAATGAGTCATTGCCAAGGTTGGGGTTGTTGGGCCTATAGAGGTCATCTGCCTCACTCGGGGTTCTTCTGAGGCACACAAACCAGCATCACCTGGGGAAAAATGTTAACTTATGCTTTCTCAGACCCCACCTGGCTTTACCTGATTAGAATCTTCCAGGAAGAGACCTGGGTTGGCACTTGGGAATGCCTTCCGCCGCTCAGTGACTCCCCCATACTCCGGGAAATGGAAGGCTGCTTTGGTTTAGCCTCTCTCTCACACATTTTGAAGTCAGAATCTCCTTTAGAAAAAGCAGTCTGTTTGACTACTTAAATGACTTGACTATTAGAAAGTTTTGCCTGATATGTATTCTGTTTGCCTTAGAACTTCTCTCTGTCAGTTACAAGATCCACTATCTGCAGCTGTGGTTTTACGAGTTCGGTGCTATGGACAGTGTGAGCCAGCTCATTCTTTGTTCTGGGGCAGCATGCCTGGCCTCTCCCTTTTATAAATCAGTCACATTTTACCTCTTCCAGTTGAGATTATTAACCATGTCTGTAGACCTTGGCAAATATCCTCCTGGGGGACAAAAAATTCCCCCTATCTTTCTAAAACAACTCGTGTGTGTTTTTGTCTGTCTGTCTGTCTGTGCATCTGGAGGACAGAGGTCAATGTTGGGTGTCTTCCTCTACCACTCTTCATCTTATTTTTTTGAGACAGAGCCTCTCTGAATCTGGAACTCACTGGTTTACCTAAACAGGCTAGCTGGAAAGCTTCAGGGATCCTGTCTCCACCTCCCAGCACTGGAATTGTACTATTGCTTGGCTTCTTAAGTGGGTGCTAGGGATCTAAACTCAGGTCCACATGCTTGTGTTGTAAGCACTTTACCAGCTGAGCATCTCCCTAGGCCCCGAAAGCAACTCTCGATTGCCTCCAGTGACAGAGAACTCACCACCCGTTGTTTGAGAGGTCTAACTGTAAGGGTTCTCTTTATTTTGCCTTCCCTTACTCTAACTTTCATCTTTGAGTTATTCTATTTCCTACCACAACAGAACAAGCTTTCCAGATTTCAAACCCATCTCCTGTGCTGCTCCTGCAACACTTCCTGCTCCTCGTGAGATATACTCTCCACATCATTCACCCTCTGCCAAAAGGCCTCCAGTTCTCTGTCCCTCATAAACTGTCGTACTGAATTAAACACAGCATTCCAGGGGCAGCTTAACCATCAAGGTGGACAGAGGAGCTATTTCCTGCCCTGCTCTGAACATGGTGCAGCGATTAATGCACTCCTGGATCACATTAGTTGTTCGTGTGGGAACCACATCCTGCTGTTGACTCAGACTGAGCTTGTGGTCAATTAAAACCCACAGCTCTCGCTCACACCATTTTTAGCTTCACTCTGTGCTGTGCTGTGGCCAATGTCTATATCTGTGTGAGCATGCACATACGTGTACACTTTAGCCCAATTTTAGTATGTTATTTCGATTTGTCATTAAGTCTCATATCCTTGGTCTCAGAATGTGGTTTTCGTGTACAGCATATTTCGAACCCATGTTCGTCATCTTACAGAAGAGCTGTCCTGCCCAAGTTATTCCATCAGCAGCCACCTTCATCTTCACTTCAGTTATCATTAGAGACTTTAGATTATTATTAGAGCTGAGTCTGGATGAGGATATGGTGGAACTCTGGAGACAGCTGGCCTCAAATGACATGGACTCAGTGATGCTTCAGCCTCCCACTCCTCAGTCCACACCCCTACAGTTTATCAACAGGATAATGGGAGAAAAAAAATGAGTAGGCTTTAAGAAGAGAGGGAATTCTGGCACAATAAGGATGAATCTAGAGGACTTTAGGTTAAATTCAATGTGCCAGTGTCCAAGGACAAATGCAGGATTTCTTTTATATGAAGTGCTTAGTCAAAAAAGCAGAATGGTAGATGAGGGAGATGGCTCATTGGGTAAAGCACTTACCACTCAAGCGGGAGGACTTCAGTTTGAATCCCACAAACCCATGTAATGTTGGATATAGTAATGTGTATCTGTAATCTCAGAACTCCTATGGAGGGACAGAAGAAGGACACAGGAGAATCTCTCAAAGCTCATTGGCCAGTTAGCTTGGCATTTGCAGAGAGCAGAGAGATGAGAGGCCCTGACTCAGGTGAATGCCAAGTGAGAGACAGAGACAGAGACAGAGACAGAGACAGAGAGTTTTAAAGACTAGTGGCTGCCATTCTCTGGGGAAGAGAATGTGAGGAAGGCTGTGGTACAGTTTCAGTTAGGGAAGATGAGCTTGTTCTGGACATGGACAATGATGATGATGTTTGCAAAGCAGTGTGCCTGTTACTCAAATGAACACTTAAAAGTGTTAGAATGGTAAATTTAATTTTTTTTCTGTTCTACCATAATAAAAAGTAGATTTTTATGCAGTAAAACATTGGATTATGCAAGCTCTATATCACATACCTGAGACTGAGCCCCTTAGGGTTAGGAGATGGGATCAATTCCATGTGGCTTGCTGGCTGACTGCATCATTCTTTCCCAAATACAAGCAAAAATGGAGGGGTTTGTATTTGGAAAAAGTTAATCTTTGTTTTCAAAAAAGAAAAGCAGAGCAGCTAAATTGAGCTTGCCACTTTTTCCTTTGAGGCAGGCTCTTACAACATCATTCAGACTGGCTTTGAACTCACGGTCCTTTTGCTTCAACCTCTTGAGTATTGGGATTAGAGATACTACTCTCAGCTCAGGATTAGCATTGTTTTTTTTTTCTAGTATCCTGGATTTCATCTCATAAATATAGTAGTCACTTGCTGTCCCACGTTGTAAACATGTGGTTCCTTAATCATCTCTCTTATCAGAAGAAGCTATCAACCAGACCAAAACATGTCCACAACTAGATGGCAGCCTGGGTCCAAGATTAGAGGTGAATCAAAGAATCCATGAAATGAAGTGATGGATGAGGTTGACAGTCATGTTGGGTTTGGGGTTGGGGACTCAGTCTCATTTAATAAAGCAGAATTCCATCTCTTTCTTCATGTCTCTTTTGCTGATGTGTGTGTGTGAGAGAGAGAGAGAGAGAGAGAAGAGAGAGAGGAGAGAGAGACTTGGGATGAAACTAAGAGCTTTGTGAATGATAGGTAAGTACTCTGCAACTAAGCTACATAACATAGACCTTGGATTTTTGAGAGGGTTTTTGCGGTAGTCCAGAGTGGTCTTGACCTCGCAGTCTTCCTACCTCAGCCTCCTGAGTGCAGGCACGACGGGTGTGCACCACTGTGCCCCTGCTCTCTTGTTCTTTAGATTTTATTTTTAGAGATTCCACACTTCAAGTCAGAAGATCATTTTCTTTGTTGGAAGCAAACTAAAATCCAAGTTCAGCTTTTAATCTGTCATCTGTTGGCACAATCCTGTCATTTATCTTCTTGCTTTGAATGTGCCCCCAAATCAATTTTTCTTGTCCTTCACATTTTTGCAAGCCTTAGCTCTTTTTAAAACACAGTCTCCCTGTGACCATTCCTGGCTTACTACAGCGTGCATTACCTTTGGTTTTGAATATCTCTTTCCATCATGGGGTGTGTGTATGTGTGTGTCATATGTACATGTTTGTGTGTGTGTGTGTGTGCATGCACACATGCAGGCATGAAGGCTTATCTGTGCATCCGTGTGGAGGCCAAAGGTTGATACCGGATATCTCCCTCACTTTAATTTTTGAGACAGGGTCTTACTGAATCTGAAGCTCATTAATTTGTCTATGCAGGAACAGTGAGCTCCAAGGCTCCACCTCTCCTCACGTTCCCAGTTGTAAGATTATAGTCATGTGTCTCTTCACCCATATTTGTTTGTTTGTTGTTTGTTTGTTTGAAGACAGGGTCTCCTTGTAGCCCAGCTGGCCTGGAACTAGCTATGTAGACCAGGCTGACCTGGGTCACAGATTGACACCTGTCCCTGACTCATGAGTGCTGGAATTAGAGGAGTGTGTCAGCTTTTTTACATAGATGCTAGAGATCTGAACTCAGGTCCTCATGCCTGTGCAGCCAGAACTTTCTGACTAAGCCATCTCTGTAGCCCTCTTCTTTCCATCTTTTATGTAATAAATGTTTTAAGATCAGAGCTCACTATTTTTAGGAATCCTGTCCCTTGTCCCCATTTTCCTTTGGGAATGATATAGGAGATTATGAAACATCCTTTTATTGAGTTTCACATATTCTGCTTTGCATTTTTGGCATGGGATCATGGCCTATCGAAATGTCAAAGCCTTTCTGTCTAACAGTTAAGCCATGGGGTACAGCTACGCAGTTGATGTCACAGATCCTCATGAAGTAGGCAAGGCGGATATTAATGTCTCCATCTAGCAGCTAAGACTGACAGGTCTCAGAGAGTTCACCCGAGGTTAAAACTAAAACTAAATTCTAGATCATTTGACTCCTGATCACCAGCAACAATGCCCAGCAATAATATTGATTGAACATCAGTCACAGTTGAGTGTTGTTCTAGGCTGTGGATATGTCAGCGAACAAAAATACAAGGGTCTCGGGAGACTGGCCTACTAGCAAGGAGAGAATGGTCAACAAACCCTACAAACGGTGACAAGAAGAGCATGCTGCCTCTTACTAGATTAGAGCATGCTTTATTGATGAAGTGATGGACGGCACAGAAGAAATACGAGAGCTATGTAGGTACATGGGGGAAAGTGTTTCAGGCGGAAGGAAGAGCCAGTACAAAGGTCCTGTGGTGGGAATGTGACAGGGATCTTTGAAGAACAAAAGGTCGATGTGGTTGGAACAAAGTGAATAAAGGAGACAGCAGCAGCAAGAGTTGAGATCAGAGATGGAAAGTAGGCTCAGATCATACAGATCTTGTGGGTTATTATGAGAGTTTTTGATTTCACACTGATTTCATAGAGGTAGCCACTGGATTTCTTAGAGAGTTGAATGTGGGAGTTAGGTAGAAGAATGAGCTCAGTGAGAACTTCAAGGTTTGGGGCTTTGGGTCGGATATGTCATTGCTTGAAATAGGGAGTGGGGCAAGAGTTAGGGTTCCGTGTAGACATGTCATTCACTGGGATAAGGAAGACTGAGGAGGAGTGAGGGCTGGGGACAGAGGACACAGGTATTTGTTGGTTATAATGTGGCACTTCCAGAAGCTTGATGGAAAGGTTTCAGAGGAGAGTGAAGAACAAGGAGTCAGTAGGGGATGCTGAACAGCACGGAGCTGAGAACATGTTTCAAGGTTCCTGTCTTACACATTCCATTCATTTCCTGACCTTGGTGTTTGGAAATTTCAGTCTCACAGACTTAACAAGTTCAAAGGCAGCACACTGATCTTTAACACTGAGTCTGTTCTTCTTCCAGTCTTCCTCATTTCAGTAACACCATCTTCCCAGAAACCCGAAGACTTCCATGAGCACTTTCCTTGCCTACCAGCCCCTGAGACCATTTATCAACAACATCTGCAATGTTGCCTTCCTATGAAAGAGATTCAGGGGCTAGAGAGATGGCTCCGTGGTAAAAGCACTGGCTGCTCTTGCGGAGGACCTGGGTTTGATTCCCAGCACCCACATGGCGGCTAACAACCATCTGGAACTTCAGTTCCAAGGAATTCAATGCCCTCTTCTGACCAGCACTGCATAACATGGGTACACTAACACACATAAGTACACTTACACACATAAAATTTAAAAATAATAAATGAAATATTTTTAAAAAGAGATTTCAAACTTATCCACCTATATTCCCCCACTGCCACTGTGCCAGTTGGGCCTTTACCACTTCTTACCCGGCATGTGCCACAACCTCCTCATTCCTAGATCATTCTCATACTCTAGTCTGTTCTTCACCCAGCAAGCTGTGCTAATAGTATCACCCCCTCCCCACCACCCTCATGTGTGTAAATGATCGACATTCAATGTCTCCCTTATCTTTTAAGACAGGGTCCCTCACTGAACCTGGAGCTCACTAATTTGACTGCATTGAATGACCAGTAAGCCCCCAGGATACTCTGTCTCCACATTCCCAGTATTGGGATTATAGGCATACACTCCACACCAGGCTCTTTTTACTAAGGTCCTGGAGGATGAAACTTAGGTCCCCCTGCTTATATAGCAAGCATTTTACTGACTAAGCCATCTCCCTAACCTCATTGATTAATACTGTCTTAAACATCTACTGAGTCACATCTCACCTTTGCTGAAACCCATAAAAACAGAAATTTCAGGCTGTTGCTGCAGGCTTCAGAGTTGTATGTGTCAAAATCTTTCTGCTTAGAGCCCTCTGCAATCCCGTATCTCTGCCAGGATCTCTGTCATGCTCTTGTAGGCAAGTCTGCATACCAACAGGGGTGCATATTGACTTAGCCTTCCCTTTCAAAGGGTGTAGGCGTCTCTTGCATCTAGTTCAGCACTTACTGCTAAAGCAAAAAGTTGCAAGTCTAACAAAGCCATCTTAAAAACACCTAAGTATATATTTTGTTTTGTTTTCCTTGCATTGGAAAGTAACGATTCTCACCAGGCATGGTGGCATATGCTTTCAATCCCAGAACTCAGGAGACTGATTCAGAACATACATTTGTGACCAGCTTGGGCTACACAGTAAGTTCAAGGTCGACTGAGCTATATAATGAAGGCTTTTGGGAAAGAATTCAATCAATTTGAAGTTTGGAATTACTGGGCCCCTAGAAGCCCAGGAAAGATATATAATGTCTCAAAAAATAAACCAAAAAACATCACACTCCTATTTTCTGGCTTAAATACTTACTGTATAACTTATTTGTCTGAAGTATGAAAAAGAAGGTGTGGAGAGATGACTCAGTGGGTAAAGCCTTCGCCCTCCAAATCATGAGGACCAGTTTGGATTCTTAGCACCCATATAAAAAAAGATGGGTCGGTACAGCAGCCCACTTATGATGTCATCACTCAGAAGAGATATTCAGAGCAAGTTATAGATGGATAGTTAGACTAAGTCGGGGAGCTCTGGGTTCAAGTGAGAGACTCTGCCTCAATGATAAGGTGGAGAGTGATCAAGGAAGACATAAGACATCACACATGTGAACATGCACACACACGTATATGAATCATACACATATGCATGTAAAATACGTTTAGATTGCATCTAATAGCATGTGTTATTTCATTAATTTTCTTGTCGTGAGACAATGATGAAAATTTTCATTTACAAACAGGAAAGTTGAGCTGTAAATGTAACTTGGTAGTAAAGTGCTTGCTTAGAATGTGTGAGACCCTGGGTTTGATCACTAGCATCAATAAAAACATAAAATACGAAAGCTTTTGCTTAAATGCTTGATAATTCTGTGTTCATCGGACTGCCATCTTCTCACACTTTTTATATACAATTTCTACTACAGATGACTTTTCCAAACTGAGGAAAAAAAGACTCAAGTCTTGTGAATCAAACAGGGGCATGACCAGTACAAGAATCATGTGACTGCTTCACATGGCAGTCATGGGACCCCTCATGATTACCTGGCTGAACGTGTTCTATAGAATTGCAACAGAAGCGTGAAATGTCCAATCAGGGACACACAGGATCCTGTCCTCGAGGGAAGAGAACTCGAAGGGGCACAGTCCAGAAATAACAAATAACATTAGAAGCAATATTTCTGGCCTTGATGTTTTGTCAGATTCTTAGTAGCATAGATCAAAGTTTGTCTTTATTTCTACAGCCCAAAAGAAATAAGAAAAAAAAAATGCCTACAGCCAAAAACATGTCACTGCTAATTCAATTTTCTTTTTCTAATGTGTGTGTCACTCGGCACCTCTGGATTTTGTGGCCATCCAACTGCTGCTGTATTTTTTAATCCTATTAGGTCTGAACTTCATGGCCAGTGCTTCAGTCTTGGAAAAACACAAATGAGACCCAGTGGGCCACCCCTGTTACCCTCCAAGAATTTGTTTTGAAATTTGGAATCACTGAGCCCCTAGAAGCCCAGAGAAGATAAGCGGTCATTGGCTGATGTCTTTCCCAAAATGCCAGCCTTCCTCCTTCCCATCTGCTTTCTGAATCACGGGCCAAACTTGGGGTGACATCAGAGTAGAAGCGCTTCAAGCTTTTCCTACTTTATTGAGCAGCGCACTCGTGTGTTGTTTGTGTGTCTTTATGTGTGTGGTGCCTATCTGTTCCTGTGAATGTGTGACAAGCATGTGGAGGCCAGGGCTTAATTTTGGTTGTCTTCTTTGGTTGGCTTTCCACTCTATTTTCTGAGGCAGAATCCCTCACTGAACCTGGAGCTCACTGGCTAGCCTGACTGACCAATGAGCTCCAGGAATCTCTCTTCCTGCCCCTTTCCCGTAATGCTAGTTACGGACACGCACCACCACGCCTAGCTTTTTATGTGGGGTGTTAGACATCCAAATTCAGGTCCTTGTGTTTGTGCAACAAGTACTTTACCAACTGAGCCATCTCCCCAGGCCCACTTTAAGCTTTTCTAACTTGCTGCTGACCTAGGCTGACCTCAAACATCTTCTGACCTCAGTCTACTGAGTACTGAGAGTACAGTCAAGTTTTTGTTATTCACAAAAGTTGATGCCTGGGGACCAGATCAAAGTTAATTCAACAATGCCCAGGGTTCAGACAGCGTCATGGTTGAGACAGTCTGGAGCCCTTTAAGGTTGGTGGAAAATCATTAAATATATAAAGTGTCCAGAATTTGTAATCCAAATCTATAAACAGATTTCCATACACTGATGTAGAGAAAGCTCAATTATCATTCCTCACAGGTCCCGTATTGTCAGAGCATCTGAGCTGAGGCCAATCCGGCAGCTGGATTCCTGCTTCTCCACCACGCCCCAAATAAAGCTCAAAGTGAAGGGGACAGGAGACACACTCTGAATAATTCAGGCCCTAAATTGCCCCCTGAGCTCCCTCTCAATTGTGTCTCGTCCTCGGTAGATCTGGATGGCTCTGTACACATCTACGGGTTTGAATCAGGAAATTACCTCTATTGATTTCACTGGAGTGTGTGATATAAATTTACATTCTATCTTCAGAGCCTCAAGCTTAAATGCCAATAAGCGTGCCCCTTCCAAACAGCCAAGTACACACCCGACATTCAGCTTGCTGTGCAGTGAAGGAGCCTCCACTGGGTTAGGGATGTTTTGCAGAGATGGCTATGGTCAGAATTTTAATATTTAAAATGTTATTTGTGAGTGATTTCCAAAATACAGCAAATAAGAAAAGAGCAACCTAGGTGCCCAGCACCAAAACTGTACATGTGTGGGCATTTTCCCACATGTGTTTCAGACTTGTTTGCATACACAGTGTTATAAAAAAAAAAAACCTGGCACCCAGACCTTCCTTTTAACACACCCCTGAAGTTTGCATGAGTCTTTCTCTGGCTTGCGGAATTCTGCTGCATGTTGATAGGGAGAGCCTACATCAGAGGATCAAAATGGACATCACCTTGAGCACTATACACAGTGGAATTCTATTCAGCAGTAAAGAAGACTGCAATTACATCATGGTCAGGACAGTGTGTGGGACGGGGGCTTATCATGTTACAGTGTGCCAGACTCAGAAGGGCAAATATATATGTTTTCTCTCACATATATATAACCTAGGCACAAATATGCACATATAAGATGTGTGTGTACATGTGACATGAAATTACAAGGGGAAGTATTTGGGAAGAGGGACTAGCAGAAGGAGGGATGGAGCACTGTTGGGGGATAGTTGTGGTCAAAGTTGCACGATATACTTGAAAAAAAAGTCACGATCTCTTTATCCAGTGGATATACATTAATAATATGTGTGTCAGCAATGCACAAGTCCCATACAAACTCAAACCAGACAAAATCCCAGCTCAGATACGGGAAAGTAGATAAAAAACTCCATCCCTACCCAAGAGACTATCGGCAACCAATGGTTCTGGGAGGGGAGAGCAGTCTCTTTCCAGGATGGAACTCTTGGTAGGTTAATCAGGGGATGAACCCACACTGAGGACATTTGGGGACACAAATTAGATAGTATAGGCATATTTATAGTAGAGTACGTTAAACTGGGCAAGGGGCAGTAAGAGACGGTGCAGCTGGAGGAGGAGATCTAAATAGCATCAAATCACAAAAATTCAATGATTTTTTTAAAAATTGAGTGTGGTATAGACAAGTGTGTCCACATGTGTGTGGGAGTGTGTGTGCATGTACGCATGTGCATGTGGAGATGAGAGGTTGATGTCTGATTTCTTCCTCTATTATTATGTCTTGTTTTCCTTTTTTTATCTTTGGATTTATTTAATTTTTATTTTACGTGTATGAGTATGTCTGCATGCATGTAAGTGCACCCATGTCTCACAGTACCCATGACGGACAAAAGAGGGTGTCAGATCCCCTGGAACTATAGTTACAGGCGGTTGTTAGCCTCCACGTGGGTGCTGGGATTCGAACCTGGGTCTTCTGTAAGAAAAGCCAATGCTCTCAACCACTGAGCCAGAGGGTCTCTTCACTGAACGCTGAGTTCCCTAATTGCCAATGAACTCCAGGGATTTATACACACGCACAAAGAGAGAGAGAGAGAGAGAGAGAGAGAGAGAGAGAGAGAGAGAGAGAGAGAGAGAGAAAAGGAAAGCGCACTGGAATGAATGACGTACATATGCTGCTGGACTTGGCATTCATGTGGGTGCTTGGGTCTGAACTGAGGTCCTCATGTTTGCACTACAAGCACTTCCCTCACTGAGCTATTTCCCCAACTGTCCACTTTATTTTTGAATACAGAATCTCTCACTGAACTCGGAGATCACTGATTCCACTAGACTAGGAGGCTCGTGAGCTCCAGGAATCTCGTCTGCACTTCCCCAGAGCAACACATGCATGGCTTTTTTTTTCATACAGACTATCTCCATCAATCTCAATCATGTTCATACCTCCTTCCTCACCAGCACCATCCTCACAGCCTCCCAACTGGAATCCATACATGCTTTCATCTGTGTTGAGGTCTATTGTGTCAAGTTAGTGTCCCCAAATGTTCCTCAGTGCTCGTTCATTCACTGAGGTCTAGTTTGTCTACCCAGAGTCCCTTACTTTAAGAAGAGCTCATCCCCACCCAATCACAATCAGTTGCCAATATTCCTTCAGCGAAGATCGGGGTCTGCTACCCATTTCTTCAGTTCCACGCTGGAATTTTGTCTGCCTGAGTTTGCATGGGTCTTGAGCATGCCAAAACCATTGCTGTAGGTTCGTATGAGCAGGGCCCCAGGAGCCTGTAGGATTCTATGTCCATATGGCCACACACCTCCTCTCTGGCTCTTAGTATCTTTCTGCTTCCTCTTCCAAAATGGTCCCTGAGTCTTAGGTAGGTGAAACTTAATATAAATATAAACCAACACTCTGCAGATTTCTAATCTCCATTCATTTGTGACCTTTTGCGGTTCTGGCCTTCCGTGACATGAGGGAGCTTCATTAGTGAGAGGTGAAAGATTCATTAGTGTCCTCTTTACCCCTGTTCCATGTCGTATGAACCTTGCAGCAGAGGTTGCATTGTAGGTGTGCTACTTAGCCAGCAGCAATTCACAGACAATGTCTGTGTGTGACCAGTTGTGGTACTCTGTAATAGTCTCTGTCAGGTGCAATGGAAGCTTCTTTGATGAGTGATGACTGGGATAATAGAGTGTAAATATAAGGATACATGTTTTACACTTAGTAAGAGGTTACATTAGCCTAGAGATGTGACAGCCTTGGGAATTTCTCTAAGATCTATGATCTCTTCAGCCATGTGTATTTGATTACAGTACCACACATGCGTCTCCTCCCATTGAGTGGGCTCTAAGTTCAATTAGGTAGCCATTGATTGGCCTCAAGATAAAAGTACCACTACTGCACCAGTGTCAAATGCTGTGCCCGTCATCAATGTGGTTATTTGGGTTAGCATGAAGCTGGTGTTGGGCCATTGATGATGTTCTCCTTTTGTTACTTGCACAGTGCTCTCCAGAGCTATGGATGCTAGCCTTCAGTGGAAGTGGTTCCAGGTCAGTTCCATGTATGTCCTGTATTCAGCAATAGGGTCTTACTTTCAAGGTCTGGGAGGCAATCAAGGGCTGTGGCAATAGGCTATGTGATTTTGGGGAGTCTCTTGGACCACCCTGGTCAACAACTCAAAGGAAAATTTCTCCTGTCTGGCATTTTTCTTGTTATGTAACCTTCAGCTATGCACATGGACTCATGTAGAGATATTGTATGTGAAATTTGTCCTTAGGTTGTTAGACTAATATGATTCTTTCTGGTGTTTTATACTAACTAGGCATTATTTATCTCACCCCCCCAGCTAACCCTCACTCCGTGACTTCCCCATTCCCCATTTTTCCCTTGATAATACCAGTCTTGAATGGCCCCATCTCTCTCGAGCACCTTCTTTTCCTTTATCCCCACAGTCCCCTGTATAACCTTTTATGTGAGAGCTGGAAGTCTGACCTCAGGTCTAGCTTCTTAATGTAGAGGAATGCTACATGCTGCCCATATACTCCAGCATGATTTTGAGATTTCTGTGTTGATGCATGGAGATGGAGGTTATCTGAACTGCAGGATGTCTTCTACTGACTGGATAAATACAATTTTTCATTTTTTTCCATTCCACTATAAATAGACATTTCAGTATTTCAGTTTTTATCATTACTAACAACATTGCAAGAAGCACTCACCTTGGCCTCGGTAGTTCAAGCATGACAGTTTCTCCAGGGCAGTGTCTGTCAAATTATTACCAGAAAGAATTTGTGTTGCCACGATCACACACAACATGTATGATTTTTCGTAAAACCAGTGTCAAATCTCACCATGTGTGATATACACTTAGGGTTTGTTCTTTTTCTCCTTTTACTTAAAAAGTGTTGGTGTGTGTATATACATGTTCATCTGTCTATTCATATGTGTGGACACATGTGTCCATGTATGTTCACCCGTCCACCATACCAGGTTTCTCACATGAGTTCTGAGAATCCGAACTCAGGTGCTCATGCTTAGGTGGCATGCACTTTCCAGCCGAGTCATCTGAGTCCCTCTTCTTTTATTTTTAAGGGAGTCCTTTTGGTTTCACGGCCTCTCTTGAGAGTGACCAGTCAGGAGTATAGACTCAGCAACTGCTTGCTGAGGTAGAGTTACATGCTCATTCTCCTGAAGCTGAGTCTTCAGAACTGTCTGATTACCCATTCACAGTGGGCTGTGGAGGCTCTCGTATCCTCTTATCCTTCCTGTGGCTTTCCTTGTCAGACTTTCACTGTCTTTTATAAAAAAAAAAAAAAAGGAATTAGGGGATAGAGAGATGGCTCCATGGTTAAAAGTACTGGCTGCTCTTTCAGAGGACCCAGGCTCAGTTCCTAGCACCCACATGACAGCTAGTAACTGTCTATATTCCCAGTTACAGGGGATACAATACTCCCTTCTGACCTTTGTGGACATTGTACAATAGGGGTGCACTTACATATATACAGGCAATACACTCATACACACACAAAATAATAAACATTTTGAAAGTAAATAAACAAAAATTTTTTTAAATGGCTTGTGAATATATGGACTGTTCAATTGTACTCAACAATCACACTTATTTCCTAAATGATATTTTATTGATGCTGATATTGGTCTATTAGCCTTCTTTTAGTTAGTGTGTCTGGAATATCTTACCTCTTACCACTTTCAAAAGTTACCTTTTAGGTATACTTTTAACATGTAGAATATTCAGTTTTAAGTCAATTCAAGAATCTCTGTGTTTTAATTGATGAGTATTATCCATTTATATTTATTGGGATTGCTAGTACAAATGGATGTTTATCATCTTTTTGTGTGATTTTTATTTTATATTATATATTTTATATAATTTATGATCCCTTTTCATATTGAACTAATTATCCCCAAAACTCATTGCTGTTTTGAAATCAGGCATTCCATTTTTAGTCCTTATCAGTTCCTTTATGTTCTTAATATGCACACCTCGCCTCTGTAGTGAGCTTATTCCTACTGCCCTCCAGAGCAAAGCAAGGCTTTTCAGAAATCATTAACCATTGTCTCTTTGTTCCCAACTGATCTATTTTTATTGTCTGTTCATTTATTTTCACCTTATTTTTATTCCACTCCATGGTAGTTGTTATGTTTTAAGAGAAATTCTTGCTTAGAGATACCTACAAATGTCACCACTTGGTTCAGTACTGTCTCGGGCTCAGTTTCCTTTTACTGAAATGTATTTCTTGGATTATTTAGCTCTCTCCATCTCTTCTTCCTATGGCTGTTTTTATTGTATTCATTTTTAATATATAAACTGCTCAAAGCATTCTCAACTGACAATGTTCATTCTTGGGACTCTGGAGAATCTGTTGCATTGTTCTGAGCTGCTATTGTGTCTATTGATGCAGTTTTTCCCTTCAAGGTAATTTCATTGTCTTTTATCTCTGGTAACTTTTAAGAGTCTCCTGGTCTTTGTTATTTTTCAGTTTCACTTTGAAGTGTCTGGATGCTTTATTTATTTTTTAACGTGTTTAGAACTCTGTGTTCCTTCTGAATTCTAGAAGTTCTTTTCACTGAATGTTACCTGTTTCTTATTCTCTCTCATTTGTCCTTCCAAAACTTTCCTCATATTCTGTTCTCTATATTCTTTTCTGCTTTGGTCACCTTCTTTTCTATGATTTATATTCTCATTAATGTTCTGTGCTTTATCTTAAGGTTTGTGGGTTTTTTTCTTTTAACTTTTATGAGCATGAGTGTTTTGCCTCCATGTATGTAAGTGTGCCCATGTCATGAAATGCCCACAGATGCCAGAAGAAGGCACTGGAATCCCTGGAACTCGAGTTAGGGATGGTTTTTAGCCACAACCATGTGGGTGCTGGAAACCAAACTGGGGTCCTCTGCAAGAGAAGCCAGTACTCCTAACCCCTGAGGCATCTCTCCAAACTCTCTTTTTTATAAAGAATATATACATATATATATATTGATTTTATTTATTTATTTATTTGTTCATTTATGTATTTTCCATCTCCGTTCTTCTGTTCAATCTGGACTGCCACAATCAGACAAACAAAAAAGCACGGGGAAACTCTTTTTGCATCTCTAATCTCCACCCTTTCTTTATCTTAAGTTATTTTCAGTTTGATTTAATCTGTTATCTAGCACACTTATTAAGGTTTATTTTCTGTAGAATATAAATTTTATTAGGAGACAATCTATTTGATTTATCTCAAAGTTGTTTCATTATTTTTTAATTATTTTATTTTATCCTGGTTTGGGCAATTATTTTATATTTTATTTTCTCTTTAAAATTTTTAAATAGACCTTCAGATTGTTTTCTCGTACTGAAATGCTTGGGATTGCTCATTTTATCACCTGTGGAATGAATCTGCTGACTCTTCCTCACAGTTTATTTCTTCCTATACTTTGTAGATTTTTTAATAATTACTGAATCCTAATGGAATTTTTTTAAATTCCATGTGTGTCTCATGGTGCCTAGCAATATAATAATGCTATTAGAAAAAGGTTTCACATTTACGTCTACAAGGAAATTGGCCAGGGGGGCGGGGATCAGCCTATAACAAAGTTTATAATATTAACCAGTCACTTCAGAATTTAGACAGCTCTGCACTTAAAAAGATTTGCCAAATTTGACTTTAAAGTGACTACATAGTGTAGGTTTGGCATTTGGTCTCTCATGGATGAGTTATTTTGCAGTTTTCTAACCTAATATTCCAGTTATTGACCAATTCATTCGTTTTATCAGGAATGATAAACACAGCTTTTCTAGTCCTCCTTTTGCTTGTCAAGGATCCAGTCTTAACTTACCTAGACAGCAGTTTTCAATACCTTCCACTATCCTGGGAAGAAATCCAGATGGATAAGGTTGCCTTGGAGGACCGCAGTGCTGACCTCAGGACAAAGGCTCTCTCCACTCGCCTTGCACCACATGCTGTTTGCCGTAGACATAGCTTCCAGCTTCTGACTCAGTTTGTGAGAAACATTCTTTTGGCCACTCCTTCTTCTGTTCTTCGGCTCAGCTTGATCACATGTTCTTTACTTGCATGCTCTCTTTTTACACCCAGAGAATTTCGTCTTTCTTTGTCTCTTTGCCTCTCTCTCTCTTTCTGTCTCTCCTTGTCTATCTCCATCTCTTTTCTTCTGTCTCTTTGCTGCTCTCCTGTGTCTTTCTATGACTCTATTTCTCCTTCTCTCTCTCTCCTTTCCCTCCCTCTCTCTTATCTAGTCACCCCCACACCAGTCTAAAAGACCCTAATTCTAGTAGCAGTGGAATCTCTCCCACTTCTTCAGCCAAGCCTCTTCCTTAAAGGCTAAACTTAAATGGTAAAAAGGCCTAAAGGAACTCCTAATTTCTTATGTCTACTCTGCTACAAATATCCCACTAAGAAAGGTCTTGGTATATGCCCTGCATGAGTTCAAACAAGGAAACAAAGCAAGGGGAAGGAACTGTGGAGAGACCAGCATTGGTGTCTCATCATGCTTTCCTGAGAGGTCAAGACTTCCTGGCCATGCAGTGCTGGCTCCAGTGTGATTTGGGCATCGCCCTTCCTGGAATTTCTTTCCTTGTTCTAATTTTTAACTGATGAATAACAAGACCATGTATCCTGTAGGCTTGGGATGAGCAATAACTGAAATGGTGCAGAGAGTCTTCAACTAAGGATGATTCAATTTGCTTTTTTTTTTTTCACTTTACTACAATACAAAAGCAATATGCATTTGGTAGAAACACTGTTTCAAATCTTAGATTTTATTTTTTCTTGGTCTAGATATAGGTAGTATGAGCCGCAATCCTAGTCAAGTTTCACAGTCATGAAAGGAAACAAACTGTGATCTATGGTGCACTGTGTCACTGTAGTGGGTTATAGAAATTAAATGCATGCTCAGTTGAAGATATTGTCAACTTACAATGGATTTATAAGAACATAACCTGCTGTAAGCCAAGGAGCATCTGTCTTTAACTACTTAGCACTCTGTAACTTAATTGCTCAGTAAATGATGGTTATTTTAATGAACATATAGGTAATGTTGAGGATTCACTTTTTTACTTAGGGCTGGATAACCTCTGATAAGTTATTTATGCTCCTGTTCCCTCAGCTCTCTGACGTGCCATGAGTTGCATGTGGATGTCACATCAACAGCAGTATTTCCAAGTCTGTGGTACAGATTGTATATCTTTTGTCTAAAATGTTTAGAACCAGAAATGTTGTGGGTTTTTACATTTGAAATTTTAAATAATTACATATACATAGGATATCTTGAGGATAGGATACAAGTCTGGGTATTAACTTCCTTTATGTTTCCTATGCACCTTAGACATACAGCCTGAAGATAATTTCATAAAATATTTAGAATACACTGGTGTTTTTAAAGTATTTATTTTACGTGTATGGCTGTATTGCTTGCATGTATGTAAGTGCACTTGTGTCATGCAATGCTCAAGGAGATCAGAAGAGGGCATCAAGAGAGTTAAAGATGGTTGTGAGCCACCATATGGATGCTGGAAATAGAACCCTGGCCCTCTGTAAGAGCAACCAGTGCTCTTAACCACTGCCCTACGCCTGTGTTTTGACTGCAGTCTATCACAGGAAGTTGGGGCAGAATTTTCCACTTGTGACATTGTATCGATGCTAACAAAGTTTCATACTTTAGAGTATTTTGGATTTCAGATTTTTGGGTTTGTGATGCTCTTGTTGCCTTTTAGGTTCCTTTTAGAGCACCCAGGATTTTAGGTACTCTACTTCCTGGCTAACTCGCATGAACACATACTTGAGTCTCTCCATGGGAGCGATCCTGTTTAGAGATGCTTGAGAGGTAGAAGCTCCCTTCCCTGGGCAAACTCTGCTTACTGGCTACTTCTGTGCTCAGCCTACTTTCTTATATGACCCAGGAACACCTGCCTAGGGACAGCACCACCCAGAGTGGGCTAAGACCCCCCACATCGCTCAAAAATCAAGAAAATGCTTCATAGACATGCCCATAGGTCACTCTGATAGAAGAAGTTCCCCCATTAAGGTTTCTTTTTCTGGGATGTGTTAAGTTGACAACCAAAGCAAGCCAGGACACATAGCATATCTAAGATTCACAAATCAATGCAAAATTGACATTATTTTTAACCTTGCTTGGTCATAAGGCAACTGAAATCCACAAAGGTCAAATAACTTATTAAAAGTCATACAACTAAGAAACGGTGGTACCAAGATTCATTCCGAGTCCCTCAGCAACTCACACTCTTTCAAAATGACCCATTGCTTATTTTGCTACCCAGAATTTGAACGTCTAACTCCTCCTCCATTAGAGCCAATGGCAAGACAAGATATATTTTTTTACCATCCTCAGACACAATGAAGTGCCAACATACTACGTCCTTATAAACATTTGCTGAATGAACAAATGAATAAACGGGAGAGAACAGTCTGGGGTGATCTGTTTCTAAAACTGGTGTTTCATGCCCACTTCCCCACCAAATTCCTGTTTGCTTCTGCTTCTCCATTCTAGACACAATCTAGATTTCAAAAGTCCACTTCAGTTTAATTCAAATAAAGACTTTTCTATGTGCAGGTACATGTTTCTGCACATCTGAGTAGAGGCCAGTGGGCATGGTTGAATGTCTTCGTTTATCACTTTTTACCTTGTTTTTCATGACAGGACTTCTCACTGAACCAGCATCTCACTGATGAGGCTGGACTGGTACCCAGCAAGCCCTTGGGATCCTCCTGTGTCCACTTTCCAGTGCTGGGATTACAGGTACCCATCATCACATCTAGCTCATTTTTAGATGAGGGCTAGGGATTTGAACTCAGGTCCTTGTGCTTATAGAGCACGACTTTTAGCCACTGAGCCAGCTCCCCTACCCCTGTGTGTTCTTTATGTGTGGAAACTCCTTGTTAGTTTCCATCCAGCAGCCCAAGTTTAACAAGCATGTGGCCTCAGATGAAGTGGATAAAGCCTAGGAGCAGATTCCAGTGTCCTGAGACTCATCAAGGTGGAATCGAACCGAAGGCAGTGGAGGAGCCTGCTAGTGGCAAACAAAGTTATGCGAAGACTTCTGGTGTATATCTTGTTATCAGAAAGAGTCTGTGTGACTAGGAATTTCTATGCACAGGGCGATTTTGGACATGAAGATAGGATGCAGGATGGGCACTTGGTTGGAGTCAAGGGGTATCAGAACAAGACAAGTTTTAAAGCAAGTGGATCTATTTCCTGTTTCTTCTACACGATGCTTCCTGTGGTCATTGGTAACTGGGTCACAGAGAGACATGTAACCAAAACTGAGCCAGTCAGATTCACTGTCTTGAAAAACTTAACTGATGGCACTGGGGCCTGGAAATTGGAGGCTGAGTGGGACCAGGGCAGAGCTTTAGAGGGAGGGTTGATAAACACCTGCCACTCAGGTCCCTGAGGTGTCTCACCTCCTGTAATTCATTGAATTGAATGTTTGCCTTTCTCTGGAATTCCAAGAACTACTATGTCCTTGAATCTCCCCAGCATAGCTCCTTTTTTCTCCACATCAACTAACAAGATTGGGTTTTGTTACCTATAACCAAAGTTCTGAAGTAGAACTTTGCCAGGTAAAGATGGGAGAGATTCAGTACAGCTTCCTTTTACCTGTATTTAGCCTTCCTTTAGTGTATGTCCCCCTGATTCTTAAGAGGGAGATAGAAGAGGTCTCTGACACTTGTGGTTTAGTGGGAGAGGCAGATGTACACAAATCATTTCAGTGTAATGCAGAAAGTGCACTAATAGCGATACAACGACAGTGTCATGAGAACAAAAAGGAGAAAATTTCCAACTCTGCTTGGGGTGGGGGAGGGAAACGTAGAGTTGAGTCCCTGAGGTGGGTGGGGCTGTGATGTGGGTATGTATCACCAGAGACAGCATTAACAGCTTTTATGTTGTTTAAAAGGATAAAGAGATGAAAGAAGAAACAGAGCTTCTGTCTTTAAGAGCTGTTTTAATTGAGGCTAGTGTGGGTTCTGCTGTGCTAACAGATTCACCTAGACGCCCAGTGGCTTAACCCAGAAAGGATTACTGCCTCCTTCTGGTGCACAGTCAGCAAGGTCAGTGGGGAGATAATGGAGGCTTTGACATTTTGTCACTTAACTGTCTGAGATGTGAAACCTGCTTGGCCATCACAGCAGAGGCAAGAGAGAGAGATGGTGTTAATCATGACCATTAAACGCCTTTGTCCAGATGTTGGACTTGTTGACTTTGCTTCATTCCATTCCACCCAACCTCACAGGCATCATCTTATGGTATTTCCAAGAGGAGATGAGGACCAGATAAAGTGTGTCACTACAAGTCCCACATGAAGGGAATTCCTCATAACTTACTCATCAAAGATATTCAGTGAAGCCCTCTTTTCCTTTGAACATTGTGCCACTTCCCTTCTGAGTCATCTCAGCTCTCATCACCTTTAGCCTCATTCATGACAAATCAAAGAATATTACACAAGGCACAAGAAATAAGCCTTCAGATCTTGGAATGTGAGTTTGACATCTTCCCCTTCACAGATTGCTCCCTCGATAGCCTTCCATGTCAGACTCAATGGCACCTCCTTCCTTCGTGGCACTCCACATCTAATACATCCAAAAGTCTCATCAACTTTCCCTTCAATATAGTCAGGACCCTTGGGCTGGAAGATGGTTCTGTGGGTAAGGTGTTTTCTGAGCAAGCATGAGGACCTGAGTTCAGATCTCTGCCACCTGCATAACAATCTGGACATGGTGCCACATAGCTGTAAGCTCAGTGCTGGGGGAAAGGTAGAGCCTCACTGGCAGCCTGTCTAGGCAAAATAGTGAGCTCCAGGTTTAGTGAGAGATGGAAAGTGATAGAGAAAGATACTTGAAGTCAACCTCTGGCCTCCACAGACAGATGCAGGCAAGTGTACACACACATATAACCCCCTTCTGTGTGTGTGCACGTGTGTGCGTGTGCATGTGCGTGTGTGTCTCCAGGATCCAACTGCTTCTCACCACTTTCCTTTCACCCTGGTCTGAGCACATTGTCATCTACTGATTTTCCCATTGGATTCCTTACTTACCTACTGACCAGTAACTGTCTGTATTCTGTGATACACAGCAGTCACCAGATCCTGTGAATGCCAGTCCACTCAGGGCTCTTTCCTCTTCCAGTGAATTCAATAAAGAAATTAAAGACAAACAAACAGATAAGCAATTCCAATTGAAAGCGGTTTTGTTGGCACTTACTCATCAATGATGCGATTTCTCATGGGAAGGGTTCCTGGCCTGACTTCCTGAGGAAGTGGGACCCAGTTTTAACAGTCTGGCTGCTGTCCTGAGCAGGCACACTTGACAGTCATTGCACATAACTCGGGGTTCTAAACTGGTGCCATCTATCTTCTGCACTCAGCACCAGAAGTTTACCCTTGACACGGGGATCTGGTGATATACACTGGCTCCACCTGCAACCAATTTGCAAAAGATGATAGAGAGGCTCTGCCACCCCAAGGAGGTCACATATCAGAGAGAATCAAGCATTCCACCCAGGTGAGCATTGTGGGAATGGCGCTGAGAAACTTGGAAGCTGGTTGTTGCGGCACAGCTATCTTAAACCTGGGGGCAGGGTTAGGCGCAGGGCCTTCCTCTTCCGTCTCACTATGAAAGCTGTCTCAGATCATGTTGCTCTTCTCAAAAGTCTACAGTGGGTCCCCATTGCAGTCAATCAAAAGACATCCCTCCCAGTGGCCTCCGAGGTTCTGCTCCATGTGCCCTGCCGCCTTCAGACCTTCACCTCCTCTCTGATGTGTGCGCCTCTCTTGCAGGGACTGCATGCCTGCTGTTCTTGCAGCGCCCGGGGCTCAAATCCAGTCCCAAGGCTTTACTCTTGCTGCTGTCTTTTGCCCTGAAGACCCCGCCCCCGCCCCCAAGTATCCCGTCCTCCATGGCTACACTTCTTCAAGTATCCACTCAAAAATCACATTCTTGGTGATACATGCTGTGATCACCCTTCTTAATATCAGGAGTCCTTCCCACCCACACTGTCCATCTCGGGCTACTACTGTGTTACACTTTTTATATCTAAGAGCACTGATTGCCTCCTCATGACCTATACCAGGGCTTCTTAAACTGTTTCCACTCGCAGCCCCTTTTCATCTGAGAAATTTTTATGCAACCGCAGTCATATAAATAAGTATCCAAATCAAATATTTACTGATAGTAAATCATAGAGCTAATTATTTCAAGGTTTCCACGTGACTGTTTCAAAAGGCCTTTAGTGTTAGTTACCCGTCCCCACACTCCGTCCTCTATGATCCCGTCTCCCACCCCATTTATCACTTTCTATTCCATTACTCATTTTTAGCCCTTTATAACACTGCATTCTACGTCCTCTTCCATGAAACACCCTGGTCCGCATGGCCCCTCACTAGTTTTTTTGACCTCTACAGATTTTCCTATGGAAACACATGTATCTAAAGACTCAAGCTAGCATCCACCTCTGAGAGCAGCCGTTGTGATAACTGGACAAGACCTGTGCAAGCTCAAGTCACACAAAACCCCATCATGAGGGAAGAAGGTGGGCAAAAAGCCTCAGTCCTAGCTGAGGATCTATTGACAATTGGTAGCTGCTGGGAGAGAAGGAGAATCACTTTTCCTTAAGGGTGTGATGCTGGGTAGGATGACCAGGCTCCAGGGATGGACCCACATCCAAGAGCACTTGAGGATACAAATTAGAGTCAATGGGCCTTAAAAAAATAACAATAGACCTTAACACAGACAAAAGACTGTATGGATCCCAGTAACCCTCCAGGCTATGGGAGGTGCCTGTGGGGAAGGCATATAAAGATGGTTAAGACTGATTTATGTTCTGTATGAAGCACACAATGATTCAATAAAAATATTTTTAAAAATAACAGAGGCCATGAAGTTGGGGTGGTGGGAAAGATGAGATGAAGATCTGGGAGGAAATCTTAATATGACCAAAATACAAACTTCTCAAAGAATGTATAAACATGAATAAAAAAACAAAAATGTATTTATTTTAAGACAGTTCTTAGGTATACATATAATTTTACCATTTAGTAAAATTTTGCGTACTAATTAGAAGGATGTGCTTATTTGTTTTCTTCACAAGGATGAAATCTTGGCTGAGTATTCGATACTACAGGACGCAGAGCATCGTCAACATTTTTCAGAGTTGGTGGATATTTTGATTTTTATAATCAGCGCTTAGCACATTGTTTCACATAAATATATACCAAAAATGGTAATGCCTTTAGGGCCATGTCAGAAGTTGTTGGAAATTCTGTCCTAATCCTAAGCCAAAACTCATTTGACAATTTTTAAATGAAACTCACCAGCAATCCAAATGCAATTTTAAAAACCAAGCATTCTAACATAATACGATCCAAACATACTAATTTGATACTTACATGCTGAAGAATGACAGTAAGACATTATTAAATGTCTTTGTTTTCCTCAATTAAACCATTATGTTTCTGAAAAAGCAGAAAACTCCGAATGTACAATAAAAGTCCTGCAATTCGTTACGTGCAACAGCCTCAAATCTGAGCCGAGGTGTCAGGGTGACACACAGCGCAGAGTGTGCACGCTGTGTGTTCAGACAAGGATCACGTGATATAACACGTGGAAGCCCTGCCAGACGCACCCGGCTCTCATTGTATATTTGATTTTGAGTTAATTTTCAGTTGTTGTGCACTCAGAAAACCTTGTTGTCAAACTTTTTGCAACTTCCACATGACATCATGACCCGTCATTTAAGATGGGAACTAGACAGCTGGACTATTTACTATGGTTATTATAGCATCCCTAGTTCCTCTAGACCCTAAGCTCCTTGAGGGCAACATCTTTCTTAAGACCTATTTTAACACATGTTTACTTGGTTTACCCTAAGCATCCTGAATGGTGCTGGCAACATAAATGCTACAAAAATATTTACAGAACAAATTAATGAAGTCCGTTTTTTCTCTTAGTGATTCCATCTTATCCCATTATGACCTTGCAATATAAAATACTAGTTCATAAACACCATAGAAGCAGAAGTTACAGCAGAGAGATCCTCAACTCCCAACACTAAGAACCATATCTGGGCTATTCCAAATGGCTAAGACAACTGATGTGAATCTTACAGATAATAAAGGAAGGTAGAAAAGCAAACTTACTAGAAAGAGTACAGGCTAACATAGGAAGATTCCACACCTGAATAAGAAAATGCAGGGTGTTAGAAATCTCTAGCAAGCATGACAGCCTCATGACTATATGTCTCTACTATAGGCTGAGCTTATAGACTCATATGAACTTCTTCTTTACGAGTCTTCCTTGATAGCAACCAGTGTTCACACAGCACCTCACTGGAAACATAGCCCCACAGCTTGGCCACTCTGTACCTGATGTTGCTGGCATCCTTGACTAAGAAATCAAGATCCAGTCTTAGCTTTGTCATTTGGGGGAAGGGGAATTGAGACAGGGTCTCCCTGTGGCCCCAGGTGGCCTGAAACTCACTAAGTAGACCAAGCTGGCCTCAATCTCACAGACATATGCCTGCCTCTGCCTCCTGAGTGTGGGGATTAGAGGCATGTGCCACCACACCCAGCTAGCTCCTTCTTCTAGGCTTCTGGGACCTTGCTCATATGAACTTACAGCAATGGTGACACCATGAACAGGACCCATGAAAACTCAGTTAGTCAGAAACCAGCACAGAGCTGGGGAAAGGGACAGGCAGACCTAACCTTAGCTGAGGAGTTAGTTGCAGCTGATCACTGCTGGGTGAGGGAGACTCAGTCTTCTTTAAGGAGGTGATGCTAGGTAGGCTGAACAGGATCCCGTGGATGAACCCATCCTGAGGGACATCTGGGTACCCAAACTTGACTCCATAGGCCTGAACATATATAACAATGTATGAAATCCTGTTGGGGAGCTATGAGAGTGCAGATGGGAGGGGGTCTAAGTATAATCAAGATGTATTATATGAAAGGCACAAAATTTCATGAAAAAATACATATTGGAAAAAAATAACTGACTGTGATGACTCTTACCCTTAACGTATAAAAAATGATGGATTTGGAAAAGATAGAACAATAATATCACACCATCAAGTTATGAAGAGGAATAAACTATGCAGTGAATATTAAGAGCCTGACATTGTACCTGGGACTGGGTCCATAATCTATGCACGATGCCACCCGACACTTTGGTGTCATTTCCTATACCACCCTCAGTACTGATTAGTGGTCCAGCCCATGGATCATATCTGTAATCTTTCTATTCCTAAGTTGGTTCAACATATAAAGTGTCTTCCACTATTGGAAAAGGAAACCTGTGGAAGGAAGAAGTTGATAGACTTTATCAAGACCCATCAGTGTAAACCTGCTGAAGAACTAAGTTTGATTCTGAATAGCAAGATTTTGTTTGTGTTTCACTAAAACACCATCAGAGGAGGGAAAGGCTGAACATTCGCTGCCAGATTTATTTAAGTCCTCTGAAGATCAATCATGTCCCTAGGAAAAAATAGTGAAAAATGAACACACAACATTAACATTTTTAAAAAGGACTTTCTACATGTGAAAACAGAGGCAGAAACTATAAAATAAAAGAATAGGAAGTTTCACCAAGTAAAAATTTCTTAATGGGTTATAAAATATATTACATTTCTTAAAGGTATATATGTGAAAAGATACATATCCTGATGTTAGAGATGTAGTTTAACGGGAGCACACTCACCTAGTGTGCATGTATAAGCTCCGGGTTCCATACTCAGAGCAAAAAACAGACAAGAAAATCCACACGTCTTTTCAAAGACAGCATCTTTTTAAAAATTTAAGAGAGTGTGTGTGTGTGTGCCTGTAGGTATGGGTGTCCACAGAGATCAGAAAAGAGGTCATTAGACCCCTGGAACTAGAGTTATAGGTGGTCATGAGCTTCTCTATGTGCTGGGAAGTAAACTTCGATTCTCTGGAATAGCAGGAAGTTCTCTTAACCACTGAGCCATCGCTCCAGGCCAAAAAAGGCAAAATCTTAGAAAAACAAACAACTTGTAAAACTTCTGTTTCACTCATAAATAAACAAATATGAACAATAACAGTAATGCCATTCTGAGCTACTAAGCTAAAAACACTGTCTTTTATTGGCAAATGTGCAGAGAAATTGGCATCCTCATATCTACTACATTTCTAAGAAGATAAATGACATTGTAGCAAGTATCTAGGCCCCCTAATAACCATAAACATGCATAAACATTCAACTATTAGAATACCATTTCAGTGCTACTGTCATACTAGCAAAGTTAGAAACAAGATAAAAGTCCAAAAGAAACTGGTCAAATTATGTTATGTTGAAGAAACAGAAAATTTAGTCCTTGAGAAAAAAACTGAAGAAGAAAAGCAAGTTCCTCCTGTGCATCATTCAAATATTCAACATCCATTCCACTCAGCATCTGGTGATCTAGCACGCACTCAGGGTTCATCATCACTGATACCATCAGGGAACCCATGTGTACACAGGAGGCATTTGGTAAATGAAATAGAAGAGGAGTGAGCTGAAGATAGCCGTCACCTTCCCCAGAAAGAAAAACCTATGCTAGCTGGTATGCCAGACTAGAGAAAACCAATAACAGCAGTTATGAATTCTAAACCATGAGTGAACTTACCAAGGTTAGAGATAGTGTCACACCAAGAAGGAAAACTGTTGTAGTGGCAGAAACTCTAAGCTCAAGTTAGTATGCATTAGCTACCTGTTGCTAACTCAGCTTTCAGACAACTAGGTTAGTACCCACAGTTGTTGCAGTATAGATTAACTGACTCTCTGCTTCCAGGTCTCACATGGCAGCAATCAATGCTAGCCAGGCCTCAGAACTCATCTGAAGGCTTGACTGCTGGGGAAGAATCAGCCTCTAAGCTCATATTGGCAGGATTGAAGTCCTGTAGACTTTGGGCTCAGAACACCAGTTCCTTGCTAGCTAAAGCCAAGGGGTCACTACCAGCTCTCAGCTGTTCGTTGGCCAGTAGTTTCTCAGATCTATGCACTTGGGCCTTCAACTCACTCAGTCACTGGCTCATCAAAGCCAGCAGGGATTAAGTCTTCTAGCAAGATTCACTGTCTCATGTATATAATCAGGAGAATGATATCCTGCCATCCATCTTTGCTACAATACAAAGGAGTCACAGGTCCTGCCCACCCTCAAGACACGTGCTGGTTAGTTTTTACTGTCAACTTGATACAACCTAGAGTCACTTGAGAAGAAGGAATCTAGAAGAATTATTCAGGTCAAGTTGGCCTGTGGGCATGTCTGTGGGGAATTATATTGGTTGTTTATTGATTCAGTCCACTGTGGGCAGCACCATTCCCAAGGCAGGGAATCATGAACTCTGCCAGAATGAAAGGACTTAGCAAGTAGGCAGCATGAGATGGATATACTTCTCTCTCTCCCTCTCTCTCTCTCTCTCTCTCTCTCTCTCTCTCTCTTCTTGACTATGAATGATGTGCCTATTTGAGTTCCTGCCTTGACTTCCCTAAAATGTTGGACTGTAACCTGGAATTTTAAGCTAAATAATCCCTTTCTTCCCCTTGGTGGCTTTGGTGGCTTTTGATCAGGATATTTTATCATGGCAACCTAAATAAAGCTAGGACAAGAAGGAAAGACTGTATGGATGTGGGAGCATCAGAAGGTGATTTGGGACAGGCTTAGGGTCCATTTGAAGGGTTTGAAGAAAGAACTATTAGTTCACTAAGGCCACCTTCTAGGATTCCAAATCTGAGCAGAGATGGGCCAGAATGGAATAGTTACCAAGTCGAGTGCCATGGAGGAGTCTCTTCCATCAGCCAAATGATCTCAAAATTTGCAGGATGATCCTTACCTTTCCATAATGCTTCTTCCATTCCAAACCCTCCAAATATGAATTTTTAAATCTGGTTTTATCTGGGGTAGGAAACTAAGACTAAAAAGTTGGATGGGTATACAATGTGTCATCCAGATTTCCTCAGAAAGGAGAGGTGGGGACTATGGCAACCTGGAGCACACAGCCCATCACAAAGGGACAGCAGTCAGACAGCTCAGGGAGACTGTCATCCCAGTAGACTTTCAGGTCTGTTCCTGACCACATTAGAACATGAAATGTCCCCAGATTTGAAATTATTTATGGGCTCAATGAGACACATCTGTAAGGCAGAGTCAGCCCCTGGGACCCTAATTTCAGACCCGTGTGCCTTCTGCAGAACAGGGCAAGGACATTTGCTGAATTTCAAACATATTTTTCCACTCTGCTAGCTCCTGGCTCTTACTAACTTGCTCTCTTCTGAGCTTCTGATTGTGGGAACTTCTCACATTCAAAGCCAACCAGTCCACTGATTAACTTTCAATTTCAAGAGCTTTAAGGTCTCCAAATTCGGAGGTAAACGTAGTCTCATTAAGAAGTCATTTGATAAAAATTAATCCCTCCAGGAATATTCTGGACTCAGAAGAAAGCTACAGCGAGCTCATTAGCTGGTTGTAAGTACCCAGTCCACCTTGGAGACCCTGATCCTCCCCTGAGTTTGTCTCAGAGACTCGAAGCAGCTGCCATGGAGTCTGGGGACCAGATGCCAATGATTCTAAAATCTTAGGAAAGGATGTAACAGAACTTGAAGCTGGAAGGCCACAGTAAGCACCCTGCCTCCAGAGTCTGACTTCCCGTTTTAATCACTTTCACTTGAGGCTGAGAATGAAGGGACAGATTTTCATCTTGCTGAGTAGATTTCAGAGCTTACCTCAACTAATCCTTGCAGATCTGTCACTGACCCAGCAGAGAGAATCACTAAACGAGTGTTGGGGGTCAACACAGAGAGGTCTCCCTGGGGAAGAGCCGTCCCCCTGGGCTCACCTAGCCCTGTGCTGTCTGCCTTTCCCCTTAAGGTGATGGTGACATGTCCCTAAGGACCTGTAAACCTGTCCAGAACAGGCCCCAACTTTAATCTCTCACTAACCCAGTTATAAAAGCTTTTTATATAAGTCAATGGTGCTTTGCAAGCAACATGGCATTTTTTTTCTTAAATGTTGCTATTTTTATTTTTTGAAAAGATAATGCATGCATATGGATAGAAGAAAAATGCAAACAGAACAAAGGAGAAGACATGAAAAATAAATCTCCCACCCACCCCCAGATCTCAGCTCCCCACCCCAGGGCAGCCACTGCTGAACTAAGTTCTCGGGTAAGAAAGATGGCTGTTTTTAAATTTTCTAATTTGGTCCCAGAAATAGCCAAAGGCCAAATAGAACCCACAATAATGTAATTAAAATGAGTGATGGGGCTATACCCGGAACACATCAGGGCAAGAGAAAGATCACGAACACAGTCTCACATACACAAAGCACAAAATGAATGTGTATGTGAGAGAGAAAGTGAAAGAGAGAGAGAGAGAGAGAGGAGAGAGAGAGAGAGAGAGAGAGAGAGAGAGAGAGAAAGCTTGCTACCCTGTCTCTCTGAAAACTCTAGTCAATTCCATAAACATTTATTGCATGCGGTGCACCAGACTCTGTTCCCAGTACTGTGGGTTATACCAAGATAAATCATACTAGGTCCCTGGCTTTGGGGAGCTTACAATGAGAATAATTCACATTGGATTGGCCCCTTTCCCTTTACAGGGGAATTTTCGGACAGTTATGTCATAACTCAGGCGGGCAACAGCCTGAGGCATGCTGGGACTGGAGCAGCCTGGCTGGCAGGAGGGGGAAGCCAGTCTGGGGGATGGAGACAGAGAACTGGCAACCTTGGCTGGGTCTCAAAACTGCTAAGGAACAGGGACCTGGGCCAGAGTTCCAAATCCTCAGGAAGGTTCAGGTACCAAGGTCAAAGAGACAAAATACTCACTGCTTTGGCCTAGGAGTTCCATCCATCCGACAGTCTTGCCTTAAAGCCTGGCTCTATCACTAATTACATATATGGTCCAGGGTCAATTACTTCACCTCTGTGTGTCTTTCCAGCTAGAGAAATGATAGCTCCCTGTTTCCAGCACTGATAGGAGGATTAGGGAGATGCTGTAAGCAAAGACAGCATAGTTTTGTTTAATAAAATGTTAGGTAAAGGACAATGTTGCTGCAGTTCTTACATTCATATTATTCAACAACGTAAGACTGGGGGTCTCCACCACTGGATCCCCTGTGAAGAAAGGTGGCTGACCAAGAAGTCTGGAGTTTATTCTCCTGAATTTCCTCTTCTGTTTGAAGTCCCTTACTCTGAGCCTAGCACCCAGTACTTTTATAAGTTCTAGCCCCCACGTAGCATGCAGAAAACAGGGCAGCATTTTCAAAGCTCTTGGCTAAATTTTAAGAAAATAACCCCAGGACATATATGGACCCTGACTCTACCCCTATCCAGCTGACACACCAGGTCTCCCATCTCTTTCTACATGCAACTCAAGGCACAAGGTGGCTTTTGTGTGTGAGTCCCTCACTGTTGGTTCTAAGACTAGTAAGAACCTAGGCTTTGAAAATACGTAGCAGGAATCCTATGCCTGATGGAACGTCAGGACAGTTCCTCAGAGAAAGCTACACTTGGGCAGAAACCTAAAGAACAAGTCTCAGTGTCTAGATGGGAAGGCAGGGAGGTTAGGAATGAGGAAAAGAACATTCTAGACTGAAAAAAAAGAGTATACTCAAAGATCCCGAGGCAGAAAGGCACACGGTGAATTAGGAGGGTGGAAAGAGAGCGTTAACCTGGATAGTTAGCCCTGGCTGTCCGTCAGCCTTGTGTAGAATTGTGTGTGTGTGTGTGTGTGTGTGTGTGTGTGTGTGTGTGTGGCGTAGTGTAGTATATGTGAGTATCTGCACATATGTTTGCAGGTGCACATGCCCACGCCTGTAGCTGTGGAGGCTAAAGATTGTCATCTGATTATCTTCCTCTATTTCTGTCCACCTCATTTGTTTGAGCCAAGCTCTCTCGCTGAGCCTGGAGCTTACCCGGTGGCTAGACTGGCTGGCCAGCGCTGGGAAGCGGAGACTCTCTGGCCAGCAGTCTAGCTCCAAGATGGGATGTTGAACATACAGTAGAGAATGGATGAGCAGGACTAACTGATCCCTACCAACCCCGACTGCACACCAGCACCACCCAGCGGACCTCTCAAAAGCTCTAGAGCCTGAATGAGTTTCATTCAGGTACAAGTCCTCTAAAGGGTCCAGAAAAGCAACCTGGCCCTGAAAACAGACTAGAAGGGGGTGGCGATGGGGTTTGGCATAAGGTTCTGAAATACAAATACTCTTTGGAGCTACAGCTGTGATTCAAGAGTGTCTTAGTTTGTTTTCCGGTTGCTGTGATAAAACACCCTGACAAAAGGAACTTGGAGCAGAAAGGGCTCGTTTCAGCTCAGGGTTCCAGGTTGTAGCCCCTTGTGGAGAGGAAGGACAACATGAGAGGGCTGATCCTGTCTCATCTGTAACCAGGACCTGAGATCAAAGAATGTGGGCATGCTTGTGCTCCACTCCTCTTCTCCGATTTACACAGTTCCAAACCCCCTGCCTAGGGAGCAGAGCAGCCCACAGTGCGCAGATCTCACCTCCATAAGCAAGATAATTTCCCACAGGCCTGGCCACAAGCTACCTGATCTCCACAATGCCTCATTGGACTCTCCCCACACGATTCTAGAGTTTGTCAAGATGACAATTAAAACTAACCTAACCATGGCAGGGGGGAAGGAGGACACCCTCATCAACTAGGTGTGTGTGCCTATGAGTGTGTCTGTATACATAAGTGTCATGTATATTTGTAATTTATGCATTTTTGAAAGATGCTCAGCCCACTGACTCAGAATTTCTTGGGAAACAAGTCCTGGACAGACTAATAATGAAAAATTTCCAAGCATTCTTCCCAGGTTCAACCCTGGTTAAAAAATCTCAGAGGGAGGGGAGCAAGAATAACCACAGTTTTTTCTTTGTCAAAATTTTATCACAGTTCTAAAATCAAGGCTTTAGATTATACCTAGAAAATGATGTGTTTCCTCATGGCATCTTCTTCTGTGTGTCTTGAGACTTTGCTCTTATTTGCCCCCCCCCACTGACCTCCTCCTTGCTTCTCCCTCCCCCAAGCTGTTTCCATTTCACTATTTAATTCCCTCTCTGCTTTCTGACCACATGCGTTCCATTAACAACCACAATTTAAAAAGATAAGAGACTCACTGAAATAAAACAATGACACAAAGACATAACTGACATTGAGGCAAAGTCATATGCATGCATGAATCAGAATAAAAGTACATGAAAGGCACTAGAGTGTGTGGTGAAATGGGTACTTTTACTCAGGAATTATTCAGTAACTAATTGGTTCACACGATATTCATCTGGAAAAAAATAAGAACCGTATCTCATACCATATACTTAAATCAGTAATAGAGCAAGAAAAAGGTTTATGTAAAAATAAAATCATAAGAGCACACGCATATATTTTTGAGGAATAATTATGGAGGTTAGAGCGAGAAAAGGTCTTCTAAGTATGACCCCAAAGGCAGAAAACATATAGGAAAAAGCTGACGGATTTAATTACTAAGTAATGAAAACTTACCTATGTCAAAAAACACTATAAAATGGAAGAGCAAATGGCACCCAGAAAAATGAGTTTGTCAACATGATTATATCCTTAAATAGAATCAGCTCATTCAGCTCAGGAAGGGAATAAAAGGAATTCCAACAGAGAAAAAAATACCAGGCATGAGCACACAGTTCACAACAGGAAAAACAAGTGTGGGGATGTGGGAAGGTGTATGTTGTAAGTTGCCAGGAATCAGGAATCAGAGAAATGAAAATTAAAACAAGAGTAAAACATCCTCTTTCTATAGTGAAATTGTTTAACGGGAGCTAGGCTAACAGTGGAGTGTGGGCTAGGATGTAGGGGCAGGGACACAATTACTCATCACAGGCAGGAGTATAAATCGATTCCACCATTTCCGAGGCTACCCCCAAGGAAATGATAGATGTGGAGAAGGTTAAAGGTTCTGCACTGGTGTTTTTCATAATGCGATTTACAACAGTGAGAATAAATAATAAGAACTGGATGTTAGGAGAAGTTGGCTACATAAAAACTCTCTTAGAAAAATTAATGGAGAACAAACATAAGAAGTTAACAGCTGGTTATTGTAGCAGACAAAAGTGTGAGTGTCTGCTGCACTGTTCTCCATGCCTTTCTACAACTTTAGTCCTTCCCGCTGTGGCCAAGGTAATGGCAGATGTGGGAAAATAACAAAAATATATCTTCAGTGTAACCAAATATAAATTAAGAGAATATTTGAGTATGAATATAAATTTTATTTTAAACATAGAGAAACAAAGAAAAGCTTAGTATGCCACAATTCTTACTTGTGAGTATTTGGATATGTCATTTTCATGTTTTTTTTTTTTTTGTGTGTGTGTGTGTGTGTGTGCGTGTGTGTTCTCTGCATTTTTTCTGTTAAGCATGTATTGTTTTTGAAACACTAAAATCATGTCTGTATATTCTTAGAAGGCATATATTACTTCCTATGGCTCACAACTCTAACATCATTTTCTTTTTAAAGCTACCACAGTGGTTATGAGGAGCAAACTGGCATCCCATGAGGGTCCTGCGGAACATCCTGGTGTGAAAAAGAGAAATAAAGTGACCAGGTTTCAAATTTCTTAAGGTGTTTTTTAGTAGTTTGGTATTTTTATTCACTGAATAAATACTCGCTGGGCACCATGTTTATGAGGATTTGGTGATGACAGTTGACAGAATCCAAAATTAAAATAACTTACATTTTTAAAAAGATTCTTAGCTCCCGAGCTAATGATGTCGAGTTGAGTGGATCAGGTCCGGCAGGATCCAGGGACCTGGAGGTTTCATCTGGACTCTCTCTTCAACCCTAAGGTATTCTCTGTGCTGGTGGAGGTGGTAGCCATTTGTGATGGTCTATCTTCACCATCAACTTGACTGGATTTGGACTCACCTAGGAGACATGCCTCTAGGCAAGTCTGTGAGATATTTCCAAAGAGGGAAACTCACCCTGAACATGGGTGGCACCATCCCATGAAAGCAGGTCTCACATTAAATAAAAGATAAGAAAGGAGAAAGCCAGGTAAGCACCAATATTCTCCTCAGTCTGCTTCCTGAGCACGGCCATCCCTTCCCTGCCATGATGGCTGAATTCCCTCATGAGCCATGAGCAAAAGTACATCTGTCCTCCTTTAAGTGGCTTTAGCCAGGTGTGTTATCACAAAGATGGGAAGTAACTACCTGTACACCATTGGAAGCTGACGACTTTTAAACTGTATTAAATACTGTTATGTAATAACGCTTCTTATTTTTCATATTTTATTTTTATTCATTTGTTTTTATTGTATGTGTATGTCGTGTTATGCAATGTCCTCGGAAGTCAGAAGAGGGCGGTGGATCCCCTGGAACGGGAGTTACAGACAATTGTTAGCTGCTATGTGGGTGCTGGGAATCAAACCCAGGTTTTCTGCAAGAGCAGCTGGTGCTCTTAACAGACAATTGTTAGCTGCTATGTGGGTGCTGGGAATCAAACCCAGGTTTTCTGCAAGAGCAGCTGGTGCTCTTAACCCCTGAGTCATCACTTCAGCCCCCTCCCCGCGCCCCTTTTTGCAATTGCCTTACAAAGCATTTCATTGCCTCACAAGTTTCCATATGGCTTTTTCATACCTATTTCATTTTGGTTGATTCTCCCCCACCTCCACTGCTGACCCCGCCCTGTACCCTTTCATCCCCACTTTGTTTTATTGTTTTCCTCACCACCTCCCTTAAAGCCCCTCTTTTTCTAGTCTCATGAGCCCCATTCTAGTTTTCTGGCCCTCATCCACATTTAATCCCACCTAAATTCTCATTAACAACCACTAAAAAACAAAAGAGAACGTCTCCTCCCCACATGCTTTAGACAGTCTGGGGCTGGAGATGGTCTTATTAGATCTCCCTGGTAAGATAGTTTTGCCATAACTAATCAAGGTGACCAGGGAAAATGACACTGCTGATGGGTCAGGTATGGGCTGCATGCCCATCATGTGGAGATCAGCCTGATCTAATCCAAGGAGCCTGAGATAGGGAAAAGATGGCTCTCAAGAGAGAACCAAGGCACAGGCGTCCAGGACTAGGACTCATTTTAAAAACAAGAGGGGCCTCTTCCTATTCACACGAGCATGCTAAGTGACTCCTGGAGCGCACAGCTGCCTCATTTCTACCCTGTAAAAGGCTATGGGACAGGTGGAAGCTGAGGCTCCAGCTGTGGTTCCCCAGAACCCCTTCAGTCTGTTCTCACGCCCCAGCACCCTACTTTCTTCTCTGGTTTGTAGTGTCCAGGCACACTCAGCACTTCTTGACATGCTGGATGTCTTCAGATGTCTTCCTGGCTCAGCACACATCCTTTGACAATAGGAGGTAAACTCCTGTGGGTAGGTTTGTCACACATGACTGTATCGCCTGTACCTATGCCAACAGGCATAAAACTACCCATCTCTACAGCACAAGTATAGAAGCTGTGATATTCAAATTAGTTAATTCTGAGGGAAGATAAAAGCAAACAGAGAAAACAACCATCAACAACAAAAACAGAAAGCTACTTTGGCTAAACACAGTTGATCGTTCTGCTTGTTGGCTTGCTGTCAGAACTCTCAGGTCTCTGTTCATATGCCATCTTAGCATGATGCTTTGACTCCCAGTAGGTGCTGCAACTTGGGGGTCTCCTTTCCAGTGGGTCTCATCCCTCACCAGATATCTTGTTCAACACCTTGCTCTGTGTAACAAGGGAGCCTGAGTCCAATCCAGAATGATTTTTCTTCTATTCTTCAAAGCACTCTTCTTTATCAGGTGTGCAACCCCAGAAAACCTCTGCTCTGTGAGAACGGGAGTTTTGTTTCCTGCCAAAGCTAAGCACTATGGTGATGCTTTCACTTAATGCAGTAATGTATCTGCATAAATGCACAGAGTGGTGAGGGGAAGGTGGGGAACTGTAGCTTGACAAGGTCAAAGGCAAGGTTCAGAGAATGAAGTCAGTTTGAATTTATTGACTCCATAGTTAACGAGTGTTTTTCTGACTATCAGTGAAACATATAATGAAGAGGAAGTAGAAGAATCCAAGCATCTCTGGGAATGTTTGTATCAGAGTATTTTATCACAGCAACAGAAAAGTGATGGTAAAGTGATATTTTGAGGTGGATACTATCGCCCATCTTGCTGAAGAGGAAATGGAGGTACACAGAGGTGGGGGACTTGGCCAGAATCCTATGGCACCAGAGCCTTTGCACATCGCTACACTGTGCAGAGTTCTTGCTATTCACCTACAGGAAAAGACTTGATTAATTAGGTCATTTTTCAGAAAACTGACACAGAAACAGATGCAACGAGATCTGGATTCAAGATCTAGTTCTACTTTTTCCCATGCTGTGTGTTCTTGGACAAGTTTCTTAAGTCCTCTGAGCCTCTTTCTTTAACTATTAAATATAAATAACCAACAGGTGTTACATAGTGCATAAAGATTCTTCTGTGTGTGCATGCATGCAGCATGTTCATGCATGTAGAGGCCAGAGGTCTTGTATGTTTTGAGACAGGGACTTTTACTGAACCTGGAGCTCACCAATTGTCTAGACTACTGGTCTGTGAAACCCAGGGTTCCTCCTGTCCACTTCTCCAGCACTGGGATTACAAGCACACACCATCATGCTCAGCTTTTTACATGGATGTTGGGGGTTCAAACTTGGGTCCTCATGCTCACTTGGCAAACACTATCCACTGAGCTATCTCCCCAGTCCCACTGTAAGGATTTAATGAGGTAACAGACATAAGCTCCCATTATTACACTTAGCACGTGACAACTGCTCAAAGCAGTTCACTGACAGTATGGCTGTTACTGTGATTAACAGGACTAGGCCTTGAGAGACTCTCAGTACAGCCATGTGAAAAAATCCCTAGTCACGAGTCCCATGGGAAGCCACCACTGAAACCCGTTTACTTGGGGCTGGGCACTGTGTGGGTGCTCAGTAAACATGAGTTAAATGAATGAACAGGCCCGATCACCTTCAACCCTAGTGTCTGAGTCCTCACTCACCATCCTGCCTGAGTCCTCACTCACCCTCCTGAAGGTGCATTGATTTGTTCTGGATTTCTTGATAATTAATCTCTTGACAAAATTTAAGACCTGTTAATTACCCCTGATTAATTAGGGTGAACTTTTTAATTGCTTCCCTAAGCTGAAATACACTGTCAATAGGCCCCATAATTAGTGACCCAGTAATCAGTTTTAAACCAATTATCCCAGGGTAACAAGTGAAACTAGGCAAGAAGTGCCCCAGGGGCTTGGGCCAATTTCAGTGGAACTCAGAATAATACAAATTGGCACTTATGCGCGTGAAGAATGCATGTTCAGTGTAATTGGAAATACGGATACTCAGGTTCTCTGGGGTGTTTCATTTGTCTGGGTTTTCAGTGTTGTATTATGTTATAGCAATAAAATAGGTGTGCTTCCTGACTAGCCAATCAAAAACCTGGAGCAGATTCTCACTGATGCATGAATATCTTTGGACAAAGCATAAGGTTATACAGGTTGTATATTGCACAACTCCAGGTGCATCATTTACACTACAGCCTATGTGAACAGCGCCCCTAAAAATTGCGCATCGCATAACCTAGGTACAATAATCTGTGGGTCACAAGATGCGAAGCAGAAGGATGTAATTGTGTTCTTACAAGAGGAATGGTGGGCTTGGAGGCCTGCTTAACTTCCCTAAAAGGGGAAATGCAAGAACCCAGCAGCTTTCATGGTCTATCAAAACCGTGGAGTTGTATCATGTGTGCATTTAATTTCTGCTAATCTCACCACTTTGATTCAGAAAGAAATTTAACATAAAGAAATAATAACTTAAATAGTACCAGCAACTCTGCTTGCCCCTCCATTCAATACCGCGCACACCCAGAGCGAGCCTGAAATAGGGCCTTGAGCCTACTGTTCCTGCTGCCCCTCTTACAAAGAGACGATCACGCCATGTGAAGTATTTAAAGATTAGCACCTTTGTTTTCAGTGTTATTAACTCTTTAAACAGCAGGGTCTTCGTGCGAGCTATTCACCAGGCATCTGACTGGAGAAACAGAGATTTCTTCCCATGGAGCAGGGATTCTGGCTGGGCTGGCCTTTCTGAAAGATGACATACAACCTCCAACATGGAGCCTTTCTAAGTGATTTTCAAGGGTAATTTTAGAGGGATTTTTCTCCTTTTCTGCCTATTTGAATTTTTTCTTCTACTGTTTTTTCCCTTAAGTGCTGGGGATCGAACCTGAGGCCTCGTAAGTACAAGGCAAACGCTTTACCTGCAGAGCTGTATCCTTGGCAAGATGTTTCCTCTTTTAGAAAATAACTTTTATTAATTCCTTGAGAATTTTATGCAACGTATTTGATGACTTTCACTCCAATTCTTGCCCTTAATTCCTCGCAAATCTACTTTCACCTTCCTATTTTCCCCTTGTCTATCTGTCCACCTTTTATATTATTTAATAATCCATCAACTTCAATTTGTCCATATACTCATGGGAGTGGGGCCGTCCACTGGAGTGTGACCACCTACTGGGGCTACAGTCTTAAGGAAAACTGACTCTCCCTCTCCCAGAAGTTGCCAACTGTCAATGGTTCCTCAGTATAGATCCTGGTAGACCAGATGGTCCTCAGGTCATACTGTTAGAGAGCAAATAGCTATCTAACTGGGATAGATTATAAATTCTCTAACTTATCTGTTGATAGACCCATATTTCCAGTTTCACTAGTCAATCACCTGATCATAGGACCACCCTTAGGAAGGTGGGTTCAACTTAAGTTACACTAAATAGATGGGCAGAATACAGAGTGTGTTAATGAGCAGTGAACTTTTCCTGCCCGGAATCCGGCCTCCCAGTGCAGTTCTTCTGGACCCGGCCACAGACATGTAGCTCTCCATAAGTCTGCCCGCTTTTCTTCAGAAAAGCGTAATGTTTCCTTTTCTTCTTCATATCCCTTTTCTAAACATGCTTTCTCTAAGGCTTTGGGCTGCCCTAGCATCTTGTATTTCTCTACTTTTTCTCTAAAGCTTCTTCTTCCAGCCATGTGGCTGTCAGTCCGCCACGTTTCTGACCCCCACGCAGGCTCTAAACCTGCATGGCTTTTGGCTTCTTTTCTTCTCCCTCCATTCTCCTCCTCCAGGCAGCTGCTGAGATCCCCAGCTTGCCTGCCTTGAGGATTTTTCTTTAGATTCCAATAAAATTGTCCTAAAGCTTCCAATTGGGTCCATTCTTAAATTCTCTTATAAATGAGACCCACTAGGGGACGCTCTCTTTCACCCCATTTCAATACTTGGGATCAGCTGCATCAGGAGCGTCTTGGATGTTTGCTTTTAAGAAACATCGGTTCCTACCAGGTGTAGTGGCACACGCCTGTGATCTCAAGACTGAGGCAGGAGGATCAAAACTTTGAAAGCTACTTATAATTTCAGCACTTGAGGCAGAGGTAAGTGATTCCCTGGGGCTTGGTAGCCTGCCAGTGGAATTAGCCAAATTGGAGACGTCCAGGTAAAAATGATTCTCTGTCTCAAAAAACAAGTTGAAGAACAGCGGAGGAAGGCACCAGAGGTTGACCTCTAGTCTCCACAGGAGTACAGACAGACACAGAGAGACAGACAGACAGACAGACACGCACACATACACACACACACACCATAAAGTTTGAGGCCAGTTTGTGCCAATTTGAGAGACTGTCTGAAAAATAAAGGGGAGGCTGGGGAGGTAACCCAGTGGGGAGAGTGCTTCTTGTGCAAGCCTGAAGACCTGAGTTTAGAGCTCCAGCCCCTATGTAAAAAACCAGGCATGTGGCATGTGTCTGTAACCCCAGCCCTGGGGCAGAGACAGGTGGATCTCAGAGACTCACTAGCTGGTTCATCTAGGTAAAACAGCAAGCTCCAAGGTCAGTGAGAGGCCCTGCCTCAACAAATACAGTGGAGGGTGATATTGGAAGACATATAACATCAACATTTGGTCACCACATGCTCCTGCCCAGTCCAGCACATCCACACATACATATACATATATGCACACACCATACACACTCATTCAGGCACACACACAAATAAATAAAATAAATAAATAAATAAATAAAAATAAGGACACAGATTATTGATTCCTGCTTCAGATCTATTACAACAGCATATGTAGGCATGTGCCCTAGAATCTGCATTTTAAGATGCTCCCTGAGAGGCTGGAGAGATGGCTTATCCAGTCAAGAGCACTTGGCTGCTCTTGCAGAGGACCCTGGTTTGATTCCCAGCACTCACATGGTAGTGGCAAACAACTGTCCGGTTCCAGTTCCAGGGGGTACGAAGCCCACTTCTGATCTCCTCGGGCATTGCATGACATGGGTGCACCCATCTACATGCAGGCAGTGCACTCACACACATAAAATAAAAGCAATAAATAAAATATCCTTTAAAATTTTTAAAAAGAAGCTCCCTGAGCTTCTGATCCGTATACTGCGAGCTCAGGTGAAGGGGAGGAAGGAATCCATGTCAGTCTCTGCCCTACTTCGAATCCACAAGATCAGTTCCTAGTATGTGGATGAACTGAAAACAAACCCTCAAGTTTGGGTTTAGCATAGCAGTGCATAGATCAAGCCAGGCTGGGGCTGAGAGACGAAATATGAGCGTTTATTCCCATCCCTCAGGCTTCTGCAAGATAAGGGCTGGGGCCTTCCTTAGGAAACTTCTCAGCTCAGCAAGGGCCCTGCCACATGCTTCGAATCCTCTGGGAAGCAACTCACAGATGCCATTAGCCATTCATTTAAGGCCTAATCCTCTAATCCAACCGCTTGCTGATTTGCCAAGTGAGAAATATATGCACAGACACAAGCCACTTGTTCCCACAGTTATTTCCAGCTGGTGAAAAGGAGGCAGCTGGGGAAGGAGGTTTTAGGATTTGCTCTCCGAGCCAGGAAATCCCAAAGTGGTACCAGGAGATAGCTCTTCCATCAAGGCCTTTCTGGTTTTAGATCTCCAGATCCCAGGCAGGTCTAGTCTCCAAGAAGACAGCAGTATGATCCCACATTAAGAATATCATAAGAATGCTGTGCGTTGCCCCAGCATCTCATTCATTCAGCAAGGATTAACTGATCATCTACTGTATGCCTAGCACTGCTTGAGTCGCACTGGGACTCATTGAGACACAAAGCAGACTCAGATTGCAGCTTTCTCGAGCTGTCAATCAGCCTCCTGTGTTCCCAGTTCCCTGTCCCTTTGTCAGAGGATGGATGCTCATCCCCTTGTAGCAGCCCTCTGGGCTGCCTCTACTAATGCTTTCTTCCCAGACTCTCTTCCTCTGCAGTTTGTATGTGGCAGGACCGGTAACCTGAGTGTTAGGGAGCAACTGGGATTCTTTGGATGTTGCACTACCTACTTGGTTGTGGCTGTGACCAAATACTTGACAGAAACAACTTAAAGCAGGAAGGGTTTAGTTTGGCTCACTATTTTGAGGTTTCAGTCATCTTAGTAAGGAAAAAGTGGCTGGAATACCAGGAACTGGAGAAAAGGATTATGCAGATGTTCAACTCAGTTTATTCCACCCAAGTCCCAAACCCATGGACAGGTGCCACACACACACAGGGCAGGTCTTTCCCCAGGAAAAAATCCTCTAGGTCCCCACGACTTCACCCACACTTCTGTGATCCCCTTCTTTCTTAAATAAGCCCCTCGCTTGCATTTATTTGAATATGCCATCTGTTTTCTAAGCAGAACCTGGCTCAAAAATTCCGTCTCTGCCTCTCTCTCTCTCTCTCTCTCTCTCTCTCTCTCTCTCTCTCTCTGTGTGTGTGTGTGTGTGTGTATGTGTGTGTTATGTATATAACTCCTTTGTTATATGCATATAAAATCGCTCCTCTTTGCAGGCACACATGGAGACCAGAGGTTGATGTTGGGATGTCCTCCTCAATCGCCTCTCCACCTTCCTTTTTCTTTATTATTATTAATAATAATATAGCTAAAGTTCACTGTTTTGGCTTGACTGTCTGTCCAGCAAGTCCCTCGAGATCTATCTATCTATGGCCCAATGCTAAGCCCCTGTCACCCCCCAGCACTGGGTAACAGGTGTGTTGCCATACCTGGCTCTCACGTGGATGCTGGGGATTTGAACTCTGGTCCTCATGTTTGCGAAGCAAGCACCTTTTATTCTTTTCTCATGCACTCTTGGTGAAGAATTGAGCAAAGGTTGCAAGTTCGGTCTTTGGGCCACATCTGGCCCACAGATGTGTTTTCTTGGGTGTCCACCATGTTGGGTCTTCATTTGCTTCCATATTTTGAAGAATAGCTGCCATTATTAAAAATGAAATCGTTATGTCTAATGCAATTCCAATGTCCAGCCTCTCATAACAAGTGAGACTTACCCAAAACCGCCACCTTCTAGCGCTCTGTGATATCAGTTGTTAGAGCTGGTGTCAGCTGCCCACCTTAAGTCAGAGTGGTTTCCTGCTTGCCTCAGTTTCCACCACTCCCTAAGGGCTCCTTGGCACTCGGATTGTTTTTCCTTTGCCACTAACTGCTCTACTGATACTGCTTTTCTTAGAATGAACAGGAAAATAAAAGTTCTCTCTTCTGTCCATAGAAACTGGGAAAATAAAAGTTCAGGCTTGGGGTAGAGCAGGGTATAAACAGATATCTTTGTAGAAAGAGACTCATCCTACATTATGACACTGGTTCTCCTGTCTGCTAAACACTCACTTCTGACACCTTCCAGACTCAAGAGAGGATTTGCATTTTTGGCATTGAAATAAATCTCAGTTAAGTTTCTGCCTTAAAGGCATCCAAGAAAAGCTCAGAAAGACAGAGAATAAATGAATTAAGACTGGGCTAAGTGGGTCCTAGAATGAGTCTGTTTACACTTTCTTGATTTCCCATTCCCTCTCCCTGAAATACAGACTCCAAGAGAAACAGCCAATTCAATCCAGAAAATTTGGCCTGACCTAGACTTCCTTCACATACATATCTTCATTTTGTCACCTTAAGTTTACCCTCAAGGAAACAGGAACCAAGACGGCATTTTATGTTGCTAAAGATTTTATACAGGATTGTTTTGTTTTGAGACAGAGTCTCCTGCAGCCCAGGCTCTCCTCTCACTCACTATGTATCTGAGGATGACATTGAACTTCTGATTCTCCCAACTCCAATTCCTAAGTATAGGGATAACAGGCGTGTATACAATGCCCAGTTTTATGCAGTGCTGGGGATGGAACCCAAGGTTTCATACATGCTAGGAGCTTTATACGGTCTACCAGCTGAGCCAAATCCCCAGTCCCACATGATCTCTTTTAAACAACGTAAGAATTTTATGAAGTGGTTGTTATGACTTCCATTTTAAATAGACAGAAACTGAGATCCAAAGAAGTGAAGCAATCTAGATAAAAATCACACAGCTCACATGTGACAGAAATGAGAGTTAAAGCATAGACTCCGTTTCTTGTACTTCTAAATAAAGTCTTTAAAATGTTATAAGCGAGCTTGGAATTCTTCAGCATTTAATTTACAATACAAGTTTTGCTTTCTTTAACAATATAGGGGTCTTTCCACATCCATCCACACAGATCTACCTTGCTCTGTGTAACAGATACAGAGCATCCAGGGCTGCTATACCATTTAACTGCTCTCTGTTGGTGGACACAGATGGTTTCCCAATGTTTCATTATCATAAAAGAGTGCTGCAATAAATATCTATCTCTCTTCATCCTCACCTTCGCATTCTTTTGTGAATAGCTCTTTAAAACAAATCACCAGAACTGGAATTGGCTTTCTCAATGATATGTATATTTAAATTTTTGATAGGTAAAGTCAGATTTTCCTGAATCAAGTCACCATTTTCATGGAGGAAATGCATGTTTCCGAAAGCCCCTCCCTCGAAGAGCCTTTTTTATTGACCTTTCATCTTTGCTGGTGACAGGCTATCACTTTCGTTGCATTCAATATTATTTACTAGTAGTAGTACTTGTTCATAGGTCACTTGTAATTTTTTCCTTCTGTAATTTGACTGGGCTCCCCCTTTGGCTATTTGGGGTAGGGGTATAGACCTTTATCTCTCACACACATTGGAAAGCTCAATTCAGATAAGGCCAAGGGTTCTTGTGAATGACTCCAAATAGAACTTCAAATAGATTCTCTGACCCAAAGGGAGAAAAGCAATCTCCTGGTATCATTTGATAGGGCTGATAAGAGTGGATTCCATCCTGGGCCCTATCTGGATGGTCTCATGTTAGAGTTGATGAACCATACACAGCCAGAGGAGCTAGACGAAGAGCATCCTGGGAGCCAACTTATAAGTGGCAACAGACGTCTCCCACCCCTCACCCCATGTGGCATTGTTTCCCTCACTCCATCTTTGGAAGATCTATAGACAGGAAGTTTCATACCCTGGCAGAGAACGTGAGTCACCTAACACACTGAGTGAAGCTGTCACTACACAAGGAAGTGCATGCCTGAGCGCGGACGGCTCCCAGAACTTGGTGCTGAGTGCCATTGAACAGACAACTAAGAGTGTGTTGGGAGAGACTGGAGAGATGGCTCAGTGGTTAAGAGCGCTGGCTGCTCTTGCAGAGGTTCAGTTCCTAGCACCTACATGGAGACTAAAAACCAACTGTAACTTCAGCTCCAGAGCATCTGACACCTTATTCTGGCCTCTGTGGGCATTGCATACATGTGCTACACTTACATACAAGCAAGCAAAGGATTCTTTCCATGCCTGGAAATGGACCTGTTTCTTCCAAGTAAGATGTATCGCCCAGAGTTAGAAGTGAGAAGAGGACTTCCAACAGAACAATAAAAGAGACTATTTTCATCCCACAGTTCCAGGCAAGATCAAGCCGTGTACAGCCATCCCTTTATATCTGGAGAGAAGCTGGTCCCAGGATACCTAAGACAACATTCTATTTGTGTATATCCTCTGCACATCCTGTCACATGCTCTAAGTCATCTCCATAGGACTTATGAAACGGAATGCAACATAGATGTCATGTAAATGGTTGTTACATTGTACTCCTTAGGGAATAGTACCAGGAAAGAGAAGTCTGGGCATGTTTAACACAGACACAAATCTTTTTCCAAGTTGACTGAATTCATAAGTATGGAACCCACAGATACAAAGAGCCAAGTGCACTGGTTAAAAATACAAATTCTAGGCCAGTGGATGGATCCGTGTGTGAGTAAAGGTTCTTGTTCCCAAGCCTGACAACCTGCGTTCAATCCCTGAAACCCACATGGTGAAAGGAGAGAACCAGCTGCAGGTTGTCCTCTGACCTCTACATGTGTGCTGTAACATGGCCCTGCTGCCTCCACAATTAAATAAATGAGTAAATACGTAACCGTAAAGAAACTTTTTAAAGCCTTTTCAAATCCCAGCACTTGGGAGGCAGAGGCAGATGGATCTCTGTAAGATCAAGGCCAGCCTGTTCTCATAGCAAGCAAGTTCCAGGCCAACTGTGGCTACAGGGAGACCCTGTCTCAAAAAGATGAGAGAGAGAGAGGAGAGAGAGAGAGAGAGAGAGAGAGAGAGAGAGAGAGAGAGAGAGAGAGAGAATATATCCAAAGGAGTTGGGCGGGCGGGGGAGGAGCAGTTGTATGCTTAGCAGGCCCCCTAGATGATTATGTGCACAGAGCAATTCCTCGGGGACAGTGGTTCTCGGTACTAGCTGCACAGCAGAATCCTTTACAAAAAATAAAACAAAACGACTCATAAAGATTCCAGTTTATTGATCTGGAACTAGGTCAGACACTAGTTGTTGTCTCTGCTAGTGATTGTACCAGGCCACCCACAATGAAAGTCATATATTTCCTCGGTTTCCAAGCCTGTCAGATGGCCAGAATCACCTGGATGCTAAAATACCATCACCATGTGGGCTTTTAACGAATGAAGATTCACAGTCTTCACTCTGACGGGTGCTGATAAAACAGCGCTGGGATGGGATCTAGTGATAGACAGTTGCTCTTCTGTATCTGCTGGAAATTGATTCTACAAGCCATCCTATGCCCAGATCTATGGATGCTTATGCCCCTTCCTGTACCCTGCCCACACCCTCACAGATGCTTTAAATTTTAAAGCATCAAATTTAGCTTACTTACAATACCTAAAGCAAATGTGGCACAGTTATTGCATTACATTATTTAGAGATGATGCTGTGAAAAAATGTCTTCAAATGCTCACTGCAGACATAGGTTTGAAAAAGATCGTCAGTCCTCTCTGGGTGGACTCTACAGCGATGGAGGGCTGACTGCTGCTGCAAAGTTGTTGCCTGCCACAGTTGCAGTACCCACTAGAGCCACTAACTTAGCTCACTCACAAGTGAGAATCTGCTCCCCAGAGTGATAAATGCGCATCTCACACCCATGCAAAGAAGATTGGATGTGAGAAAGCGGAGATGTGCGAGAGAGAGAGAGAGAGAGAGAGAGAGAGAGAGAGAGAGAGAAAGAGAGAGAGAGATTTTTATACTTTTTCCATCATTTCTTCTGCCTTGTTTTGGTTTGATTGATCTTTTCTATTTCTTCTTTCAGTTAAGGTCTCACTTGTCACTATGTAGTCCAGGCTAGCCTTGGAGCTCTAAGCTTCCTGTCTCAACCAGGCAGGAGTACAAGGTCACTTCACCTAACTTCCTTTTCTTTCCTTTAGTTGCTTTTCTCAACCTGAAGTACCATCACCAGTCTACACGAGACCCTTCCTCTGCGCTCCTGGACCATTCCTTTCCACCTCCCTCTTCCAAACCTCAAACGGACAGCACACTGCTGTGTTTTTAAGACTCATCTTTGCTGTTCTCTGTGCTCTCACTGATCTGACTTTCCACCTGCCTGGTGACAGATTCCAAAGCAGCCATGACACAAGGTTCATTCTTGTCTGGTTAAGAGCTGTGGATGCTCTATTGAATTTAGGATCAGAGTGTTCTACAGAAAGACTAGAACCACTCTTCCTCACTAAAACCTAGCTCTACCCAGATTTCTAACTATATCCACAAGTGTAAACTGGCATCTTGTATTATTTAATTCGAGTTCCTCTTATTACTAATGAGTTCCAGTGCCTCTTCCATATTCATATTCACTTTTTTCTTTTTCTTATTTCTTTTTTCAAGACAAGTTCTCCCTATAGCCACAGCTGGCCCAGAACTTGTTATGTAGCCCAGGATGACCTCAGTCTTACAGACATCCATTTGCCTCTGCCTCCCAAGCACAAAGATTAAAGATGTGTACCACCACATTGGGTTCATTTTTCACCTTTTAAATCCAAACTTTATTTTATAGCTGTCTACCCCTTGTGAGATTAGTACCAAGTCAATTTACCTTCCTACATTTTGTCATTTTAGAAATGGCTCACATCGTGTATAAAGAGAGGTGGGCCACATGGGATTCTCTCTAACTGGATTCTTCCAGAGTGGAGGCAGAGTCTTGTTGGTTGCTACTGTTGCGAATTCCTCTGAGCCACAGGAAGCAGGGGAGCAGGCCTCTCACAGCCACAACCTTAGAACTAAAGCATATGCTCCGACCAATTTCATGCTCCACAGCCTGTTCTGGTCCCAGACTCAGTTTCCATGTGTAGCTTCCCTTTCCCCTTTGGGACATTGGCCTTGAATTATGATTCACACTTTCCTCTTAGTGACTCCAGTTGTCTATTAATTAGACAAGTTTTCTGTCTTACTCAATTTGGGCTACTGTAACAAACAGAAGCTGTATGGTAGTTTTAGTCTGTTCTCCCTACTATAACAAAATATCTTAAGCAGGGTAATATCTAAAGTAAGAATTTGCTTTTCACTGTCCTGGAGCTTAGGAAGTGTAAAATCAGGGCATCAGCATGTTGGGTGTCTGGTGATGATCTAGTCTGTACTTCTAAGATGAAGTACATTCTTAAACAATGTGTCATCCCCACATGGTGGAAGGACAAAAAATCACAAGCTCTGTATGAAGCCTTGTTAAAAGGACATTAATGTCATTTAAAAAGGAGGAGCCTCCATTACCCGAGGTTCCCATGTCTTAACACTGTTGTAATGAAAATTACATTACAGCATGAACTTTAGAGAGGCGTAAACATTCAAACTATGGCTTAAGTCACAAGCATTTGTTTCTCACAATTCTACTGGGAATTTCTTACTCTTGTGTACTATGACCAAAACAGCCAAAGAAACAGCTTAAAGGAAGAAAGATTTATTTTGACTCATGGTTTCAGAATGTTGAGTCCATGGTCACTTGACCTCATGGGCTGGAACAGAACTCCATGGAGATGTATATATCAGAGGAGACCCTTTGTCTCATAGTCAACAGAAAGCTAGAAAAGGGAAGTGCCTGGGGACCAGGTATAAGATTCCAAGGTCACACTTCCTCCAACTTCACTTCCTATAGCTTCAATCATCTCCCCAAATAATGCCATCACTGGGGAAGATTTCACACACATACCATTATACAGGAGCTGGAAGGTCTGCGATCAGGGTCCCGGCAGATTCAAGGTCTGGTGGAAGCCCCTTTCTAGTTTGAAGATGGGCATCTTCTCATCTCCTCAGGTATCAGAAAAAGAGCTGTTGAGCCCAGTATCTCTTCTCCTGTATGTGTGCATGTATGTATACTGGAATGCACAGATACCAGGTTGCCACTGGGTGTCTTCCTCAAGTGCTTTCCACCTTAATTTTTGAGACAGGGTCTCTTACTGACCCTGGAGTTCATTGCTTCAGCTAAACTGCAGCTGCAGGGACCCTGCTGTCTTTGCCTCCCAAGTGCTGGGATCACATGCATGTTTTACACGAGTGGTAAGGATCTGAACTCAGATCCTCATGACTGTGCCGCAAGCACTTTACCAATTCAGTCATCTCTCCAGTCCCCACGTGTCCCATCTTATGAGGCTGCCAAACATATTCATGAGGATCCCATCCTAATGGCCTAATTGTCTTTAAAAACTCCACTTCCAAGTACCCGTGACACCAGAGGCTAGGATTTGAGCAATGGGGACACACCAATACACAGTCCATCAGAGTTTCTTTCGATGAAAGAAAACAGGAAACACACTAGGGAAATCGCCAGAAAGGCACCAAGACGTTAGAGGAGCCATGAAGGTTTGAGACATTTAATCCGCAGCAAACAAGACCCAGAGAGATTTGGAAGCTCTCAGATATGGATTTGTGTGCTTCCCTCTGGAGGAGTGGACCCCAAAGTGGCATACATATATCCTGGGGTGGAATGAAGCCATCCTTAGAGATACAGGGAAAAAAATGTACATTTCCATTTCTACTTTTTAAAAAAATTTTCCTACTTTATATGTTTTGTAATATATACATAATTGTATGATATACATAGTAGGTATATTTGTATAATTTAGAAATAAACAAACATATATTTATTATAACACATGGAAAAAATATGAATATGCTCTAGGTCTTAACTATGCAAAAGGTGGTCTAAGAATCAGCAACATGAGTACCATTCTGGCATCTGTTGGAAATCCCAAGCCCAGACTCTGCCCTACATGTATTTCATTTCTGCAAGTCCATCGGCTCCCTAAATCAGTCCACAACTTCAGAATGTGGCAATCCTGTCCTTTCAACCCCTTCCTTTCTCCGGCCTGTTTTCTGATTGTGTTCCTTTCCCTGCCTCCTCTGGTTTCAGATAAGCTTCTGTGTATGCAGATGGACATGGACAGATGGAGAATGACTGTCAAAATGGGGTTGTTAAAGGGAGACTACAGCATCTCTCTGACCAGCATCAGTCAGTAGAGATGCCCTATTATAAGTATAACCCTGCTGTGTCCCTAACCCTTACTGTCCCAGGTCATTTGGTTTTCTTGCGTTGATCTCTGCTCTGTTTAAAGCACTGTGGCTACTATTCCCCTGGTTGGGCTCCCCGATTCTGTGAGCAGGTGGAGACAAGCACACGGTGTAGGTGTGATCTGCAGTCAGAGTGTGGGAGAGTTTGGAAGGGAGGTCATTTGTTCAGGACAGCTTGTACTCATGGGCACAGACATGGCAGCCCCTGGTACCACAGGATACAAAGGATGTATCACAGCTCACATCCTTTACTTTGTCTGCATCGTACATAATGCTCTATTTGTTCCAACGGACCCAGCAATACCCAGGTCAGTAGTTTCTGCAATGGAAATTCTCTGCCAATATGTATCCTCCCCAAATACTGAAATACAGACACATTCTTTTTTCTCAAGTTCAGGCACAGCTGTGTGACTAAGATCAATCCAGAGCCACAACTTCACCTCTGGGAACAAGAAAGGGTGTCTTTGTCTTGAAGCAGAGCTGGCTCAGCCTATACACCTTTATGTCTCACTCACCAAGGTGGAGGGTAGAGGCTGAGGCATCCTTATGTCAAGGCTAGATGATAGCCAAGAGGATATAGGCTCTTGTGCCTGCTCCCCTATTTAATGATATGCTAACCAATTAGGCCACATTCATCTACCTGCCTGTGGAGTCTCCCAGCTGTCTTCCTCTAACTGATCATAGTCCTGTTTCCTTTGTTTCATAGTTATGATGTCTTTAAAATTTCTCCTCTGCCAAAGGCTTGGCCCCTGAGGCTGTTTCTTTCCACTTGTTTCTTCTGCCTCAGGCACACTATGCATTCCTTTTCTCTGGCTTTGCACAGAGCTTTCTTTTTGTAGATAGCTAGATCCAAAATGCCTGCAGACTTTCTCAGTCAAAAGACTTAGTTGAATACCGGTCCACTGTGTATATAGAATGCTGAGGAATGAGAGGGGATGATAGGACACATGTGACAGGAAAGGGAAGAGGCAGCTACTCAGGAAGGAAAGGTACAAAAGGAAACAAGAGGATGGAGAGGAACGGAGGTGGGGAGAATCAACAAAGACAAATTTTGTTTGAAAATGGCAGAATGAGACCTAATACTTTGTATGCTAATTAAAAAATAAACAAAATATTAAAATAAGTCTTGGTTGACCACGTAGAATTAACTTAATTCACAATAGTGCTCCTGAGGCTGGTGGGATGGGTCAGTGAGTAAAGGTATTTTCTATGAAGCCTGGTGACCTGAGTTCAATTCCTGGGACCCAAACAGTGGAAAGAGAGAAATGACTCTTGTGAACTATCCTCTTGCTACTACATGCACACTGTGACATGCATGATCCCACACACACAAATAAATAAATGTCTTTTTAAAAGGATAATCCTCTTTCTCCAACCCCTGTGGTAACCCTTAACACAGTGACAATGTACAACCGAACCTTCTTCCTAGACATTGTGACTTTCTACATAGCACCTCCCAAGAGCCAAGACATCTCTCCCTCACCTTATAAGGTGGACAAGATTTTATAAACAGACTTTATAAATCTCTCAAGTTTATCTGCAAAGGACCATGGTGTAGAAAATTAATTTACTGTCGAGGTTTTTCTCTGACAGTAAAGACTATTTGAAAAGTGGGAGAGTCAAAGGAATTTCGATGTTAGGGTGTGTATTTCTGAATTCCTAGATTTACATGAAAGGACACTGACTCTGATCACTTGGTCCCATGCCCAAATAGGATAGATAGGTTTCAGCATGTCTCTCCTCCCCTTAAGGTTGTTGAATAGAGACATTCTCACAATCATCAACTGAAAATTCTTGCCTTTATATCGTCTGTACAACTCCAGTCGCAGGGGACCTTACAGTCTAGGATTAGATCAGATTTTTCTTGAAGGCATCTGAAGACAGAAGGTTGTATGTTCAAGAACCACTTTTCCAGGGATAATAGGGAGCACTGATCTATCGATTAATAGACATTTCCCCTATAAATTCATTCATTACACATGGAACAAATATTGGGTAAACATTGTCTAGTTAACTAGAGATAAGTATAATATATTGGCGAATACTTGAGAGTCTCAGGGCTTTTCTCTCTTCTCAGAGAGGTAAGGAAAAAACTACCTTCCCTTTCTTGAGTTTCACACCATCATGAGCTTCCCAACAACTCTCTCCAAACCATCTTTTACTCATAAAGAAACTGCTAATCTGCTTTTGTCTATTTCACTGCCTTGGGTTAAGTAAAACTGAGTGGTAAATACCTAAACTTTTCAAATCATTCCTATCAATGAATCGAGCTGAAGTTGAGCTTGCCCAAACAGTTATAAGCAGTATTTTCTGTTACTGCTGAGGATACATTTTCAGAATGTTTGATAGCTTCATCCTTAATAAACACAGGATTGGATCTTTTAGGACAATATCTTACCTTAGAAACAAGTACAGTTGAGTGTACTTTCTTATACTAGTCTATTTTCAAAATTGTGTGTTTATTATTGTGTGTGTGTGTGTGTGTGTGCACCTACACACATGCCACTGTGCATGTGGAAATCGGAGGACAACTTTCCAGAGCTGATTCTCTCCTTCTACCATGTGGATTCCAGGAACAGAGCTCATGTTGTCAGGCTTAGTGGTACGAGCCATCTCACCAGCCCCACAGTTCATTTCTTATTGCTATAACAAAAATACCTCAAGCTGAGTAACTATAAAGAATATGTGTTTATTTATCTCACGGTTTTGGGAGGCTGAAAGTCCAAAGAGCCTGGCTCCATCTCTGGTGAGGCACCCAAGTCATTGGGAGCCAGAGAACATATCATAGGAAGCTAAAATGACCAGACTTCCTCAAACCCTTCCAAAGGCAGCTCCTGACTGTCCTAACCACCTCCCACTAGGCCCCACCTCCTAAAAGTCCACCTTCTCACGTCACCTCACTAGGGACCAAGCCCTTGGAGAACAAAGCACAGTAAAACCACGGCACTTATCTCAGAAAAACAAAACCACTTGCAACTCTCTTTTGTTCTCAATATTGCATAAAAGATATAGCTATGGAACAGCACAAATATAATATCCTCTCATTTCACATGTGTTCATGTTGAGGCTTGCACAGTGCCAGAGTCCTAGAAACAACGTTGGAAAAACTGGGTCCTTGATGGAGGAAAAGTGATTTCCTGAACCAGACTTGGCACTAGCCCCTGGAGAACTTATTAGAAACACAGATCTCCACTGGGCATGGTGTGGCATGCCTTCAGTCCCAGCTCTGGAATGGCTGAGGCAAGACGATCATGAATTCAAGGTCAACCTGGCTTACACAGAGAATTCTCAATACAAACAATAATGGATCGACCCCTACATAGATGATGGATTCTCAGTGCTCGCCTGAGATGAAAAGATCCCAGGGGACTATGTCAGAACAAGCTTAGTGATCACTATAACAGGAACACTTTAAAGAATGGGAATGCAAAGAAATTATTCAGAACAACAGGATGGGACTTACAGTAAGACTCTGTATGAGATTCTGTGAGAGAACAGACCAGACAGAGTTCCACTGAGGGAAAGAAGCACACCAGTTGTTGGGGTGGAGGAATTTCATCTAAGCTGCAGTCACTAGAAGCAAGGAAAGAAAACTCAAAGACACAGAACTGCATGAAGTGGCTCCAGGTAGAGTGGACTTAAGTGCACACTGAAGTCTTGGAAACCAGTGGAAGCAAGTATTAAAAGATGGAAGCCATAGTCACTACTCCCAAGTGTTGACTGGAAGCCAAGTGAAAGAAAGACAGAGAAGAGCTCACTGGAGTTAGGAGCAAGGAGGTGGAGTGTCACCTTTGTAAGAACTGCTCCAGCAGAAGCCAGCTGAGAGCGGATAATAGGCGAGGAGCTGATGACTGGGAAGCCAGATGACTCTCTGAAGCAGCTTGAGAAGAGAAAGCCTGGAGCAGGATGTGGGGTGAGGGAGGAGGTTTAAGCATTTGTGCTTCTAAAGGAAAGAGACCTGTGCAGGGAGTCAGGGGGTTGGAGAATCTAATTCTAAACAACTGGAATAAGGCTGCAGTGCCTTAGCTGCCATCTGAGCAGGGCCCTTTCTTCTCCAGTCTAGGGGTTGGATATGTACCACCGTTGTCCTCTTTCACCTTCCCTGCCTGGTGCCCCTCTTTACCACAAATGCCCTGCCTCTGTCTCATTACACCCTGTGAACACTTCCCCATGCATACTCTCAAAAGTCTTCAGCCTCATGGGGTGGGTCTTGGGCTCTGATAGAATGATGACTGGGAGGTCCCCTCATGTCCTTTGAAAATGGTTATTCCGTTTTCTGAGCCTGAGACCACCTTCCTCATCTATCCAGCTGGGACAGTTGTCAATGGCATCCTAAATAAATGGAGGTCTAGGTAAAACCAGAAAATTCAGAAAAGGAGGACTTACCTTTTATGTAATTAAATAGTATCTGAAGAGCAGTTCCTGGGGGCGGGGTGGGGATGGAATAGTGATCAGTTCCAGGGAAAATAAGCAGAGAAGGGAAGATGACATCCTTATCTTAGTCCTCTGTGAGGGCTGGAGCCAACTCACAACAAATGCTGCCTCATCCAGGTCCATCAGCCATGGGATGACCTTTCATAGGGGATGTGTTCTTTCTGGGCTTTATTCCCATGGGACTGTAAGGACTGAATAAAATTTCTTTTGTAAGGGGATTGTAAAGCACAATGTCTGATGAATAAATGCCCCCTTTTGCATATCCGGGCAGCTGTTAAATGAGTGTATCTTGGCTGTGACCTCAACCTTCTGTATTCATCTGTGTAATGCTGCAACTGAGATTCTGTCAACCATATTTCTACTGTAAGACTTATTAGCCACTCCCAGTCGGGCTCTGCCCATAGAGCGTGCCACAGGGAGACAATGAGGCTGGAACAGGAATGGGGACTAAACATCTTCCTGTTGGTTTCTTTTTCCTGAGCATATCCTTAAGGTTCCACCTTCAGATCCAATGCCTTTCTCTCTCCCCTCCTCGTGTGTGTGTGTGTGTGTGTGTGTGTGTGTGTGTGTGTGTCCTAGCTCACAGATGGCCTAGTCTCATAAGAGACTCCAGCATCAGCACCATCTGACTTGAACCATGTTCCCCAGAGGTCTGGATCCCAGCTCACAATGCACCCCATCTGAACTTCTGAGTTTCAGTCACACTTGCCTCCTTCCTTGTTACTTGAACTTCTGCATCAGTGAGGGAGGTTTAGTTGCTATGAACAGAAACCAATGCTGGAGGTAAAATTAATTTATCAGGAGGCTTTGAATTAGCCCACATTGTAGCCACGCTCTTCCTAATGTGACCTTATAGTTGTTCCTGCTTGCCTTGGTTATCAGGAGTGGTGTGGCAGAAGCAGGATCTTACAAAATCAGGCTCTCTCTTCTTCCCTCCCTCTTTTTCTTGAAAGATAGAGCACAGAGATGGCAGCAGAGTTGCCTCTGCAATTCAAATTAAGATCATCCCAGACTAGCTGATCCAGTTCCCAGATGGCCATCAGGTCAGGAAAGACCAGCAGATCTGCTCAGTTGACCTTCATGTAACTGCAGATTCATGAGTTAATGGAGACTTGAAAACTCACTTGATGATGCACAGACCCACGAGATAAATACTTCATGCTTCAAGTCAGAGTTGTGTGGTCTTTTGTTATGCAGCATTCTTGTGACAATAAATAACTGATATATGACATCAAAGGTATTCTAGTTTCTTCTCCATTGCTGAGATAAAAGCACTGACCAAAGCCAACTTGGGGAGGACAAGGTTTATTTTACCTTCATCATGGAGGAGAACCAGGGCAGGAGCTCAAGGCAGGAGCTGAAGCACAGATCCTGAAGGTACGCTGCTTACTGGCTTGCTCTCTGGCCTGTACTCAGCCTGTTTTCTTATACAACATAGGACCACCTGCCTAGGGGTGACTCCACCCACAGAGGGCTGAGCCCTCCCATATATCTCAAGAATCAAGGAAATGCCCACAGACGTGGCCGCAGGCCAATTCGAGGGAGGAAATTCCTGAGGTGAGGTTCCCTGGACCCAGGTGTGTCAAGCTGACAGCTGAAGCTATCCAGTACAAAAGGCCTCAGAGCTAAGAGTCAGCCTACGATGCTCAGGGCAAGGCAGCATCACAGCACAGGAACTGACAGACAGACAAGTGGCAGTTCTGAAGATAGACAAGTCCTAACATTAGATTTATTTTCTCTCCTGTGCCTGTCAATTCCTCCTGTCCTTTTCAACCACTTGGTCTCACAGAATCTCATTAGTCTGTCATAAGACCTGAACCCACTTCTAGCCCCCTGATTGACAACTTGCCCCAGATTACACACTGTGGCCAAGGATAGCTCCCCAAAGATATATGGAAATGCAATAGCCCAAAAGTGAAGCGTGAGTCTTGGGCACACACAACAGAAATCCTCTACAAGCTCTGGCTCTTCTTTCAGGTTTTATAACATCCACTTGTCCATGAGCCAGGATACTAGGAGTTCTGGCCAGAACTGGATGACAGATTGAGCATCCAAAAGATTCTCCAACAATTGGAATCATGGCCCAAAGCTAGCAAGATGAAATTAAATACGGATTAATGTGAAGACCTGCACTTGTGTCCAAAGGAAGTAACAGCTGGTTTAGGATAAGAGTGCTGACGTTTAATGGTAGCTTGTGTGGAAAGATTAGGGACTCAGAATACACCAGTAACAAGAAGATGGGAAAGATGGTGGACAGATGCTGCCTAGCTAAAGTGCAGTCTTGGTGGGTGATGCCCTTAGCTCTGTGTGGCGACCTTGGGATACTAACAGTTTAAGAGAACACACCAGGCTCTAGGCAAGCTGGACCACCTGGACCACGTCAGTTAACCACCTCACACACAATGAATGCTATTATTCCCACTTTACAGGTGAGGTGAGAGAATCGAGAAGTTCAGAAACTGACCCAAGACCACACAGCTTTGATGGATCCAGTTTGAGATTCAGGCAAAATGATATCAGAGTTTATGCTCATAATCCCTTGCTAATCTGGCTTCCAGGAAGTGTGGTGCCCTGTTGGGGTAGAAGGCAAAAAGAAAGGGCACCTAGTTTGTACCACAGATATGCCAGAAGTTCATATACAGGAACTCACTCCTGGAAGATAAGTATCCGATTTACCATTTCAAACCAAAGACCTCATGGGGGCAAAAAAAAAAAAGCAGAATACCTTGCGGCCAACAGCTGAAGGACAGTGGTCCACATCCACACATTTAGGAGTGGGACAAACAGTTGAGCATTCTCAGGACTGAGTTCATGCTGTTTTACTTCTAGCAGATGGAGCTGTGGCATTGTGTAGAATTTTCAGAGACATAACTTCATCTCAGAGTTATGAAGGTCTTTCTGATGTAGTTTATACTTGTACTAAATCTAAGAATATAAATATTATACCATTTACTGGATTTTTATTATGTGCTAAGAACTTCTCAATCGTGACATAGGAAGCACTCTAGTAATAAAATCACAAGACTGGTTTCTATTAAGTCTGCTTACAGTCACTGTACAACCTAAAGATCAGGTACTAGCACGTGCCCACTTGACAAATGGTATGATGCAGTGCAGAGAGGTTAAGTAAAATACATAAGGTCACACAGCTAGGAAGATGTAGAATCAGTACATGGATCAAACTGCCAGAGTCTAAGCGAGAGCGCCCTGTGTTAAGCTGTAGACCGCCTGCCACAGCAGCCGGCATGATGGAGGTCTCTAAACATTAGAATTCCAGCATCGACAGAGGAATGTTCTAGAATGAAACCAACGCCTTCTCCCCCGGAATCCAAAGCCCAGGACACGTTGCTTAACTCTGGATGAACGGCGGCAGATGCATAACCCCCTGTGCACAGGGCTGTGCAGGAACCCTGGCCCTGAGCTCAGGCTGTGCAGCCAGGACGTCCACGCCCCGCTGGGCCCAGCTCAAGGGGCTTTATTAAAAAGCAGCGTTTCTCTGGCCGCTCTTGGCAGGGCTGCTGCAGCAGTTTATTAGGACTTCATTTGGTGTGTAAATTGTTGCTGGCTTATAAAAAGGCTCTTGCTGAGCAGCTCCGCTGGGATGGCCCCAATCCGCAGCGCGGGGCAGGGCAGGCTTTAACTAAATCATTGATTTCCCTCCGGAAGCAGCCCGCTGCTCAGCTGCCTTCTTGCTGGTACCTGGAAGTGGCTAGACTCCTTCCTATGGCCCTCTCTGCTTGGGCACTTGCACTTCCAGCCTCCCAAGAGCCTCGGGAGTAGGCCAGTAAGTTAAGAAGACTAGCTGGCTCCCAGGACATTTCAAAGCTGCTCCTGTTGATCTTTGTCTCAACGGCCTTCGGAGCCTCATTTCCACCATCCGGCGGGCAGGAGACCAAAGGTGACCTTGGGCTTCTTGGGTGGATTCAGCAAAGAAAAATGAGGAACAGGGGCCAGAAAGATGGCTCAGTGAGTAAAGGAGTTTGCTACAGAGCCAGATGACCCGAGTTTCAACCCGAGTACCCACATGGTAAAAGGAAAGAACTGCCTTCTGCAACTTCTCTGGCCTCCACACACTGCCCCACCCACGAAAACGTACACACACAATCAAAAGTCTAATGAAACATTTGAAGAAAGAAAAGCGAGGAGCAGCCTGTTAAATGTAAAGTTCCGATCATCAATGAATAATAGGGGTGTTCAGTCCGAGGCATGTTAATGTGACTTGGATGGGCCGCTTTTCATCCCAGCTCCTCCAGGGTCTGCCCTCACAACCCCTGAGTCACTCCTGTGCGTAGCCTGGTGACGCGCTTTTTGCTTTTAAGTTAGCACGCACAGTAATTGGTTTCATTAAGGCACTTTCTATATACATATCATTATACCATATTATAATCAGGCCCTTCCACACTGCACGCCCAGGGCCGGCCCTAGCTGGCTGACTCCCCTCCTTCCCTGAGATGTTACCAATTCTCATTGCATATATCCACGATCCCCTTTCTAGTTCATGACCTCCTGGACACACATATAATTTTAAATCTAGATTCCCCATATGTCAGAAAACATGCAGTATTTGGTTTGTTTGTTTGTTTTTTTCTCTCTCTCTTAATTGCAAACAGATTTCCAATTGCATCTGTTTTGCTTAGAAGTGTTATGGTTTCTTTTCTCTTTATGGGTGAGTAATATTCAATTGTGTGTATGTAGCACATTCTCTTTATCTATTTGTTTTTGATGGGCAGCTAGGCTGGTCCCATTTCTTGGCTACTGTGAACAGTTCAGCAAGAAACATGAATTTCCAAGTCTCTCTGTGGTATGTTGACTAGAGTACTTCAGGTACACATCCAGGAGTGCTATGACTGGTCAGATAGTAATTCTATTTTCAGTTTTTTGAGACATCTTCATGCTGATTTCCATAGTGGTTAAAGAGGTTTATATTGCCACCAGCAAGGGGCCAGCTTTGTTGAAAGCATCTGTTTTCTTGATGATAAGCCTTCCGACTGGGGTGAGATGGAATCTTAAAGCAGTTTTGTGAGGGGGGATTTATTTATGTGTGTACACACCCCATGTTCATGCAGGTATCTGTGAAGGCCAGAAGAGAATGTCAGGTCCCTGAATCTGGAGTTCCAGGCAGCTATGAGCACCCAGGGTGGGTGTTGGGAAGCCAACTCAAGTCCTTTGCAAGAACAGCAGGTGCTCTTAATCAGCGACCCATCTCTCCAGCCTCTCTCAGAGCACTTTGAACTTGCATTTCCCTGATGGCTTATAGATGCTGAATACTTTTTCAAGAATGTATTAGGAATTTATTATGTCTTCTTTTGAGAACTGTCTAGTTCATTAGCCCATCTTGATAAGATGATTTTTTTAGAGTATTGTTTTTGTGGTTCTTTATATATTCTAAGTAATAATCCCCAGTCTGATTTGTAGTTGGCAAAGATTCCTTCCACTCTACAGCCTGCTCTTCACACTGGTGATTGCTTCCTTTGTGTGCAGAAGCCTTTCTATTTCATGTAATCACATCTGTCAAAACTTGGTATTACTTCCTGTGCTATCAGAATCACTTACCCAATTTCCTTGCTTATGCCTGTGTCTTAAAGTATTTTCTCTGTGTTTTGCTCCAGTAGTTTCAAAGTTTCAGGTCTCACATTAAGTTCTTTGATCCATTTCAAAATGACTTTTGTTCAGAATGAGGGATGTGCATCTAGTTTCATTCTTTTGTGTGTAAAAATCCAGTTTTTCAAGCACCATTGTTTAAAAGGCTGTCTTTTTGCCAATGCGTTTTGATACTTCTGTTAAAAACTCAGTAATTATAATGGTGTGGGTTTACTTGAGGGTCCTGTAATCTATGCCATTGCATTATATGTCTGGTTTTGTTCCTATGGCTCTGTATCATTTGTGATCAGATACTGTGAAACCTCCAGCATGGCTCATCTAAGGATCACCTTGGCTAGTTAGTCTCTTCTGCTTCCATATGAATTTTAATATTTTTTTCTAGTTCTGTGAACAGTGTTATTGGGATTTTGTAGATTGCTTTTGGAATGACAGCCATTTTTATCATGTTTACCCTGGCCGGTTCATAAGCACGGGAAGTCTTTCCATCTACTCAGATCCTCTTCAGTCTTCTCCAGTGTTCTAAATTTTCACTGTATGGGTCTGTTACATCCTTGGTTAGGTTTGGGCTTATTCCTCATCTTTTCTGTTATTTTATTTTGTTAAAGCTATCATGAATATTAAGGTTTTTTTCCCACGATTTTTTCTTATCAACTGTGTTATTGTTATATAGAAATGGTACTGATTTTGAGGGGTTATTTTGTATCCTGCTGAAAACGTTTGCTAGGTGTGTTCGCCAGGTCTAAGCATTTTCTGGTGCAGTCTAGGGTCTTGTAAGTACAGGATCATGCCCTCTACAAACAGGGATAGTTTGATTTCCCCTCTTCCTATTTGTATTCCTTTTATTTATTTTTCTTATCATATTGCTCTAGCTAAGGCTTGAAGCAATAGTGAAGAAAGTGGACTCCCTTGTCTCGTGCTGGCCTTCTGAGGACATGGTCTCAGCTTTTCCTCATTTAGTAAAATACTAGCCATAGCTTTTATTTTGTTGAGATATGTTCCCTCCTTCCCTCTATTCCTGGTTTCCTCAGGGCTTTTATCCTGAAGGGGCATTGAACTTTTTGTCAAAGATCTCCTCGAGAGGACAAATGAGCCAATTAAAACATGGGCTACAGATATAGAGAGTTCTCAAAAGAAGAAATTTTTAAAATGGCTAAGAAGTATCTTAAGAAGTGTGCAACATCCTTAGCAATTATGGAAATGAAAATCAAAGTACTTTAAGATTTCATCTTACCCCAGAGTGGGGAAGATCAGGGAAACAACTGACAACAAATGCTGGTGAGAATGTGGGGAAGAGGGTACCCTGCTGGTCGGATTGCAGACTGGTGCAGAAAACTAAAAATAGATCTACCATATGACCCAGCAGTACCACTCCTGGGTATATATACCCAAAGGACTTGGTTGCCTGCTACAGAGATACTTGTTCAGTCACGTTCATTGCTATTCTGTTGACCACAGCTAAGAAACGGAAACAACCTAAACACCTCTCAGCTGATGAATGGATAATGAAAATGTGGCCCATTTACACAATGGAGTCCCATTCAGCTGTAAAGAAAAATTAAATCATGAAGTCTGCTGATAAATGGGTGGAACTGGAAACTCTCATACTGAGTGATGTAAGCCAAACTCAGAAAAACAAATGATGCATTTTCTCCCTCATTTCTGGATTCTAGCTTTGAATCTTCAGATGTAAGTATATAACCCAAAGTAACCACAGGAACCAGGAAAGTAGAATGAGACCTTGGAGGAGGTGGAAAAGAAATTCTAGAGGATAGTAAGGCACAAGCACTCTCAAGAGGGGAATGGGAAGATGGGAAATACCTTAACTGGGAAGCAGGGAAGGAATATTACACAGGGGAGAGCAAGGAGAATAAGTAATACTAAGGTCGTCTGAAAAACCATAGAGAAATGCATTTTTGCTTAAGGATTCTTTAAAATGAACATAATAATATATATGTGATTGTATGTGTGTACCTGAAGGCTATATAACAAAAATCTCAGTGCCGAGCAAGGAAAACCTCCCTTTCAATTGCTGGTCAGGATAGTCCAAGAGACTGCTAGACTGATAGAGGCTGCTGCCATAGCCCTTGGTTGCCTCCAAGACTTTGATGATAAGACCGTGTTGCTGAAGATAGCATGTACTTAGGACACAGAACTTAGAGTTAATTGAGCTGGAACTGACTGAGAGCCTCCTACCTGAGGACTAGTTCTCCTAGTATCAGAAGGTGTTATGCAAGCTGCCAAGGGAGAAAACCAATCAGTGATCTTACCCAGATATAAAGCCTACAAACTACAAGAATGATTGGTCCAGCAAAATAATTCTACTGGCGCAATAGTGGCACTGTTACCTTGGGGATATTCAGCAGTTATCTAATTGGACTTAATGCCCACTCGGCATGAGAGGATCTATACATGGTACTATAAACATAGACAAGCATATATGGTTGCAGAGGTCCCAGATGCTAGAGAAGAACCAACTGCTACCACTTTCCAAGACCAACATAATTTCTTACTATCTTCTAATTACTTACCTTTATACTCACAGATAAGTGTAGCTCTCACCACTCATCAAAGAAGCTCCTTTTTGCAACAGTTGGAGACTTTTGGAAAGTTCCACAACTGATCAAAATACAGATAATAAGGGATAGTGTGCTGCCTAGCCTCAACTGATACATCTACAACGCGACCCTTAGACCTAAGGCTCAAGGAACATCATGGAAGGAGGAACGGTACAGAAAGAGTATACAGACCAGAGAAACAGGATGTCTGCTACTGAACAATGCACTCTAGTGCACTCTAGACATGCTAGGGAAGCTATACCCTGGAAATCTCCACAATAGAGTAGCCTAACAAAACCTGCTTAATATCAACACCAGCTGACATGCCAGTATGGATGGGGGAAATTTCGTAGGTTCCCACCTCTAAATGAAGACCTACAGACAATCAGTGGATGCTAAGAGAGAAAGAATCAGTTTCTCAGAGAAGCTCCGGATAGGTTATCTAATCCCAAGTGGCTAGCCCTAAATGCATGTACATGTGAGCACCACTAAATTAACTCAGATATATATATGTTATGTATATGTAACAATAGTAATCAAAACAGAGGTCAAGAAATTGAGAGGGAGATGGGAGATGGGAGGAGTTGGAGAGTGGAAGGGGAGGATGGAAATTATGTAAATACAATACTCATGCACAATCTTCTCAAAAAAATTAAAAATTGGAGTTGGAGATGTGGCTCAGCAGTTAAGAGCACTGACTGCTCTTGCAGAGTACCACAGTTTCATTCCCAGCACCCACATAGCACCTAACAATTGTCTGTAACTCCAGTTCCAACACCCTTTTCTGACCTCTGTGGGCACTGTACAACACAGGTGCACTTACATACAATCAGGCAACACACTCATACACATAAAAAATAACAATAAATAAAGTATTTTTAATTAAAAGATATTTTTCTACATCAGTTGAGATGATCCTGTAAGTTCTCTTCTTAAGTCTGTTTACGTGTTGATTTACACTGATTGATTTGCATATGTCAAACCAAGCCTTCATCCCTAGTATGAAACCAACTTGCTCATGGGGTGTGATCTTAGTATGTTTTTAATTCAGTCTGTTAGAATTTTATTAAGAAGTTTGGCATGTGTGTTCCTCACAGAAATAAGGCCACATCCCATTCTTGTGTCCTTATGCAGTTTTGCTGTCATGGTAACTCCGGCTTCATAGGTTGAGTTAGGTAGTGTTTCTTTCCTTTCTATTTTGTGAAATGGTTTGAAGAGCATTGACATCAGCTCTTCTCGAAAGGTTTGGTAGAATTCAACAGCGGATCTACCCAGTTCTGCATTTTCCTTCGTTGAGAGACATTTTATTCCTTTTTAAATTGTTTTTATTACTCTGGATCTGTCCAAGCTGTTCATATGAGCTTGATTTAATTTTGGTAGGTCATAAGTGTCTAAGAATGGATCCATTTCTTCTGGATTTTCAAAGTTTTCAAGGTATTCCCTAATGAGTCTCTGGGTTTGATTGGAATCTATAATAAAGAACATTATTTTCATCTTTAACTTTTTAAATTTGGGTCTTCATTCTCTTTCTCTTAGTTTGGTTAGGGATTTATCAGTCGTGTTAGTTTTTTCAAAGAACCAGCTCTTTCCTTGACTGACTCTATGTATTATTCTTTTAGTCCCTATTTCACCAAAGGTATTTGTTCTAGAGCTCAAGAAACAGGGGCAGCTTCCATGTGAGAGAAACCTGTTCACGTGCTAAAGCATGCGACACATGTAAATGAAGTCGAATTCAGCGTTACAATTAAATATAAGGGCTCTGTGCATATGTAATCTTCTAACATTCCATTGTTCAATTAGCTCAACACCAGTGGAGAAGCAGAGGTAAATAATGAATAAAAGCCCCTGAATCACAATCACGAGAAGCACTTGGTACTTGAATGACTGAGCTAAGACTAGGCAAGTGATCTGTCCCCTTCTGCCCCACCTGAAGGACGTCTCTCTTTGTTATTTTCTAACTCTCTTTTCTATCTTTTCCCTTTAGCGCCTAAAGATATGTTCATCTCACTTCAGAGGAAGGGGGAGTGAAGAGAAAGACAGAGGAGAAGAGGAAAGAGGGAAGGAAGCTTAAAATGCACAACTGCAGGATAGAGGTGTAGCTGAACTGCAGAGCTCCTGTCTGGCAGGCACCAAGTTCGATCCCCAACACCTTCACCAAAAATACCCCTTGACCTTCCTTCCCAATTGCCCTTCTGTTCAAATCCAACATATCTTCTTTAAAAGTGTTCAGTCGAAAGCATCAACAAGCTGTACATTCCACTCACTAAATGAACAAAATAAAGGCTTTGCTAGACCAAGCTGCTCAAGGGTATGAGGTCACAGAACTCACATTCCTGGTGAGGATGTAGTCTTTTTGAAGAAAAGTCTGAAAACATCTATGAGAATTTAAAATACACTTACCTATTGAGTCAGCAATTCTACTTCTAGGAACTTATCCAACAAACATCTTTATACTTTTTGGGGGGGAAAACAGATTGTAGAATAAAGGCCATTACAACAGTATTTGCAAGAATAAAAAGCTATCCATAAGTATGATATAGCCATATAATAAAACACTACTTGGGCATTCAAAGAATGAAGTTGATCTATATTTTGTCACTTAGGAAGTTCTCCAAATACATTAAGTCGGGGGGATACTGAGTGGCATAAAGAATATGCTAATATGCTGCTTCTCTCTGTCTCTCTGTCTCTCTGTCTCTCTCTCTCTCTCTCTCTCTCTCTGTGTGTGTGTGTGTGTGTGTGTGTGTGTAACATTTCTCTAAGACTATGTTAGAAATTTTGCCTTCTGAGCACAGTCCTAAATAAACTGTCTATATATCTCTGTCTTAGAGTTCAAATTCCCATAAAACCAAACTTGAACATCTGAAATAAATGTTCACTAATTTGGTAACGAGGAAAACTTTCTCTTTAAAAGAATTCCTCTTAAAATGCCCTGCTTTTCCTTGTGAATGATCTTCCACTATGAAAAGTTGTTCTCTCCCCAAAGTGACCACTAATGTGATAGCTGTTTTCCAGGTCATACTCGGAAAAGTACTAGGCAATTTATCAGTTAAGCTCTTTGTCTTCCTATAAATCCCTTCCCAGCGGTGCCTGACCCTAACCACCTGACATTTCCATAACCCACTTGCTACCTCACGCGTGCTAAATGACTTCTTGTTGTCCCAAACTTGGAGATTTTAATCTCGTGTATTAAACCAGCAGGGCCCAGTAATTCCCTGAATGCATTTTTATTGACTTTGTAAATCAGACGTCCCCACATCAGGGACTGTGACCAGGAAAGAGGTGTTTGTCTGTGAAATTGGCTGGACACAGACCATTGACTGTGATGATAACCACTGATTTGTGGGGCCAGATAGATGAGCCACATGCACTAAGCAGATTAAAATATAACAAAACAAAAAGATTCCATTACCAGGAATACTGTCAAAGAGTGGCAGGATGTTTGCGATTAAAGGACAGAAAAACAAATTAATTCCACATCTGGATGGAAGCCCAAAACAACTCTTTGCTTCCTCTTTGGTCAGCTAAAGAGAAAGTGTGGGAATGCTAACACAGTGAAGTCCACTGTTCCTGAAACCCTTTGGAGAAAGTCAGAAGGGGTTTGGCTTTTCCTTCACTCAGGATCTTGTGCACAAGGTTGTGCACAACACAGCCTCTGCAAGAATCACATACAAAAGATACAATAAAAATGATCTCTTCCCACTGGGGACAAAAGTCTAATGACAGCCCAGTGGTCTGTCCCGTGCTCTGGCTGCATCTTTCATTGGTCTCCTTCTCACCCACTCCTTTCCAATCACATTATCACATTGGCCTTTTGGCTCTTACTCCAAAACCCTAGTACACTCTGGCCTCGGAACCTTCGCACTTGCTGTTCTTTCTACCTGTAATGCACTTCCTCTAGATAATCCCAACTCTAGCTCATTAGCTCCATTTGTGTTTCTAGACAGATCCATTTCTTTAACAAAGCCCTCCCTTGGACTTCCGTGTAAGATAATGGAATAGAGTTCATGTCAAATTGAGTGACTGATTACAGTTTGAGAATGAAAGATAATACTAATACTTTATCACTCCATCTATTACTTCTCCAAGTCCCAGAATCAACTGATCCACACCCCAACAGACCTCATCTACCAGTGGACCCACGGCAGGAGAGCGTCATTGCAGTTACCATAGTGGCATATCCCCAAGGCAAAATGTACTGACTGATGCAGACCAGTAGGTCTAGAAAAGGCCTGCTCATAGGGATTTCCTAGAGGGGGTTCCCAGTGCCTGCTGCCAGGGCCATCATCAGCAAAGGAGCAGACAAGACACAGCTGTGGAGCCAAACAGACTAGAGCTTTGAGCACCTCACAACCACCAGCTGCACCCAACCTTGTGGAAACACAGCAACAGGGACTGGCAGAGTGTGCCTCTGCTCTCCGCAGCCCATAGAATTGAGTCCTGAAAACTCCAAGCACAAGAGAAGAGGACTAGTTGAAAGCAACACAGATCACAGCCTAAACCAGGACCAAGAAAACAAAGCCATGGAGAGGAAATCAACATTCAGGCCCGTTGTCTTATTTTCTTGTATTTTGCCCCAGCTCTCCTGCCCCATTGCAAGGACTCTTTATCTGCCCAGTGATTCCATCCTCTTATAGCTCCACCTAGCTCTCTTCCTTCCCCTTCAGCTATCTTATCTGTTGTTGCTAAAACTCCTTCTAGAAGGTTCAAACAAAATCTGGTCCCTTCTTCCCTAGGGTTCCTATGACAAAGCAAGGTATAATTTCACCAGACTGCACTTTGGAAAAATAGCAAGCTTATTGGGCTTGCTCACAGAGCAATGGGTGAGGGGTTACTTACAGGAGTGTGGATGCTCCCCTTCCTAAGGAGCGTGGGTGCTCCCCTCCTAAGGCCACACCGGGAAGTCTCCATCCTGGCACGGATCATGACTTCCCAACAGCTGTGCAAAATGACAGAGTGCAACTCCCCAGAGCTTCCTCCTCTTGTACACCCTTAGTCCCTCCTCCTTGTACAAATAGGAGCAACTGTTGATTGGGAGGTGTGGCTGACACTCCCTGCCCCTCCTTTCTTATGGAGCATCAACAGTCAACTTTGTGGTGATACTGGAAGACGGGCATAACCAAGCTTGGAAAGATGGCATCTGTCTGTAGTCCACCATTCAGAATCAGGCCTACGCAACATCTTTATAGTACAGGAGTGCATTGTAGCTGGCTGAAAAATGCACTAAGTCAAATAAAAAGTTCAATGGAATGGATCATGTGGAAGACTGAATGTCCAGAGCATAAAGACAAAATAGAGGAATTGGATCGTTCAGCTAGGGTCCAGGATAATTTTTTTTTAATGTATAAATGGAACATGAAAGAATTCTAGGTCTCAATGAAAAGTTAAAACCTATGTTATCGTAGGCAATCAGGAAGGAGAAGAATTTCATACAAAAGGAATAGAAAATATCTTTAATAAACTCATAGCAGAAAATTCCCCAAATTTAAAGAAAGATAAGCCCATCCAAAATACAAAAGGCACATAAATTAGCACGTAGACGGTATCAGGGTAGAAACTCCCTGTGTTGTATTATAGTCAAAACACTGAATGTATAGAGCAGAGGAAGTACATTGAAAGCTGCAGAGAAAGGCCACGTCACATCAAAGAAAGGTCATTCAAATAACTGCTGATTTTTCAGTCCCAACCTTGAAGGCAAGAAGAGTTTGAACTGACGCCTTTCAAACTTTGAAAGACCATGACTGCCAAGTCAGTCTAATACACCCAGCAAAACTATCTGTCACAACTGATGAGGAAAGAAAAACTTTACATGATAAAAGCAGGCTAAAGGAATTCATGATCACCAGGCCAGTCCTGAAAAGGATACTGAAAGGGGTACTTCAGCCTGAAGAGAAAGATAAACTCACTTAAGGGGTTATAAGAGGAAAAAAATTAGTGATGGCACACAGCAAACAGAAGAAGACTGAGAAACTTCCAGACACTACAAAATCAACAAAATAACAAGGAACAATATTTACCTTTCAATAATAACCCTGAATATCAAGGGTCTCAATTCACTAATCAAGAGACACAGACTAGCAAACTAGATCAGAAAACAAAAGCCTTCTATTTGCTACCTCCAAGAAAATCATCTTACTGCCAAAGACAAACACTATATTAGGGTGAAAGAATGGAAGAAAGTAGTCCAAGCATATGGAAACAGGAAACAAACAGGCATTGCTCTTCTAATGTCTAACAAAGGAGACTTCAAGCCAATTCTGGTCTGAAGAGCTGAAGAAGGTATATTTGCTATTATTCTAAGGATCAATCCATCAAGAGAAAATTACAGTTACAATTATAAATATATGTTCATCCAAATTTGTAAAGCAAAATACTACTAGTTTTAAAACCACAGACTAACCCTAACATAGTAATAGTGGATGACTTCAGTATCTCACTCTCACCATTAGACAGACGAGCTATACAAAATATTAACAAAGGAACACTGGAATGAAGTAACATTATAGATGTAATTGACTTAAAAGACATCTGTAGAACATTCCAACAAATACCAAAGAATAGACATTCTTCTTAGCACTTCATGGAATCTTCTCTAAAATAGATCATATATTATTACACAAAGCAAGTCTCAACAAATATAGGAAAATGGAAACTACATTCTGCACTCTGCTTTACCACAATGGGATAAAGCTAGAAATCAACAGCAAGAGAAACTACAGAAAATATACAAACTCATGTATATTACATGAGACACAGTTGAATGATGAATGGACCATTGCAGACATCAAGAGAGTAAAGAGAGATTCTTATATTTAGTTATAGGGAAAACATACTATATCCAAATCTATGGGCCTCAAGGAAGACAGTCCTAAGAGTGAAGTTTATGTCTCTGTGTGCCTACTGTAAAAATCAGAGCGATCTCAAACAGCCCGATAATGTACCTTAAAGCATTGGAAAAACAAAAGCAAACCAATCCCAAAAGTAGTATACAGAAAGAAATAGGAAATACCCCAGCAGAAATTAATGAAAATAGAAATTTAAAAATGATAAAAAGAATCAGAGAAACAAGGAGTGGGTTCTTTGAAAAGATAAACAAAATTCACAAATTCTTAGTCAAATTAACCAAAACAGAAAGAGAAAAAACAAATTAATAAAATTAAAGATGAAAGGGGGGCTCTGAGGAAAGCAAGAGAATCATGAGGACATAGTTTAAAATATTACATTCCACTAAATTATAAAATCTAAAAGAAACAGATAAATCTCTAGATGCATTTGACTTACCAAAGCTAAACTAAGATGAAGTTATAAAGTAAATAGATCTATAGCAACAAATAATATAGAAGCCATAATTAAAAATCTCCCAGCTAAAAAAGCCCAGGGCCTGATGTATTCAGCTCAGAAACCCACCAAACATTCAAAGAAGAATTAACATCAGTATTACCCAAGTTACTCCATAAGACGGAAATGGAAGGTACTCTTCCAAACTCTTTGTGCAAAGCCAGCATTACCCTAACACCAAAACCACAGAAATATCCAGCAAAGGCCAATCTCCCTGATGAACACACACAAAATTCTCAATAAAATACTTGCAAACCTTATGCAAGACTGTATCCAAAAGGTCATTTACCATGATCAAATTCACTTCATTCCTTGAATGCAGAGAAGGTTCAATGGATGTAAATCAATAAACATAATCCAAATAAATGGACTCCGAGACAGAAATCACACGATCATTTCAATTGATGCAGAAAAGGCTTTTGAGAAAATCTAACATCCATTCATGATAAAAAAAAAACTGGGTAATAAAGCCTATCTATGACAACCCAATAACCAATATCATGTAAATGGAGGAAAGCTCAAACTATTCCCACTAAGTTCAGGACCAAGACAAGGGTGTCCCACTCCTACTCAATACACTTCTTGAAGTCCTAGCTAGACTAATAAGACAAGATAGGGAAATAAAGATAAAAGTATGAAAGAAAAAAGTCATTCCTACTTGCAGAAGGCATGATTTTATAAATGAGAAATGGGAAAGACTCCACCAAGAAACTCCTAGAACTGATACTTTCAGCAAAGTGGAAGTTTACAAAAATTAATCTATCATAACCAAAGACAGACTGAGAAGGAAATCAAGGAAACAATGCCATTCGCAATAGCCCCAGCCAAAATAAAATGCGCTGCTGCTCTATTCACAATAGCTAGGACTTGGAAACCACTTAGATGTCTATCAACTAATGACTGGATAATGAAAATGTGGCAGCTGTATACTATGGAATCTTATTTAACTCTAAAGAAGGATGAAATTTGCAGGTAAAAATGGAACTGGAAATAATCATACTGAGGTAACACAGACACAATGGAAAATGTCTCATGTTCTCACTCATGTGTTGATCTTAGAGTAGAATCTTAGGGTTTCTGTATTGAATGTGTCAAGTTCAGGAAACAAGATAGGAACCATTGGTGAGAAGGGAGAAGAAAGATCTTAGGGAGAGGGAATAGTAGACCACAGATAATATGAAGGTGAACGGGAATAACGAGGAGGAAGTTTTAAGAGAGGAGAGGGATGGGAGACTATGGCAGTTTAGGCTTTAAATAGAGATAGGGTTAGGGGAGAGATAGCTAACATAAAGTTAGTTTTTGAAAAAGTCGTATTTAAACCTACTATTTTATAAACCCTGTGTGTGTGTGTGTGTGTGTGTGTGTGTGTGTGTGTGTGTATGAGAGAGAGAGAGTTTAAATTGAAATTATCCTACACATGGAATGATGCTCCTCCCCGAAGTCATAGGTTGCCACATAACAAGCCCAGTGTCAGATGAGGATACTTCCCTTCGAGTTGTTGGTCAGAGGTGTCCCAGAGACCCCCAAAACAATACAGACTATTACTATTGCTCTTCGTTTCCCACCAGAACTTGATGGTAAGGTAACTAGTCCTGAAGACACACTGGGCACAAGACACGAAGAAATCAAGTTGGTACTGACCAGGAAGCTTCCTCCTTACTGGATAGCTTCCGCAGTACTAGAAGGTGCTATACAGGCTATAAGCAGTCTTATCCAGTTGTGAATCCTTCAACAGTAATGACCAGCAGGGCAAGATATGCCAATGGGTGCAGCGGGGGCACACATACTATAGAGGTAACAAACTGCTTTCTGCTTGATTAAGACCTGATCCATAGAAGCCACATGCCTGGAACTGCAAATCTTGCCAAGAACCCATGGTTGGGAAGCTTACAAACCTACAAGGATAACCTACAACTGTTAGTATGCTAAATGGACATAGTATTAAACTATCCTCAAAATTTGTATCTCTCTACCCATAGATTAATGCAGCTCTCAGACCTCAACAGAGAAATTTCTTTGTGCAGTGGATGGTGGCTAATGTAGAGAGACTCACAACTGCTCAAAGTTCAGAGAGAAAGAGTCAGTGGAACGCTCCACCATAAATGGGACACCTAAATCACACTCCTTTCCAGACTCAGAAACCATCATGAAACAGGGGGCAGAAAGTTTGTACAAGCCAGAGGTCAGGGAAGACTAGAGCGAAACAGTGTCTTCTGAACGTGATCAGACAACTGCACTCATGAACTCAACTCACAGTAGCTGTGCTCGCCTGCACAGGATCAAGCTGGTCAACATTCTAGCATGGAGTGGCAAGGGGGTCGTATTCGTTTCCTTTCCATTGCTGTGATGGAAACTCTGACCGAGGAACTTATAAAAAGAAAGAGTTTATTTAGCTCACGGTTCCGGTGGGGCAAGAGCCCTTCATGGCGGGGAGGCGTGGTGGCAGATGGCTACAGACACCTCGGCTAAGTGTTCACGTCTTTAAGCAGGCACAGGAAGCAGAGAGTGACTGCAGATTCAGCAAGGTTAAGAACTCTCTAAGCCAGTCCTCCAGCATGGCCACACCTTCTAAGACCTCCCAAAACAGTTCCACCAACTGGGCACAAAATGTCCAAGTACTTAGAGCCTATAGGGACCTTTTCATTCCAACCACCACAGGGGTTCAAGAGCACCTGCCTGTAACTGAGGAGCTGTGGACAGCTGATGACTTCTAGGGGAAGGATAAGTTTTCCTTATGGGTACAACTCCTGAGTTACTTTTTTTAAAGTTCTTGGAGTTGGTGGACTAAGGAGGTGTGGGTAGATCTGGAGGAGATTGCAGGAGAGCTGGGGGTGAATATGATCAAAATACATTGTATAAAATTCTCAAAGAATTAATCAAATTGTTTTTTTAAAAAATCTTTCTAGGCAGGGAGGGTCTGGTGGTATATGCCTGTAATCCCAGGACTAGGGAAACTGAGGCAGGAGGATTAAGGGTTCAAGGCCAGTCTGGATTTAATATTGGGACCTGCCCCCCAAAAAAGGGAAAGAGGAAGAGATGGAGGAAGAGGGAGAATGAGGAAGAAGAGGAGAAGAAGAAGCAACAGCAGCTGCCGCCTCCACTGCCTTCCATGGTCACTCGAGCTAAATAAAAGTGATCATTGCTCTCAATCTCTCCATTTTCTTTTCTTTTTATTCATTGCATTTATTGTGACTTGACATGATATTATATATGTGTATGCTTTTTATGTTAAGCCCTGATCCTTCAAAGAACAAGCATTGTCTGTTTTGCTCAGTGATGTGTGCTCAGTGTCACAAATATTTGCTGAATGAATGAATTATGCATCCTAGCTCCTGTTCTTTTATTTCCATCTAAGTGACTTAATTCATTCATATATTTGTTCAACAAATGTTTGAAGAGGAACTGTCATAATGCAGGTGTGTGCTGAGTGCCAGTTCTCCTCAGGATCCTATGATGGTAAGTATGAAATTCCAGTGTTCTGTGGAGGTTTAGGATATGACTGGACACCAATTCAGTTACTGGAAACAATGGTATGTGTCATTGCCACAGTGAACAGAAAGGTAAGTGTCTTGCATATAAATGGCAACATGAGTATATTCTAAATGCCTTGACCTCCTTCTCTGGAACTTTCTCCACACTGTTGCATCTTGGGTCTTGTTCATCCCCGTACACCTGTTATCACAGCTTCCACTCTGGCCATCCATCGGTGCTGGTTCTCTGCTTCACAGACACACGGATGCTCAGCCAGGGATTTCGTCCACATTTCCTAGCATCCCTTATAGGGTGGGTCAGCATGTGACTAATTTCTACCCAACTGAATGCAAGCTTAAGTGATATGTTCATTTTCCAGTAGTCTAAACAAGCACTGTCCAATGGAAATAGAATGTGAGGCACATAGATGATTCAGAATTTTCTGGTAGCCATTCTTTTCCATGTAAAAAGAGAAACAGTGGAAACTTATTTTAATAATATATCTTAGACAAACGTATTAGTTACTTTTCTCATTACTGTGACAAAATACTAGAGAAGAAGTAACTTAAGAGAAGAAAGATTTGTTTTAACTCATAGTTTGAAGGGAGACAGTCCATCATGGTGGAGGACACATGATGACAGAAGATTGAAGCAGCTGGTCATATTGTACCCATAGTCAGGAAACAAAGGCCATAGGGAGTGGGCCTGGACAATGACACCTCAAGACCTGTCCCCAGTGATCCACTTCATCGAGCAAAGATTCCACCTATCAAAGGTTCCAGAACTTTCCAAAACAGCAGCACCACTAACTGGTGTCCAAACACACACATGAGCCTATGAGGGACATTTCACATTCAAGCCACAACAAATATAGATGATTGATAGATAGATAGATAGATAGATAGATAGATAGATAGATAGATGGATGATAGATAGATAGATGATAGATAGATATAAATATAGACATAGAGTTATCATTTCAACATGCAATTGATAGTTAAAATCTTTAAGGAGATAGCTTGGATTCTTTTCTTCTGATCCAGGTCTTCATACTCTGGTGACAATGTTAAATTTTCATTAGAAATTAATTAATCTGTATTTTGACTTCATAAAATTTAGCTAAATGTCATATTCAATATATTCAGAATGTTCATCTGTACAACATTCACAATAACAAAAACAGAAAATTGGCTTTATATTTAAATTGAAGTCAATGAAAATGAAATACAAAAATATTTTCTCTATCCCACTGGCCACTTCAATCACTCTGCAGTGGTTCAGACAACTATCTTCGCAAATCTTGGCTTCTAGTGGAAACCCAGGATAGGTAGAGATGCCTGGGTTTGAATTCAGGCTCTACAACTGTGATGCTTAATTTCATAAGATGCAAATTTCAGTTTGATTGAACCACAAGGTACTCAAATATTTGGCCAAGTACTATTCTGAATGACAGTGTGTTTCTGGTAAGATTAATATTTAAAGAGTAGACTGAGTACAGCAGACAGCCCTTTCCTAATAAGAGTGGGCCCCATCTAATCAGTTGAAGGCTTGGATAGAACAAAAAGGCTGGCCCTCTCAACATAAGAAGAATTCTCTCTGTCCAACAGTCTTTCATCTGGGATGCTGGTTCTTTCATTCTATCAAACTCTAATTAAAATATCAAGCAACTCTTTGGGGGATTCAAGCTTGCCAGTACTGAGACTATAATACTTCAATCAGCTTCTATCTTTGGATCTTCACCTCGATGAGTATATGTCTTGGAACTTACCAGCTTCCATGACCATATGAGCTAATTCCTATGAATGAATGAATGTTCTAATCATCATTATTTCTCTGGAAAACACCTCTACTGACTCCTAACGGACTGTGTTAGAACACAAGTTTACCCCAATTTCATCACCTGTAAAATAAGAAAGTAACAGTCCTCTGCTACATGAGAGTTATGATGACTGCTCTTATTATTACCACAGAGCAGATCACTAGTCATGGCTAAGGGAAAAAAATAAACTATGCCTGTGTGTGCAGGGGAGACATCAAATTCCAGGTTTCCAGTTCTGCTTGGTCCCTCAGCATTCAGAGGAAGTCTTGTATGTGCCCTTAGTAATCTCTCTCCTCGGTTGCCTTCAGCAGCTGTTGTGCCTCAAGCCCACAGTATTACCTCCTCTTGCCCCTTAAGTTAGCCCTCACCCCCTCAGGTTAGACCCTGCTTTCTATTTCACAGAGAAAATTATGGCTCTCAGGCATGAACTTGTTAATTAATTTTGTTTCATCTACTCATGCTTTTGATCTTGTGCCCTCTCCTTCCTCAGGGACATTCTCTCTACATTAACTTTTCTCTCTCTTTTTGGATTTCTAGCCTCTCTCTTCCCAGCAGTTCTTTGCTTTAACCAGTCACCATGCCTGAGGCCATCTTATTGTTAGAAGCTTCCCGCAGTCCTGCCTTTTCTTAACACTGCGCAGGTCAAGCTTCTCCAGACACTCGTCTGCTTCTGCCCTTTCACTTCTTTCCCAGCATTCCCTGCAGAGCAGCTCAGGAGGGAATAGGCTGTACACGTCCCTGAGGGAAGTAGGCCAGATGAGAAGTCAAGGTGCATAATCCCTAAGGGAGGAATATGCTAGATTGAAGGAGCATTCAGGGCCACGTGGAACAAGCTAAGGAAGAAAGAGAGTGTTGAAGGTGAAATCTGGTTAGTGACTGTGGTCTGTGCATCATCGGGAGTTGGCTCTGACCTGTGGTGTCAGACAGAGTCATGGCAAGGGTCGCCAAAGTAGTGGCGGGTTCTCGTGCTCTGACTCACTCCTTAAAGGGCTCGCTTTGCAAGAGGCAAGTGCAGAAACGAGCAGCCCATAAGAAGATATTTATAACAGGGAATGGGGGAGATGGGTTATGTAGCAAAATGCTTGCTGCTCAAGCACGAGGACCAGAGTTCACATCCTTAGCACTCCTGTGAAATGCTGGTTAAAGTGCTGCATGCCTATGATCCTTTTTCTTAGGCTGTAGAGATGGGAGGATTCCTAGAGTTTGCTGGCCAGTTTTTCCAAATCAGTCAGTTCTAGGTTCAATTAGAGGTTCTCTTCCAAAAACTAAAGTGGCAAAGAACAGAAGATTCCTGACAAAAACCTCTGGCCTCTACAGCCATGCACTCACACAAGCACATATACATTTATACACATACAGGTAGATACACACACACACATGCATACATGAGCACACACTACACACATACTAAAATAAAATAAAAGTCAAGAGAGGATGGAGGGACCAGAATGGGTTCCTGAGATACAATCCAACTCTGGGTATATTTTGAAGGCAGAACCAAAAGAATGTGTGACACTTCGGATTTGGACCAGAAAATAAAGAGAAATTAAGGGACTGGGTACGGTGATTCACACCCATAGTCATTGCTACTTAGCAGGCTGAGAAGAAGACCAAGAGTTTGAGGCCAACCTGGACTACAAAGAGAGCCCTCCATCTCAAATACAAACAAAAGTCATAAAAGACACCCTAAGGCCTTGTCCTTCCTCATATGTCTTTCATTCTTACTAGAGCTTCGTGACCTCCTTCCTAGGGCTGACATTGCCTCACCTTTATAGGAGTATCAAATCTAAAACTCTGCTCTAGGCTATCCGTAAGGTACCAGAGTAAGTACATGTCATAATATAATCATGGTGAGAAAATGGGGGAGAGAAAAGGTGTGGTCCATCAGCTGGGAGTTAACAAATTACAGCCATAATAGATAAATCAACACACAGCCATAGGCTGTCTGTTATAAAGAGATTGAAGGGTATTCAATCTCTAATAAAATTCAATCTCTAATAAAAGGTATTTATTAGAATAAGTATCTAGAAGAGTTATGATTAGTCACCTTTGAGAAAGACAGTGGGAATAAAGCAGGAATGTTGGGCCATGAAAAGCTGCTTTGCTCAGTCTGCTTCATTTCACTGTTTTTAAATAACGAATATAAATTATTTTCATTTAAAATTGTGATAGAGAATTGAGCTAGAAGCTTCTTCCCTGCTGGCTAGCTTTTATAGTGCTGGAAGGTACTTTACTAGCCACTGGCAGAGAAAAGTCATCATCAGTCTTACCCAGCTGTGAATCCTGTGAAATGCAATAGCAATCTGCCAGGCAAGATGGTATGACTGTTATGGGAGTAACCAACTGTTTTCTGATTAGATTTGAAACTCACTCTGTAGGAAAGAATCTATGTCTGATATTTTAAACCTGGTCAAAAGTCCATGACTGAGGAAGTCAGAGTCCCAGGGCAGAGTGGGAGATACAGTAATGTTATTTTGCTAAATGCTCACATTGTCAAATTGCATTCTAAACATTTGTATTTAGGCTGGCATTGCTCTCAGACTTGGTGAGGGAAATTTCTGGTTACAGTAGGCAACAATTAATGCAGAGACTCATAAGTGGTCAAAGTGTAAAGAACAGTGGTTAAAGAACACTCAATGCTAAATGGGACATTTATTAATGTATCACCCCCTCCTCAGGGAACATCACGGAAGAGAGAATAGTGTGAAAGAGCTAAAGGATGGGGAAGACTGCTATGAAATGCTGTCGTCTGGACATGTCATGGACATGGACATTACACTCATGAACACACAACTTTAGTTACCCACGTGAGACCTGCACAAGATCCAGACCATCAACATTCCATCGTGGATGGGAAGAAATTCAAGAGGACCTACCCACTCCCCAAAGAGCTATACACAGTTAATGGCTGATGGGGGAGGGTGAGTCATTTTGTTCAGTGCCACAGCCACTGGTAGGTGGCTCATACCCTAGTAAATAACCCCACACCCCTGCTCAGACAAGCAGCCCTAATTCAACTTCATAGGTCACAAAACAAAATCAACAACAAAATAACATGAAAATGGGAGAGGGATTTGTTGGAAAGAATGGGTTCAACAGGAGTGGTAGGGGGATGAAAGAAAGTTATGGGGTAAAAATAACCAAAATATATTATACACGTGTATGAAATTATCAAAGAGCAATAAAAAATAAAGCTATAAAAAATGCAAGAGGTTTTTCTATCCTAGCAAGTCTCTATCATGAGGCTTGCTGTGCCCTCCTGTGTGCAAGTGCTAATTACATTTCTTCCTTTGTTCAGAATTTTCATAATTCCCTCTATTGGCATGATAACGTTGATCGTGTTATAAATTTTTTAAAGAGCTTGGGCAAAACATAGACGTTTAGCTCCCAAATGATACTGCCTGTCACTGCCGTTTGTAAGCTTATTTCCCATAACATTGTTTCAGTAAAGGAGCTCAGTGCTGACGGTGGAAGGAGCTGCAGGCATGTTTGAGGCTCTCTTTGTGTATTGGATTTATGGCTGTTACATGAAGACATTGACAGAACTCACCAGCCTCATTTCTAATAATTAGACCACTTGACAAATATCCATCTTCAACAAAGCCAATCTTTGGGCTGGAGTTATAGCTCAGTTGATGGAGTGTTTGCTCAGCATGCATGAAGCCCTGGGTTCAATCTCAATCACTGCATAAAGTGGACATGGTGTTAAACCTCTGTAATCCCAGCACTCAGGAGGTTGAGGCAGGAGAATCCAAAGTACAATGTCATCTTTAACCACATTGCAAATTTGAGCTGGCCTGGGCTACAAGAGACCCTGTCTCAAAACCACAAACAACAACAACAAGACTAAATGGCTTTGGTAATCTGGACTTATATCTTTTTCCTATTTCTCTTTTCCCTTCTCGAACTCCTCTTCTGCTCCTATCGAGTGAGGCCCTTGCTGCTCTCAACACTGCAGCGTCCCCTCCTGCTAGCCTTCGCCTCTGCGGTGTCCCCATCAGCTGATCTCTTTCTTCATTAGTAATTATCAATTACACAAGGTACGGGGTTCCGTTCCAACACCTTGATCGTCCGCACCCCTCAGCCTCCCTGTTGTGCCTTCTCCCTCCCGCTCCGCATCTCTAATATTCTCCTGTTACTTTCATTTCCCTCTTTCCCATATATGAGAGGAAGCATGCGATAGTCATCCGACTTGTTTTGCTTAGGTAATCATCTCCATTTCCACCAATTTCCTGTAAATGACATTGCTTCATTTTTATGGCTGAATAAAACTCCGTTGTATGTAAGTACCACATTATCTTTATCCAGTCATCTGTTGATGGGCATCTAGGCTGCTTCTGTGACTTGGCTACTGTGAGCAGCATTGTAGTAAAACACAAATGTGCGGGCATCACTGAGCTATGCTGACTTAGAGTCCTTTGAGCATATGCCCAGGAGTGGTGTAGCTGGATCATACAGAAGTTCCATTTTTAGACTTTTGAGGAACCTCCATACTGATTTCCAGAGGGACAGCACCTGTTTACACTCCCACCCACAGTGGGTAAAGCTTCCGCTTTTCCCCACTTAACACCAATATTTGTGATTTGTGTTTTTGATGACAGTCTCTCTGACTGGGGAGCTCAATGTGATATTTAGCCCAAGTTGGCCTAGAACTCACTATGTAGATCAGGTTGACCTCAATCTCACAGAGATCTGCCTGCCTCTACCTCCCAAATATGGATCTTTATATTTACAGACAAGTATCCCAATCACCACTCATCAAAGAAGCTTCTTTCAAAACAGAGATTATTACAGAGTTCCACAACCAGTCACACACAGAGACTGTCTGTGAATTTTTCAAGCCTAAGTGGCACATCTACAATGAAATCTCTACACCTAAGGTTCACAGAACATAGTGGAACAAGGGATAGAGAGAACTCTAACGCAGCTCTCAGTTCTCATCTGTGAAGCTCCCTCGTGCAACAGAGGGTCAGGAACACAAAAGGTCACAAGTGGCCAAAGCATAGATAATAAGCTGGCCTGGGTATGAGTCCTTGGATAGGACTCCACTCACCCAGGACTCAGGGACCACTGTGGAGGAGGGGGCATAAAGATTGTAAGAGCCAGAGAGGAGAGGCATGACCATATAGAAATAAGGCTTTACAATCTCCCAGGACCTCACTCACGCTGACACCATACAGCAATGGAGTCAGCATGCCCAAGACCTATGCAAACTCGATCAGACAAAAACCCAGCACAGAACTGTGGAAATGGACAGCAGGCCCCAACCTCAGTGGAAGAATTATTGGCAGCTGATTACTGCTGGGTGAGGAAGAACTGATCTTCTTAAAGGGACAGACTCTAGATGGGTTGACTAGACCCCAGTGAATCAATAAGCTCGCACTGAGGGATATCTCGGCACACTAACTTGACACAATACATCTTAACACAAATGACAGAATGTATAAATTCCAGGGTGGGCGTATGAGAGGGTGCCAATGAGAAAACAGGTATAAAGATGATGAAGACGTTCTCTATGAAATACACAAAAATTCAATAAATTTTTTTTTTCAAAAAGCGTGCACCACCATGCTAGGCTCTAGTGTGCTTTTGACCTGCATTTTCCCTGGTGATCTGTTTTTATTCAGGAGCTAATGAAGCACCATTGTGTCTCGGATCTGCCTGCCTGTCATGGTGGTGTTACTGTTCCTAGCTCCAAAAACTCAGGGGCGGGAAGCTGAGTCTCTGAATTCTTATGTTGTTGCATTTTAGGATTCTATTGCCGTTAAAATAGGCAGGGGTAGTCAGAAAACAACAGAAAAGATAATACAATATGAAGTTGTAAAGTTAGCTCTTTTGTTGTTGTTGTTGAGACAGGGATGTAGCCCTGGCAGGCTTAGAATTCATTATGTAGTCCATGCTACATACAGAGAGCCCCCTGCCTGTCTCCCAAGTACTGGAATTAAAGGCACCACCATACCCAGGTAACAAAGTTAAATTTTATAGAATGCTTGTAGACACGTTTCCTCATCTCTATGTTTTTTTCTGACATCCTTATGTGTTATCATGCTTAATAATTATTTTCATTATAAAGATAAACAGAAAACAGATATAAAAGAGCATTTTATTGATTTTTTAAAATGTTATGACAATAATAATTATAGTTTGTATAATCAAAAATACAGAAAAGTAATATAAAAATCACCTCCAGGCTCGTCAATGAGAGACAATCACTGTCTTCCTATGTGCTGATATGCTGACACATACACCACCATTCACCTGTAATAAATTTCAGATGTACTGTTTTCACTTAACAAATATCACCATCATTTTCCATCTTATTAAGCATGCTATTCAAAGACTTCATAGAGAGAACATTCGTGGTGAATTATATTTATTGTGCTCCTTGCTCTTTGAGTAATAATTCTCATCCCAGAACCCCTAGAAAACAGAAGAGTACATGGCATAAAAAGTTAGCTGTTAAAGAAAATTTGCTGTTACCAGGTAAACATCGTAGCAAACACCCTTGCACGCTTTCATTTTCTGTGCATGAGTTTATTCTTAAGAAAAACTCATTTTTTAAGAAAAGGAAAGAAAAACACAGTTGTCTTAGAAGTGAACATTGTATCTATCATTTTTGGAGTCTGTTCCTCCTTAAGTAATAGATTTTGAACATTTATACCACTGGATTTCTGCCCTCCACTTTTATTTTATTCAGGTCAGACTTAGCAAACGTCCCTTACTGTTCTTACCTCAGGGGTTCCTAACTATTAAGAAAGCTCCAAGTTCTTAAGCGTAAGGGGAAAATGTCCCTTTAAGTGGCATTGTAAGGAGTCTAAATGGATGCTTAGTTCCTGTAGTCCTGCCTAATGTCATGGATCCCCATGAATCTCTTTAAGACACCTTAGTAATGCCCCTCCCAGAAACAATCAATTTCTCCCTCCACCACACATCCATCTGGGCTCCTGTGTTTCTAAAATCTACCTTTATTATATGGAATGAAAACTACTTTTCTCTCTTTATTTATTACTATTCAAAAACTGTTTGCTGACACCATTCTGTTTAGCAATGTGCTACATAAGGATGGGTGCAAAAGTCTAGATCCACAGTCTCAACACTTATAAGGATCATGGAACCATGGTGTCTGCGGAGTCCTGCAGACACATGTAATACTAAGTAACAGATATTTCACTAGATATTGAACATAGTGTGTTATTGTAGGGCAGAATGTGTGTAGAAGGGACAAGGACAGTCAGGGAAGCTCTCTGAAAGACAGCTAAGCTACTTCTTCCAATTTGCTTGGCATATATTAACTCTGTTGAGACTACAGCCCTCACCTAAATTGCCAAACTCTAAAACTACCTCTCTTCAGTAACTTTTCTTAAATTCTTACTCTACATGATTTCTCTGCAGGAATCTACATTATATCTGTTACACACTACTTTGTTCATTTATTTACCAGATATTACCTGAGAATACTTCTTATATCCTGACATTGTGGATACAATAGTGCATCCTTATCTTTTGTGGCAATATCTCTGCAGGTCCCATATTTTGGACCTACCAGTGATATAGTTTTTGAACATGGTTTATCTCCTCCAAAATTGGCATTCAAGATTGACCCTGTATGGCCAAATTTTGCACTTCTGTAATAAAATATCTGAGACAAACGACTTAGGACTGGTAAGACTTTGGGGCTCTTGGTTTCAGAGAGTTTAGCCCATCTTGGCAAGGAAAGCACGCTGGAGCAGAGCAATTCAAATCATGGGTCACGAAGCAGAGTAAAGGAATGACAGTGCTCAGTGAGCTTTCTAGACCATTCTGAAAACACCCACATAGACATCTTCAGAGATGGGCCTCACAATCTCCTAGGTGGTTCTAAATTCAGTTAAGTTGCTGTGAAGATTAGCATCATAGTCTTAGTAACAGTATTGAGAAACAGTGTGAGCTTTAAGAGATGATTAGGTCTTTAAGGAAGACTGATGGACTGGGTAGATGGCTCAGTCAGTAAATGCTTGCCTTGCAAGCACAAAGACCTAAGTTCAACTCCAAGAACCCACATTTTTAAAAATCCAGATAATGCAAAGACAATATTTATGTATGAAAAATTCTCAAAAATAAAAATAACTCAAAAAATTTTTAAAGGTTAGGCATGGTAGTGTATACTTAGAATCCCAGCACTAGGGAGGTGAGACAGGCAAACTTCTGGGGCTTACTAGACAACCAGGATAACTGCTTGACAAATCCCAAACCAGTGAGAGAGACTCTATCTCAAGAATCAAAGTGGACAGGACCTGAGGAACGACTCCCTCTGCATATGCATGCATGCACACATGTGTGAGCATATATACACATGCAGTAGAGAAAGACTGAGGTTTTCCTCATTAGAGTGGGCTAATTCTCAGGGCAATAGATTGGTTACCTCAAGAACAGATTGCTGCAAAATGAGCCTGGCCCCTCATGCCTCTTGCACACAGTTGCTTCTTTCTTTTGCCATTTATGACGCAGCCCAAGATCCTCACCAGAAGCTGAGCAGTATGAGGCAAAATAAGCCTATAAATCATTCTGTCTTAGGAATTCTGCTATAGCAACACAAAACAGGCTAAGATACCCTTCACTTACCTGAATGAGCTCATTTCTTCCTCTGCCACCAACCTGTTCCTCTCTCCCAGGTTCTCTAGAAATTCATTTACTCCAGTGGCTTCAAAAAGTCAGTGATAACAATGAATCTCTAACTCCAAAGCTGATGTTTTCATCCAATGGCCAATCTCCAGAATGCCTAATGTTTTAAGCAGAAAACCATTTTCAAGAGTCTGCTATGCATTAATATTGGATATAGGATGAAGAAGGCAAATTTCCTTTCTCGGGAAGCTCAGAGTCAAGTAGAAAACTTACACCTGAATATTTTCAGAGCCACTAAACTCACATCCATTCTTAAATATAAAGTATCCAGTTTCTGATAGGGCTCATGTGATTCCACTGCACAACCTTGGGGGATGCTACGCACATAACCTGTAATATAAATTAGATCCTCTACAAATGCCCAGGACAAAACCTTACAACCTTACATGATAGCTTTCACTGGATAGCATGTACAAGAGAGAGAGTGACGGGTTAGAACTGTCAATTCCAATGGCTCAGTTGGTGGTTTCCTTGGTGATCACTCTCTGCTGAGATGACAGGGTGGACACAGGTTATGTTTCCACATATTGCCCACAGAGTCCATTAAGACCAGAGTTCTGAAAAGACCAGTCTCCTCCCACTAAAACAAAAGAAACAAAGCCTTGACTTGAAGAACTTGATCTTCCCTCTTTCTGTCAGGGTCCCAAGTTGACATAAATAATTTCTCCATTTCACAGTCTACTCAGTGCTGCAGATTGGTGTGCTAAATAGAATACTTGTGTCTTACCTGTCCAGTACTGGCATTTTTAAACCTAGCTGCCAACTATTTTCACATAAATAAACAGATTTTCCTGAAGGAAAGGGCACTGGGGCCACATTCCTGCATGCCTTGCTCAATGCCGCCTCCTGAGGCCGTAAATGTCACCCTCCCCACCACCCACCCTGCTGCCTGCTGCCTCCTGGACCTGGCTGGCTTCACTTTGTCACCTGCCTGACCCCTACAGCCGGTCAGTCAGCGTAATTTCAATTTAAAAAAATTCTTTTCATCTGAAAATGAATAACTGGTTTTCAAAGTCCATTAATTTATTTGATTTCTTAGTGATAACAAGTCTTGACAATAGAATAAAAGTATCTAAGCTAAAAAGCCCAGAACAGAATAGATTCCAGGAGTTTTTTTTAGTATTTATTTGTGTGTGTGTGTGTGTGTGTGTGTGTGTGTGTGTGTGTGTGTGTGGTCAAAAAGGCAAGAAGAGGGCATTAGATCCCCTAGATCTAGAGTTACAGGTGGTTGTGAGCCACCTGACATGGGTGCTGGGAACCAAATTCGGGTTCTCCAGAAGAACAGTAAGGGCTCTTAACCACTGAGCCATTCCTCCAGTCCCAAGAGCTTTTTTGTTTTGATTTGTGCACACCCTATTGGGATGGCACATGCTGCTTTTTCAGAAGACCTGAGTTCAATTCCCAGCAACCATGTCAGGTGACTCACAACTACCTGCAACTCCAGCTCCAGGAGGATCTGTCACCTCTGGCTTCAGTGGACACCTGCACTCACCTGCACATAGCCATACACAGACACACATATACACACAACTTAAAAATTAAAATAAATCAAAAAATATTTGTTTGCAACCTATTAGTCCTGAGGAAGTAATGAACCTTCCCTCCTTTCTCTCAAGAAAAATCATCCATCTCTAATTTTCCTTAAAATGAGCTCAGCAATTATCCAAAGGCAGTATAATTAGCTAGACCTGAAGGGCATGGCTCCCTAGCAAGGCCACTTTGACCATTTTTGACCCCACAAAACACTGATTAAAAAGGAAACACTACTACTAAGCAATCCCATAACATAAAGCTCAAACCTAATTCCAAGTGTTTATGTACAAGAAACGTAGCAGGTGTTCAAAAAATACCCAGCAAGGGAGCAGAGCAGACATGCTCCAGTAGACTGCTTTGAGTAGTACAAATTTGTCTATCTTTTGGGAAAGGCTATTTAAAAGTACGTTTCAACACAGACACACACACATGTATGTACATATTTATTTCATATTGTAGGATTACTGAATTAACATTGGACTCTTGTGTGTGTTCATAATTCTTAAATTGTAATACAAATACAGTTCTCTCACGCCTACCCACAGAGGCAAACAGAAGCTACAGATGGAGTGTGGCTGACATGACAGGTGCTTCAAGAAACTTCTGCTCAGTGCAGTGTGGACAAAACCTTCCTTTGAGTCTGGCAGGTGTTAGAAGACTTCCTTCTCAGGAAAAGGAAGCATGTTGACCTGTAACAAACAGAAGGTAGTAGAGCTCTACCACCACTCCGACCTGCTTCCCAGTGCCCAAGAGGCATTGGGCTCTAGGCAGGGAATGATGAGAGACTGAGTTCCTGGCCCCTTCCTGGAGACCTGCGGAGGAATTTGGAGAAACTTGAAAGCACGGACTTCCTTAGGCCTCAACCAGCACCAAAGCCTCGATCCCATGAATTCAAGCTGGAGCCACCATCTTCATACTCTCTGGAAAAGGAGTATGTCAACAAGCCCACAAAGTACCAACTTCTCCAGGCCACCACCCTCCTCCTCCATCAGCACAGACAAACCACCCTACAATAATAGTTGGTTTTCACACAGGAAAAAAAAAATTTTTTTAATTACCATTCCCTTCAACATCCAGCATGGCGAGCGTCAGTCTCACCTCCTGGAAGATCCTCCTTCATCTCCCTCCTCTCACCCTCGCCCCCGAATGGGAGAGAATCAACTTCTAGTTAACTCTTCCAAAAAGCAGGCTTGGAATGAGTCATCCCTATCTTACATTTCCACCCCTCAAAACACCCTTCCAGGGCCTCCAGAGGAAGACAGATGCTTAAGTGAGATCCAACCCCTTTGCCTGTCAGGCAATTCTGCCCCCATCCACTTCCGATTATTACATCATCATCTTTCAGAAGGCTCCTTACTTCCTCAGGAAACATCTCCCTGATCTTCCCAGTTGCTCTCAGTTTGCAAATACCCCCTAATTGTCTTATAATTGTATTAACATCTGGCTAGCGTCCTATAAACTGTAATGCCCATGAGAGCAAAGACTCACAGCTGGAGCACCGGCCTAGAACAGTCTAGAACAATGGAAGAGAGCATTTATTTGGAGTATAAAGTACTGAAGCCTTTTTTCAAAAGGTGACAGAGTCTCACTGTATAAGCCCGAGCCTACCTTGAACACGAGATCCTCCTGTCTCTCAGCCTCCCACTGCTGGGATGATCTGATGGGAAGGTTGATTTTAAAATCCAAATTTAGGACTTCTTTCACAACTTTCAACTGGCAAGAAATACAAGTAACGCTTTTCCTTGCAGACCTATGTTTGGTGAGATCTTTGCATTGCTGGAGCAAACCTCTGTCTTTCCTGATGGGCTGGGTTACCCACATGGCACCTTTGAGTCCCTGTCAGAGACATCTTGGAGTATGTTCCTGAAGTCTGTAACAAACTCCTGCAGGGACCTCCTGGAGACTCCTCTCCTTCCATTAGTCCTAGGGCTTTCTTCCCACCCTTTCTCCTGACTGCTCCCTCCCAAGTTTCAAGGTCTCCCAAATGGTCCTTGACTGGTTTATTTTTTTGCTTTTCTCCTTAAGTGTGGAATTGAAATTCCGTTTTATAAAGATATGAGTTTGGCGCTGGAGAGATGGCTCAGCAGTTAAAAGTACTGGTTGCTCTTGCAGAGGACCCAGGTTTGGTTCCCAGCACCCACATGACAGCTAACAACCATCCATAACTCCAGTTCCAGGGAATCCAATGTGGTCGTTGCATACATGAATGTACTTACATACATAAAGACAAAACACACATACACATAAAAATAAATAAAAATTTAAAGATCTGAGCTATACGATAATCAGTTTGAAGCACACAAAAATACTCTACTTCAAAGGAAGGGAGCCTCACCCGTAGAGTGGGGAGAAATTAAGATGCTGCCAAACAGAAAAGAAGAGGGGGAAGAACGAAGGCATGGAAAGAAAGGAGAAAAGCATGTTTTAAACATCACATCTTTCCTGTCAATAAGTTGCAACATATTGTTTCCATCTATGAACCTGGAACAAGTAATGAGTGAGAAACTAATACAGATCAGGAAGAATTATCTAAGAAAAAAGGTAATAATTAAATTGAAAGCCATTTTGGAGATAACCAGTAGAAGAAGAAGAAAAAAAAGACAGGATTGGTGAAATAAAAGACTTAACAACAGAGTTTATTCCCTTCTCCTACCAAACTTGGCAAAAGGTAGACATCTCAGAAGAAGCAATTGTACTATGGGCAAAGAAAAGACTCACCACTTTAGTAGACTTACCATGTTCTCATGGGCATTATCCTTCATAAAACATTAGTCAGATGCTGGTCCAACTAAAAGGGAATTAGGGGAGCACTTGTCAACTGAGAGTAGTTGGAGAGATCATGGGATGCTTCCTGAGAAGTGAAGAGCCTTCTGAAAGATGATGGTGCAACAGGCCGAAGTGATGGGGGCAGAGGAGCCTGACAGTCAAAGAGGCTGCATCTCACTCAAGCATCCAGTTTCTTCTGGGTGGCTCGGAGAGGCCCTGGACCTAGATGAAGATAATAGTTGGAAAATTAAGACTGGGTTTTCTTTTAAATCCACACATAGTAATATTGAGGAAAAATTAATCCCCATATATATCCAGGGGAACTATCATGTCGGCTTCATGCTTGTGCTCTACACCACTAAAAAGTCGCATACAGCTCTGAATTAGAGTGGTGACCAAAAGGTTCTATACACAGTCAAGTTGCCATTTGGAGAGATTCGCCAAAAAAATTATTTCAAACTTAGAAAAAAATAAGTACTGAATAAAGTACTTGAAGACCTGTGCAAGAAAAATAAAATTGCAGTCAAAGGTAACACTCAAGGGCTGGGAAGATGGCTTAACGGGTGAATGCTGGTTGTGTAAGCCTAAGGACCTAAGTTCAGATCCCAGTACCTATGTAAAACACATAGTACAGCAGTGTGAATCTAAAACCCCAGAGCAGGGGGACAGATACTTCAGGAGCTTTCTGGCCATCCAGCCTAGGCCAAGCAGCAAGCTCCATGTTCAGTGAGAGACCATCTCAAAAAAATAAGGTGAAGAGCACTAAAAGAAGATATTCAACATCAACCTCTGGCCTCTACATGGGCACACAGGTGTGCACATCTGTGCACACACACACGTGCGTACTCCTATATATACATAGTCACCATTGTGTACAAAGACACACACATTCAACAATGAGGAAAAAGTGGCTAAGAAGAATGCTTATGTAATGAGAATAGAATAGATAGCCACTTTCTAATATTGTTTTAGAAGGGTGTATTAGTTACTGTTCTGTTGTTGTGATAAAACACGATGACTAAGGCAACTTAGAAAAGAAAGAGTTTACTTTGGCTTATGGTTCCAGAGGGATAAGAATCCATTATGGCAGGGAGACATGACTGCAAGCAGCAGGCATGGAGGCAAGAGCCAAAAGCTAAGTGTTCACATCTTCAACTACAAACACAAAGCAGAAACAGAGATGTGGTTATGAACTCTCAAAGCCCACCCCAGTGACAAGCTTCCTGCAACAAAGGGACACCTCCTAAAGATTCCAGGACCACCCACAAAGAGCGCCACCACCTGGGGACAAAGTGTTCCAATAGCTGAGCCCATGGGGGACATTGCTCATTCCACCCCCCTCCAAGGGACATATTGTCCCCCCCAAGTCTGTTATTTCTTAATAATCTTTTAAAGTGGTGGAATCAAACTCATAAACAACAGAGAAGTGGAAAGTCCCATAATAAAATTTCTCATCTTCCATAGAAAGGAACAAAACCATAATTCTGAGATTGATTTCAATAGTATAATACAGGCTTAAGAACGTCCTTAAAAACCATTAAGATATTTGCTGACAGAATTAAAATTACAGTAAAAGCTCCCCAAGTTTTTATAGAGATAGAAACAGTTTATTTAGGGTAAGAATTTAGAAATAAAGGAACCAAAACAAGATGACAAAAACACAAGTAGAATAAAAGTTAAAAATATCTGTTAACAGCAATAATGGGAAAGTTCTGCCAGGGCCTGAAATGGGGTGACGGTGGAAAGGATGAACCCAAATCCATTTTCAGGGACTTTCTAATAGAACATGACGAATGGGAGTAGAGGTGAGAATTCAAAGAGAAGGAAGAAAGCCAGATGTGATAGCGCACATCTGAAATCCCAACACTTAGGAGCTTGAGGCAGGAGGATCCTGAGTTGCAGGCCAGCCTGTGACACATAGTGAGACCCTGTCTCAAGAGAGAGGGGGAAAGCAAGGAGAGAGTGAGGACACTGCACGAGGATTCACGGCCTGCATGAGCAGAACAGCGGCTCCACCTACTGAAAAAGAAGACTCAGACGAAGTATCAGTCCAGCGTTGGCCGTGTTGCTGGGACGTGCCTGAGGCATTCTGATTTATGCAGGAAACAGGGTGTTCAAATATATGGCATGGGCCACAGAATTTTCACTGCCGTGGAAGACTGGAGCCTGCCTTGTCAAGATTTGTACTGATCACTATACCTGGAGGGATTTCTCAGCACAAAGCTTTACAAACACCGCAAAAAGATTTATACAGAATTATATAGTCCCCACCAAGGAATAAGAACTGTATACATCTCAATCCAAATGGAAGGATAGCTAAAAACAACAAATGAGTGATTTATATCTAGAGTTCTGATTCTCATTTCTATTTAAAAAAAAAAAAAACAGTAGAGGATAAGGTGATACCCGTGGTCCCCAAGCTTATTTTCAATTCTGGACCTACTGCTTATCAGCTGTTGATGTGGTCACTGACACACCGGGGACAATCCACATCTCTTTGGGTTGTAGTCAGGATTAACAGGTCTTAGAGACTTACACAGTACATGGCGTTCAATAAGTATTACCGGTTTTCCTTATCAGTGTCCGATCTGGAATCCGTTGGTTGCACCATCCAAGTGTTCCTCCTTGCTCCTTTCACTGTTTAAGGCGAGTGTCACTGTTACTTTTAATTCAGACTCATGGATGTTTGAAAAAATTGTGTCTTAAAGCTCATGCACTTACTAAAAGTTTTGACTAAATATCACAACTTCATTAATGATACTTCAAGAAAGTTAACCCTCTTTCCAATAGGATTCTAGAAGTTTCAGGAAAATACTAAATATATTTGATTAAAAAGTGTGAATCAAGATATCTAATTACATATTTTGATGTATATACAAGTGTATGTGTGAATTGCTTTTCTATTTATTTCCCCCAAATGACTACACCATTGGGTTTGAAACCTGACACTACACAGCCTACTCTCAAAGACATTCTCTAGATCAGACTTCCTTTGGTCCGCTAATGACTCTGCCCAGTTATACATACAGTCTATGTGTTGAGTTCTGGTTAACCTCTGCCTGGTCACACAGAAACAAATGGGTGGGGTGAGAGGCTTTCCAAGTGCATTCAGGAGTAAATATTAATTTGCCCCCATGAAACATGACGGCTGATAGTCACCAGTCTTCCTTGGGAGCCGTCCAAACTTCAGACAATGAGAACCAGCAATACAGAATCAGAGACATGGGTTCGGCATGCTGTGGCTCCATCCCTGCCTGCATTTCCCTCCTTAACTGGGAACTGGCAGGCCTGCATTTTGTACTGCTCCATACTTACCCTGCCTTTCATGGGCTTGTGGCATGTGTCATTGAGTGTCATTAATGAGAACAGGGGCTTTGTCATCAAAACTCTGGGACTGGTGCCCTCACGATTCAGCATAAGTATCTTCAGCTCTCTGAGGGTGATCTCCAGCTGTGTTCCTAGCTTAACCCCTCTTGTAATTATAGCTTCCTCCTCATCTGATTGAGTCTTCAACTATCCCATCCATCAAGATATCCCCTCAAATGACTTAGGACTTAGTTTACTTCCATTTCTACTCATATAGAAATATAGACCCCCTCCTAAGTGTCAAAACCAAATCAGCAGCCCTGTGCACACACTGTGCCCTGTGCACACACTGTGGAAACAGAATACTTTCCAAACACAGTTTTCCCTCTTCCAATGCTACATAGTTTCCTTCTGCTCAATACTACCCACAGAGGACATCATGAAGCCTCACGTTACTTCATAGAAGACACAGTTGTCGATACCTCCAGAGTCTAGAGCTCCTGGCGTTTCTGTCCATCTCATCACATGGCTCTGTGTGTGCTTAGCCCATCATCTTCTCGTTGAAAAGATCTCATTTGTGTGCATGCAGAGGCCAGAAGTCAACCGAGTATCTTCCTCAGTCACTTTTTCCATCTTACGTTTTTGAGACTGGGTCTCTTACTGAGCCTAGAGCTTACAAATTCAGCTAGATTTCTGGCCATCAAGTTCCAGGGATCCTCCTGCCTCCCCCATTCCTCTTACCCCTTACCAGAGTACAGGCATGTACAGTCACAACTGGTTTTCTACTTGGGTTCTGGAAATCCAAATCCCAGTCCTTATGCTTACATGGCAAGCACTTTCCTGAATGAGCATCTCCCTCTCCAGCCTCAGTTTTACCAGTTTTAACATGCCAAGATTAATAACCGTTGGAGTCTTTGGTTGTCAGGATGATTAGGTCAGTTAGAAGTGCAAATATCTGAGACTTCAGATTGATGCTCAGTGAATTTTAGCTAACACAGAGAAAATCAATTAAAATGACCCGAGGGTGGGGGAGATGGCTCAGTGGGTAAAGTGCTTTACCACACAAGTGTGAAGACCTGAATTCAGATTCCCAGTACCCAATAAAGGCCAGCCATGATGGCATTTGTCTATGATTACAGAGCTGGTGGTAGAGCATGGAGCAGACAGGCAGATCCTTGATCCTTAGAGCCCATTGGTCAGTCACCTAGACAAATCAGTAAGCTTCAGTTTCAATGAGAGTCTTGGTCTCAAAAACACCACATGCACACACCTACGTGATCACACATGTATAACACATATACATGTAAAAAGCTGTTAAAACTGAGACGTAGAGAGGCTAAATAACTTTTGCATTGTCATGCAGCTGATAACGAATAGAAGAGGATTCAAAGACAGCTAGTCTTCCTCATCATTAGTAACATGAATTTGCCTTCCAGCCTCATCTGATATTATGTTTGTAAACCCACCACTACCTCCCCAAAGACCCTCCTCACTACACAAGATGCACATTGTACCCCTTACATGGTAAGTTTTAAAGAACCAAATGTGCTGGCTGGGCTTATCTGGCTTCTGCTGACTCCTGATTGGTTCAACTAGGCATTCTTCAGTTTACATGGAGTGCTCTTATGCCTGATTGGAATAGCGGAGGCTTCCTGGTAAGAACACTTTCGCTTTAAATTAAAAGTTCTTGCTAACTTCCGCAAGGCAGCAGGTGATTACAAAGAGGCATGGTGAGAAGTTGGGCTTCCAGGTAGGCAGGCAGGAGGCTAAGCAGGGGTGGGGCTGTGGATGCAGATGTTTATCACTAGTTATACATCTATAGGTTCCCAGTTGGGTTCCAAGAGGACTGTTAAGGGGTTGTTTGAAGTAGAGAAAACAAAGAGTCAGTTCACTCTCAGAATTTGCTGATTTTATTGCTGTCCTATTGGGAGTGTATTCACTAGTCACTGAGCTAGAGGCCTTCCTGTAACTCAGCTGCCCTTTCAGCTGGCAAGTCACCATCCAAAGTGGGGAGCTTGCCAAGTAGCAGTGTCCAGCTCACAATCCTTTTCAGGGGACAGGGGACCTTCTATATCAAAAGCAAAGCAAAGTTATTATATTTTTAATGTGTCCCTGGCTCTAACTAGGCATTGCATGACAGGGGTCCAGAGTGGCATCTTTAACAGATGACTCAAGCACTCTATTTCAATTTGTTCCAAGTTCTGCAGTGACAGTCGATTTTTTTAAGCCTTGTCATCTTTCAGAGCCATTAAGTCAGGAGGCGCAGTTGTCTGGCGCTGAGACATAGCTACGACTCACAAGGTTTAGCAGACAATCCATAAAAGGCGTTTCTCTCCTTTGCACCCACTCCTCTCCCACAACCCACCACATCACATTAGAAAAACAGCAAAATGGTTTTACTGCCCAAAACATAAATAAATAATAAAGAGTGTTCAAGAATCTTCAAAGACATCCAAGTTATTCTTTAGGTTTTAATTCCACGCAATGACTAGTGATGACTAAGCACGCATACTCTACTATCCAATTGCCTGGGTTCAAATCCCAACCTTGCATCTTCTAAGCAGTGTGGTTTCAGGATGCTTCTTGGCTCCTGTGAGCTTCAGTTGCCTCATCTGTGACATTAGTGGTACCAACAAGACCCACTTCTGTAAGTTTTTAGCTAAATGAGTTGACACCTGGAGAGTGATGGCTTAAGGCAAAGGTGCAATTCCCTCTCTGTTTCAGGGAAATATACACACTGGCTGAGAATCATTAGCAAAAGTCCAAATTGTTGAGCACTCCAGAAATGGCTCAGCAGTTAAGAGAGCTTGCTATTGCTCTTCCAGAGGACCTGGGTTTGGTTCCCAGCACCCATGTCAGGAAGTTCACTACCACCTGAAACTCCAACTCCAGAAGATCTAACACTTCTGGCCCTGGTGGGCGTGCGTGCACACACACACACACACGCACACACACACACACACACAGATAAATACATCCAAATACATCCAGGAACTGGAGGCGAGAGGAAGGAATGGAGACAGAGAAGAAAAGAGCTTCTGAAGGTGGCTCTTCCATGTTTTAAAAATGAAAACTAAAAGACAGTGAGTCTCCTTGCTAATTCCAGGCAAGGCAAGGGGACCGCGCTCCCTGCTGTCAAGTGAGCTCTCTAGAGAGAGGTATTACCTAAGCAAACGGTTTTTTAAAAAATATTTTTATAAGTAGCGAAGGTAAAAGACGTTCTTTGAAATTAATTACAGAGTCAGAACTGGCTCTGTTTCCAAGTTCCTCTTTGGCCTTAAAAAAATGGAAGTGAGATTTCCCAGCAGGGCAGGAGAAAGAAACGCTTTCTTTAGCAAGGGACCCTGGGCCATTTTTCATTCCTCCTCCTTCAGGGGGGGACTCCCAGGCGCTTTGACCTCCATTTAGAAGGCTTCAATGGGGAAATAATAATAATATGTTCTGTTCCTCCAAGATTGTCAAGTGTCAGGCAGATATTAACTAATTAATTCTCCTAAATCAGCAGAGAATATTGCTTCCAATGATTTCTGAACACTCTTGAAATGTAAATGAGGTCACACCAGTCTGGGCCTGTCCTTCCCAGGCCTGCAGGATATGAATAGCCACCAGATAACCTGAAACAAAAAACAACCAAACTCCATGTTGAAGGTTGGCTTCAGAGCCTGGCTGCTCTCCCTCTCCTCCATTACAGGGTTTCCCAGCTCATTCTGCCCAGAGGTTTTTGCACACACTGTTCTCTCTACCTGGAACTCTCTTCTCTCATTGTACAGGCAACTCACCTTACTCCTCAGTTCTCAGCTCAGCTGTGACCTCAGAAAGGCCCCTTGGACCACTCTCTTGAGGGCACGTTCCCTGTCTCTGATTGGTTTATCGTGAAGCACTTCTCATCAAGTAACACTGCCTTATGTGTTTGTTTACTTGGTATATCGGTCAGCTTTCCATTATTATAGCAAAACACCTGAGATGATCGACTTATAAAGAGGAAAGTTTTATTTTGGTACACAGTTTTAGAAGATTCAGTCCGTGGCCAGTTGACCCTTGTTATCTTGGAGCCTGTAGGACCTAGAATCATCTAGGAAACAAGACTCTGGCCATTTCTGGTAGAGATTATTAGATTAAGTATGCCTGTGAGGGATGTTCTTGATTAGGTTAATTGAGGTAGGAAGATCCACTGTAAATGTGGAAGCATCATTCCACGAGCTGAATTCTGAACTAAACAAAAAGAAGAAAGAGCTGAGCCCTCTGCTTCCTGACTGCAGATAGTATGTGATCAGTTGCCCAACTTCCTGCCACCATGATTAACTGCACCTATGGAACTGTGGGTCAGAAAACCTGTTCTTACTTAAATTGGTTTTGTCAGGGTATTTTATCACAACAATAGGAAAAGTAACTAAGACAGACTGTATGGTAGAACAAAACTGCTCTGTTGATGGCTAGGACTCAGTAGGAGAGGAAGAGGAAAGAGTTGGTATCCCAAGACCACGTCTCCAAAGACCTAAAACCTATTAAGGTTCCCATGACCTCCCAATAGTGCCAAGCTATAAACTAAGCCTTTAGCACATAAATCCCTGCGGGACATCCCATAGGCTAATTACTACTAGGTCACTGCTTTCTGGCTGGGATGAGACCCAGGGCGACTCTTGTTCACTGCCGTATTTATGGTACATTTTGATGCATATGGTGTACAATAGATACTCAATAATTTTTCAATGCACAAATAAGTGAAAGTAAAGATAATTTGACCCATTCACCCATACCCAAATTAGCAGAGAAATAAGGTGGCACTTTAGGCATAAGACACTGTATTAGTTACTTTTCTGTTGCTGAGATAAAACACCATAGCCAAGGCAACTTATGGAAAGCAGAGTTTATCTGACCTTTGGTTCCAGAGAGTAAGCGTCTCTCAGAGTAAGCAGGCATCGCAGCAGAGGTGGCCAGAGCAGAAAGCTGACCACTCACATCTTTAAGCAGGCATGGGAAGCAGAAAGAGACAGACTAGAATTGGGACATGGTTGTGAACTACCAAAACTCACCCCAGTGACAAACTCATCCAGCATGGCTACTCTTCCTAAAGGTTCCTTGACCTTCCTCAAACAATGCCATAAACTGCAGACTACGAGTTTAAATACTTGAGGTCTATAGGGGACACTTATTCAAGCTACCATATTCCACTTCTCAGCCTCAACAGACTCATAACCACATCACAATACAGAATGCATTTAGTTCATCTTTAAAAGCCCCCATAGTCTTTAACAGCCTCAACACCATTCAAAAGTACAGCTTGAGACTCTAGGAAATATGATCCCAGAGCTGATCTTGTCTCCAAGCCTTCTTTTTTCTTGAGTACATTGAAAATGTTCTCATGATGTCAAATCCATGACCTCAGAGGACACTGACTTTACCTGAAGCTCAAGGGTTCTTATGCCTAGTACTCTGCCTGCTTTGGAGGTAGGTGTTAAGGCCCCCTCATGAGGGTTTGGGAACATGAAAGCGTGGGCTACTGGGCCATGCAACTAGAGCCTTGAGGATCTATCCCAGGTTCCTTGATGATGCAGAACCAACGTTGAAACCATAAGGGACTCACCAAAATAGGACCCAGTGATCCAAGACCACACACTGTGCTCCTCTTCCATTGGACCAAGATTTTCCAGAAAAAGAGACTTAATAGTTATTACCCATTGCTTCGTCATGTACTGAGCTAGAATTAAACATACTTAAATCTCTCCAACATGTGGATTGGTGTTATTGGGTCAATTTTTCCGACAAATAAACCGTGGTTCAAAGAATTTAACTTTTTCCAGGTCACAGGCTATCAAGAAAGTGCCTACATTTAAATCTGAGTCTATTAAACATCAAACACTCTGTGATTTCCACACTCACACAGTCTTCCTGGCTCACTGTTATGTTAACATTATCTTAAATGTTAATTTAATAGTTATCTTAAAGCTCATGTTAATGTCAGGGCAGTGTGGGCCAAACTTACTCACAAAGCAAGCATATTCCAATAATAATATTAGAACAAAAATCAATGATTACTTTGTGTTAGTCTGTACTGGATTATCTCAATTCTTACATCAGTACCTAAAACAGGTGGGCACCAACCTGCCTGTGTTTAAACTGTAGCCTTTAAAAAATTTTTAAAGCAATTTTATTTAAGAATTTCCAACCGGGACTGGAGAGATGAGTCAGTGGTTAAGAGCACTGACTACAGCCAGGAGTGGTGGCACATGCCTTTAATCCTAGCACTCAGGAGGCAGAGGTAGGCAGAGCTCTGTGAGGTAGAGGCTAGCCTGGTCTATAAAGCAAGTTCCAGGTCAGCTGTGGCTGTAGAGAGATCCTGTCTCAAAAAGATAAATAAATAAATAAGCACAGGCTGCTCTCGCAGAGGACCCAGGTTCAATTCCCAGCAACCGCATGGTGACCAACAACCATCCACTAACTCCAGTTCCAGGGGATCTGATGCCCTCTTCTGACCTCTATGGACATTGCATGACATGGTTACACTCACACATATAGGCATACAGGCAATACACTCATACACATAAAATAAAATAATAAATAAATTTTTTAATAAAAGAATTTCCAACAATGAGAACATTTATAGAAAGCACTCAAGCACCAGACAGAGAACTGCAGCAAAACATTCACAAAAAAACAACTAAAATCACTTTTCCCAAAGTGGTTGCCTTCCAAAACAGGTATTCAGTGTCCAGTCAGGGCCATTCTCCACTACACTAGCAGGCAATTGAATCAGAAAGGAAGCCCAACTCTCACAATCACTGCCTGAAAGAAATGATACTTTTTGGGGTCTTCGGGAATGCAGAGATAGTTTCTTCTTCAAAATGCAGAAAGCTGAACTCACACATCTACCATTTTAAAAAAGACAAAAACTGTGTTCTTTTTCTTTTTAAAAACTGTGTTCTTTTCTGGGCTAGGAGAGTTTAGTTAGGTGTAAATGTCATACTGTGCCTCAGTTTCCTTGTCAATAAAACCAGGTTAACAGTACTGTCTACTTCCAAAGGGAGTTATAAGGATTAAATTAGTTATTATAAATAAGCCCTTAGAGGCACTCCTGTATAAATGCTATCTGTTGCTACACATTATTAAAAAACAGAGGCTGCAAGGAGAGACATAGCCTTCCATGTGGGTGACTGTGTTAACCAGCTTTGCATTGCTATGTCAGAATACCTGAGCAAAATCAACTTAAAACATAAAATATGGGCTGGAGAGAAGGCTCAGGGGTTAAGAGGGCTGGTTGATCTTGCAGAAGACCCAGGTTCAAATCCCAGCACCTACATGGTGGTTAACAACTGTTCATAACTCCAGTTCTAGAGGAGGATATCTTGTCCTCTGTGGACGTTGCATGATACACACCAGTGTACATATATACATGCAGGCAGTACACTCATACACATAAAATCAAATAAAATTTAAAAGAAAACAAAATGTTTATTTGGCTCACGATTTCAGATGTTTCAGCCAAAGGTCAACTGGCTCCATTTCTTTGGTTCTGAGGTGAACTGGAATATTATGACAGTTGGAACAGAAAGTCATAGTCACGCCCCCAGTGACCTACATTATCAACTAGGCCCTGCCTCCTGATAGCCCATGAAACTGGATTAATCCATTAATAAGGTAAATGTCATGAGTCAATTACCTCTCAATAGCCTAACGCTGAACCCTTCTGTCCTGAGAACCAAGCATCCAACACTGATGTCATGAGCAGACACTCCATATTCAAACAGTAATAGGACCATGTATGGGGAGCCTCAAACTCAGAAAGTTGAAGTGAGTTTTCTTCTGTCACTCTGTTCCTTCCTGCCTGGGCTCTGACACCTCAAAAGAACCATCAAATGTCTACTCCTCACACCTATATTCAGGAAGTCACTTGGGCTTGGACAGGTCTTCTGAATCCACGTCCTCATCTCCATTTCCACTGTTCTAACACATATCCTTGATGGGAGAAAAATTCTGAGATGCAATACATTTTCTGGAAAGGGTTGGAGGACAGAGAAGACAGGTGGGGGAAGTTCATAAGCGAACAAACTAGGGACCAAGAGCAAAAACAGTAGATGGAGCTTGCCCCAGGACCTGCCTCTTTTCTTGGCTAGCATCTATAATAACTCAACAAACCCTATTATTTCAGAGAACCCTCCATTTCACGAAAGTCTTAGCTTAATATCTTCATACGCAGATTCTCTAAAAGCCTGTACTATTTCTGAGTCAGTTTCCCTGACACCTGCTGGGCCTCCATGAACTGTTACTTCTTCAATCTTCCTGGAAAATGGGCTGGCGGACCAGGCATGACGGTCACAACCCCCTTCTCACGCTTCTCCAACAAGCTGGATTTCTCAAGCTCCCTGCGAGCTGGCATCAGAACAAGTTTAGCCAATGGGAATGGTTACTAAGAGAGCTAGAGTGAGACAGGAGAATTGAGGGTGTTTCTTCTTAGTTTATTTAAGTCAGGGACTTCAGAAGCTGTGCATCTCTTTCATGAGTTACGCTTGGCTGGAGAGACCCCGCCATGGATCTAGATCCCACTAGTTGCTATTGGACAGACCCCATCATGGATCTAGTTCCTAATGGAAAGGTCTTTGAACATTGTTGCCCTAGGGACCAAGCATTTGGCACTTGGGCTTTGGGGTTTGTGGTGGACACATTCCAGACCCAAAGAGTAACAATGGATCAGTTCCCTACTAGGCAGCCCCACCTTCTGGATTCTGGTAATATCAACCACCTCCTCCCATCACCCCACTCCATAAGCCCAGTCCAAACAGTGCTTCCTACTATTGATAACTAGGAGTTACTTCACCACCCCAATGAAGTAACTGAGCTCTTCTCAGCTCTCTTTCACCCATCTGGCTAATTGCCTCTATTAAATTACCTCTGTTCTCAATACCTAGAAATGTTTATGGTTTTCTGGTTGGACTTTGAACACTTGAAACTTTCTGTCAACTCCTGTTTATATACCCTTCCAAAATCTTGGTTTTTTTTCTCCACAGTACAGTCCAAACCCATCAAACTATGGAACCCAGTCACATTTGTGGAGACATCACCCCCGAAACATGAAGTTCCTGCTATTCTGAAATCTCTCTGTTCTAAAATAATCTTGGTTCATTCCCAACTCGGATTCTTTTTGCTATTTTCTCCCCCTACAGTGCCCTAGTCGGCTTGGCATATTCTGTTCATATGTCTGATATTCCCCTACAATACAAACTCCATGTAATGGTCAGAACAACCCTTTTAAAATCAGACCACATTGCTCCTCTCTTTACAACAAGCCAGTACCTCCAAGTAAGGTCTTAACGCCTTGATACTATTTAAAAGACCCTCAGTGTCTGACCTTCACTCATATTATTTTCCCTTGATCACTCTGCCCCCGCAGCCAGAACAGCTTCTTCCAGGCTCCTTGAGCAAATCAAATCCAGCTCATGTCTACTGTACTTCCTGTTCCCCAAACTCTCCAGGTTCGGCTTCCTCCCTACCACGGGAGACTCAGCCCAAATGTCCCCTCTTCAGAGTGGCTTCCCCCTGGCACCTGGGCCAGCACTAACCCTTTGGCTTCACTTACTTGCTTGTGAGTCCCAGACCTAGACTAAAATCAATGCTCTTTGCTTGTTCCTCAAAGCCTCTGTGGGATACTTTACTTCTGGTGACTTTCTCCTAAGAAGTTCACACTCATGGGGGCTGGAGAGATGACTCAGCAGTTAAGAGCACTGGCTACTCTTGTGGAGGACCTGGTTCAGCTCCTAGCACCCAATGGTGACTAACAACCACCCATAACTCCAGAACCATGGGATGTGATACCCTTTTCTGGTCCATGGACATTGCACACATGTAGTATACTTACATTCATGGCAGGCAAAAACACTACTAAAAACAGGTAAAAATGTTTTTGAAGTAAGCTCACATCTACATTAGGATATTTTAATACTGCCCTTTCCTTAAACCTTTCTCTCTTTTAATGCCAATGTTTTAAATATACATTAAAACTTGTTTCTTGCCAAGTGTGATGGCAGACACCTTTAATCCCAGCACTTGGGAGGCAGAGGCACACAGATCTCTGTGAGTTCAAAACCAGCCTGGTCTCCATAACGAATTCCAGTTCCAAACCCTGTCTCAAAAAGACACACACACACACACACACACACACACACACACACACACACACACAAAACCCAACAACTTGTTTTTTAATAAACTCCAACTTTGCCTTATAAATAAAAAGAAATTCTGTATTTGATATTGTCATATTCATTGCTAGGATGTATTGACCAACCGACTAACTATGTATAAGACACTTCTAAGAGCCTTGTACACATTATTTCATTGAATTCTTACAACAGCTCTATGACCAGTATTATTAATATTACAGCCTCACCAAAGTGGGCACTGAAGCAGGTTAAGGATCAACCACTCAGGGGTGACTAACAGGAAACATGATCTCATTCCGTCTCCACTGCTCTAGTATCATTCTTCCGCTGTGACAAAAGAACTCTAAAAGCAACTTAGAAAACAAAGGGGTTTATTTGGGTCACACCTTCAGGCCCCAGCTCATCACTGAGAGAAGTCAGAGGCAGGAACTTGACGCAGCACCCACGGGGAGCATTGCATGCTGGCTCACACCCTGCCCCCGTACAGGCTCAGCTACCTATCCTATACAGCCTGTGCCTACTTGCCCAGGGATGGAGCTGCCCACAGTGGACTGGGCTCTCCCACATCAGTTAAGACAGTTCCTCCCAGACATGGCCATAGGCCAACCTGACGGAGGAAGTTCTTCAACTGAGGGTTCCTCTTCTCAGGTCATGTCAAATTGGCAATAAACACTAATCGACACACCTACCGATTAGATATCAGGTTACAATGGAGAATGCTGTGCTGACTAGTGGGGACAGTAGCAAAAACAATGGCCTGTGCTGGGTGGGAGGAGGACTGGAAAGTCTGAGAAGAGTTAGGGGCTAGGATCAAAACATGCTCTGTGTATATATGAAATTCTCAAAAAAAAAAAATAAATAAATAACAGTTTTTAAAAAAGGGTTTTTTTCCTGAATGGGAAATATAATTTCTAATCTTTAATTATATATGAGCTACATGCTGGGAAGAAGTTCGGGATGTCACAAGAATCAAGAACATGGACATTAAAGGCATAAGGAAGAGTTTCCTAAGGAATATGCCTGAACAGGGGGAGAAAGGAAATAGCTGTTTAGGCAAAGAAAGCTTTTCCATGCAAAGGCCTTGGGCAGAAAGGCTCCAGCTGCTTGGAGGAATTCAAAGGGGCCCATCATAGCTCCAGAAAGAGGGAGTGGGTGAGAGGGAGCTGGTCACGCACACGCACAGGACATGGAGTTCCGGGTTTAGTACTTGCTTCCCCTGCAATGTATTAGTCAGCTTTCCGTTGCTGTGACAAAAATACCTGAGATAAACAATTTGAAAGAAGGAATATTTTGCCTCATGGATTCATCAGTTTCTGTCCTTGGTCACTGACTGCTGCTTTGAGGATGCGGTGAGATGGACCATCATGGTAGACAGCACGAGGTAGAGCTAAGCTGCTAAGTAAGTTACCACAGACCTGACCCAAAACAACAGAAGGTGGTCAGGAGCTCAATATCCCCTGTGAGGATGTGACCCCATTGATTGAACTTCCCCATAAGGTTCCACCTCCTGAAGGTTTCTCAGCTCCCAATAGTACCACAGGTTGATAAACAAGCCACTAACGCGGGCCTCTAGGAGACAGTTCAGATCCAAAGGATCTGGTGGAATGCAGTAGACACCCAAAATGCTTTGAGACAGCTGTTACTCTTTTCAGCGAAAGCAGGAAAGATTTTAAATCATGAAGAAATGGTTTCATATGCTCTGGCGACCAGCAGCTGCTTGACCGCCCAGTTTCCCAAGTCAGAAATATTTCAAAGAGAAAAATGATAGTTGTCTTTAGACTTTGGTAAAGAAAAATCCTACCATGGAGAAAATAGGCTTAAAATAAGACATTGGGCTTTTTACACCAAGAAGGGTTTATACTTTTCATTATTGGTGCTTAGACAACGGCTATTAAAAACACACAAAGGCTAATATAAATCTATAATCACAGATTTTTTTTTTTACTGACTCTAAACCCAAGATACATATGTTCATCCCAACTATGGTCTTGAAGAGTCCTTTGTTTATAATTTTCTAGTTTTCTGAAATAGGTTCTGTGATTTGCAGGACAGTTGTTTAAGCAAATAACTGGTCCCTGGAACACAGACCAACTCTGTGTTACCTTGGGCCCCAGAAACTAAGGGAAAGAGTTAGGGACACAGTCCGTACCCTAAAGCCAAGTTTCTTGTCTGGAAATGCTCAGCTTGGATTCTGCTTAGAGACCCCAGAAGGAGACAGAAAGTCCCAGAACAGACCTCTGCAGACCTGTGAGATCAGACATTTGTGTTGTCGTAAGCACTAAACTTGTGGTCATTTGCTACAGTGGCAATTAGCTCTGTAATACAGGAAGGAACCAAAGGATGGAAGGGAGGGGGACGACAATCTGATTGGCATCGGATATCTCATTAGCAACAAATTTTAGCTAGAATATAATGGAGCAAAGATATGCAAGTCCATGGCAACAATCGGAAAATCTTAAGGAAGCGGAAGGGTGTAACAAGATGAAAACTGATGAAAGCCTCAACAGATCAATAACTATAAAAGACTGCAAAGGTTAAGATCTAATACATTTACACAGATTCACAGTCAAGTTTCTCAACCCTTTGAAAAGCCCAAATAATTGCTGTTATTTAAATTATCTGAAGCCATAGAAAAAGATGAAATTCCTCAAGTTGACTATGTCTTCAAAACTCTAGCCTTGCAGAGCTGGAGACGTGACTCACTTACTAAAATCTACCATACGAGCACAAGGACCCGATTGTGCACCCTTAACACCACAAGCTAGGTGTGGCATCACTTACTTGTAATCCTAGCACAGGGGCGGCAGAGATTGTAGGGTTGGTGGGGCTTGCTGGTCAGCCAGCCTGGCCAAACCCGCAAGCACCAGGTTCAGAGAGAGAACACCCATCACAAAAATATAGCCTGGAGAACAAATGAGGACACCAACACAGACCTCTGGTCTTCACATGCATGTGCCTATACATGCAGGTAAACACACACACACACACACACACACACACACACACACACACACAGCCCACTAGTGAAAAGATTAGCAGAGCTCTACTATGCTCTAAGATATTCTGCTTCCTTCCAGCCATGACTGTGGTGCTGAATGACCTTCAGCAGACTATCATTGTTCTCTTCCTTTTTCAGCAGCCTTCTCTACTAAAAGATTAGTAACACTTATTTCATATAAATAATTATGAACGTTAAATGAGTTTGATCATGGGAATGGTTTAGAATGGTGTCTGGGGTCTGGAGAGATGGTTCATCGGTTAAGAGCACTGGTTGCTTTTGCAGAGGACCTGGGTTCGATTCTCAGCACCCATATGGTGACTAGCAACTATCTATAACTCTAACACCCTCTTCTGTCCTTACGGGCATTGCACAACATGGGCGCACTTACACACATGCAGGAATAACACTCATACACATAAAACATAAACAATAAATAAAATATTTAAAAAGGAAGGGTGCCTGGTAAGCTCATCTTAAGACCCACATGCATACATGTTGGATACGTCATGAGAGTGGAATTAATCACTTTATTTTCTTGAGACTGATTTTCAAAATACAAAGATGAAAGCAACATCCAAAGTCATTGATGACAGATACATATTTTTCAACAAATGATTAGAAAATCAAATCTATCAGTTCATCCTAAGATGAATACTTCCATACTGGGGACATAGGATAGTTTATATAATATTTCTCACTGTGTAGCAACTAGTTAAAGCACAAATTTTATGTGCTGTATAGTTATAGTGCAAAACTTTAAAATTCAAGAGCTTTTTCTCTATGCTAGCAATTACCACATACTATTTTTAATAATTAAACAAAAATTTAAAAGTCAATTTAGGCAAGGTGAGAAGGTCGTGGAATGCTAGCTCAGTGAATCTGGTATTTATTGAGTACGCAGCAATAAGAATTAAAATAGAAAAAATAAATCTATTTTATGAAGAGAGTGAACACAGCAGACCTCTAAGAAATTATTGAAGAGACTGGAGAGATAGCTCAGTAGTTAAGAGTGCTTGATACTCTTCCAGAGGACCTAAGTTTGGTTCCCAGCATCTATGTTAGGCAGCTCACAACAGCCTATGCCAGCTCCAGGGGGTCCAACTTCCTCTTCTACCTTCCACATACATCTGCATTCATGCATACATACCCACAGTTAAACAGATACACATACTCATAATTAAAATTAAAGAAATCTTTAACAAAAGCAGATGGAAATAGATTATTTCAATAGTTGAGGAAAAACCTGAGCCAGGACAAGGTTCTTTCTAGAGGATAATTGTTGGTTCTATTTTGGAAAAGTGAACAGAATTTGTTTTCTAAAGGACAGACTGTGTAGATGATTTCACTACGTGGCTAAGAAACATGGGATGAAGGGGTTATTTGGGGAAAGATGATATTGTGCTTAGTCAAACTGATTTCATTTTTCAGACAGAGCCTTGGCATGTAGCTAAGGTTGCCCTCAAACTCACTACGTAATCCATGCAGGCCTCAGGAACATGTGATCCTTCTGTTTCAGTCTCCCAAGCATGGAGAACATGTACTAACTCAAGTTGATTCTGCAGTTATTTCTTGAATATTGGCATAGTTAGAATGATGGAGCGGAACGTTCAGGTTAATGTAGGGACTGAAAAATAAACAGAGAAATCATTCACAGAGCAACTGACTATCGGAGTTCCAAGAGCAAATGAGATCCCGCAGAGGGAATGCTGAGCCTAACAGAAAAACAACAGAACCTCGTACAGTGCTGAAATTGAAGCCATGGAATGAGGATGGCGAGTCAGTGAGAAGCTTGGGTGGTAGATAACGGAGATCCAGGAACATGCAGAACCATATGAGCCATGGAAGACTGCAGAAATGATTACATGACCCTCACTCTTGAACACCAAGGAAGGGCCACATAGGAAGAGTATTAAGTAACATGGCCTTCAGGTCTCTGGGAGAAACAAGTTCAGTGAAGAACTTCGCCTGAGTAGAGGCATCTGTGGCCTAATGTTAAACAGAAAAGGAATGAGTAAACTAAGCCGTCTGCATCGTTTGTCAGTAACAGTGAACCAGAGCTTAACGTTGGATATGGCGCTAACATGAATACAAATACAAGCTCTCATGTTAGACATCTGTCAATTATTTCGTTAGCTCTGAGCCTAACTTTCCTTACTGTAAAATAATACCAGTGCTAAGTTTGTGCAAGTTCTTGTGGCAGCTAAAATACCTCATTTAAGTGGCTTACAATGTCACCTAACACATAGCAATGGTCAATAAATTTAGGACAAAATTGTCATTTTAAATAAAACCGATGATAACACATCTGCTAAGAAAGGATGGGAGACAGAAAAATAGAAACCGCTTCTTGTGCATACTTAAACAGATGGCTTTCCACAGCTTTCAAAGATGAGCAGGAGGCAGTGAAGTAGGTCTGCCACCCTGCACAACAGACCACTCTCCCCAGAAACACCCAGTTACTGAGTCATGGACTTGTGTGGGACAAATGAGTTGTTGGAAGAATCTTAAAGAACAGCAAGAGTTAAAACAACCTGGTACAGGGAAAGGCCTGTACCTGTACATACAAAATAAGAGATCCCATTAGATTTAGAGAACAAGACACAGCTGTGAAGTCATAGAAAGGAAATAGCAAGCTAATTATGGAAAGAGCCGTGGAAAACTTGACCTTGAGCCAGAAGGACAGATTTAGAGCATGTCACCAGCCATTTTTTTTTCTATCTCTGATTTTAATTGTATTTCTTCAATGATCAATTTCTTACCAATGGACCTATCATATATTCAACAATCATTTCTTAAGATGACATTAATGGTAAGTAGACATTTGGGAGCCAGGCAGACACTATTTTAAGCACAGTGCCCAAGATGTTCTATGGGCCAGGAAGCTTTGGAAGGGGCATAGCTGGGTCTAGAACCTGGGCAGTGTAAACCCCAAGGCTGAGCAAGTAGCCATGCATATCAAGTAGAGCATTATGGCAGGAAGCCTCTGCCTCCCAGTAGTCATGCCCTGTGTAAATCCCTCCCTTTGAGCGAAGGCTCGATGGAGTGGCCAGCGTGTAGCAAGCATGACACAGCAGAGGTGATTAAGAGGTCTCTTTGGGGCTGTGGTGACAGAGACTTTCCACCTGCAGCATCCGTTCACTCGCTCTAAGGATGGAAGCCCAGCACCCGTGTTTCAGCTGTCCATCAAAAATTCAAATGGAAAACTGAGGGGTCTTCTGGCCAATAGCCAGCAAGGAATTAAGACCCTCAGCAGCAATATTCTACAAATAAGTTCATTCTACCAATAACCATGTGAGAGACTATAGAAGAAAATTCTCTAAGGTCGAGCCATCCTCTGATACCACCACCCTGGCCTATACTCCATCTGCAGTCATGATGAAACCTTGACCCAGAGACTTCCAACTAAGCCACACCCAGATTCCTAATTCACAAAACCATGCAATATTATTTATTGTTTTGTGCACTTTTTGCAAATTGTTATGGCTCTATTTTTCTTTTTTCTTGGGAATTTCACTGAAATAATAGTTTATGCTACAATAGTTAACTAGTATAATCATCTACTCTGTGCCTGACACTTCCTGATGTTGAGCCCAGGGGACTGAATGTGACTCAGTTCCTAGCATATGGAAGTTTATAGGGAACAAATATATGAATAGTGATTTCAACAGAGCATGGTCTAGGCTTGGTTTGGCAGGAAACGTGGCTGAGTTAGCGGTCAACTCTAATGTCTAAGAATCAGAAAATGTATACAGAGGGGGTGAAACTTGACTTACATCTTCTTAAATTAAAATTTTATTTGTTTTTATTTTTATGTGTATCAGTGTCTTGCCTGTATATATGTAAGTGCACCCATGAATATAATGCCCACAGAGGTCAGAAAAGGGTATCAGATCCCCTGGAACTGGAGTTACAGGCAGTTGTAAGCCTCTATGTGAGTGTTGGGAACTGAACCTGGGTTTTCTGCAAGAGTAGCCAGTGATTTTAACTGCTAGGCCATCTCCCTAGGCCCTTGACTTATATCTTAAAGGATAGCCAGATGGACTGAGGTAGTGAATGGACAGTCAAGGCAAAGAGTACAGATAAGTGACAAAGTACAGAAGATAAAACAACAGTTAAGTCCTTGTGGTTGTGTATGGCTGGCAAATAATGAAAAATCTCATGTGCCTTGCAAAGAGCCTTGAATGCTCCAAAGAAACTGTCATGCACACTACAGATCTCATTTACTTGAGAAGCTGTGTGATTTTAAAGTTGTTTTTCAGGTCAGAGGTCACAAATTAACATCCTCTGGGCACTATGAGCTAAACATACTTTTGTTTCCCCTTTAAAGTTATATGAGTCTGAATTAGTTGTTAACATTTAGCAAAGAAGAGATGAAAATATCAGAAGATCTGAATGCTGGGATTGTGTCTCCATTTAACAGGTAGCAGCTGTCTCCTTTAGACAGAGCATGCCCACTCATGCTTACTCGAGTTCCCATCTGGCCTATTGAAGGCATTTGACTTTGCACCTCCTGCAAAGGGAAGATAAATATGCACTCGATATAAGCATCACATTTGTAAGGGGATGGCTGGTGAACTCCATCACCTCAACAACTGAGGGACCACCTGGAAGAATGAAGCAGAAGAAAATATTGATTTGTGGCAGTGATTCTTTCCCTCTAATGTGCACATGAATCACCTGGAATCTTGTTAAGTAAAACACGAATTCTGACTCAGTGGGTCAGAGTAGAGCCTGAGAGTGTGTGAATCCTCCCAGGAGACATGGATGTTGCTGGTCCCAAACCATACTCCAGGTTTCAAGGGGCTCGAGGACCTTGGCCTTACCCAACCCCTGAGAGTCAAGGCTCCTCTGGGATTTGGAAACAGAGCCTCCTCTAATTAAGCCAATCATGGATTTGGTATGAAAAAATAAATCAATTAGTTAAGCTACTTGTCAAAACATATTAATAAACTAAGAAAGAATAATATATATGATTATCTCAGTAGATGTCAAAAATCTTGCCTTGTAATACTCAAGTCCTGTGCAAGCCCAAACCAGACAAAATCCCAGCTATGACATGGGGAACTGGGTAAGAAACCTCAACCCTACCTAAACTTTTGACAAACAAGGGGGAGAGACAGTCTCTTTCAAGGATGAGACTCTTGGTAGGTTAAGTAGGCTCCAGCGGAGGGAACCACCCAAAGGACATTTGGGGACACAAGTTAGACTATAGACTTTAACCCATGTGTGTTTATATATTATACATAATAGTCTACATTAAACTGAGTGAGAGGCAGTAAAAGGAGGTGCAAACAGGGGAGGGGATCTAAATACCATCAAATTATAAGAAAATCACAAAAATCCAATAAAAAAATCTTACTTGTAAAGATCCACAACATTCAGTTCTAATAAAAACTGAGCAATGTGGGATAAAAGTTCTCCAACCCAAAAAAGAGCATCTACAAAGAATGTCTGGTAAATATCACAATGAAATCATGAGTTTTTCCTCTGAGGATAAGGAAGGACAGGGTATCCTTTCTAAACACTTCTATTCAACATTGTACTAAAGATTCTAGTCAGTGATGGGGAAAAAGAAAACGATAGAGGCATTCACACAGAAAGAAGAAATGAAATGCTCTTTGCTTGAATAGAATCATTAGGTTTCTAGAAACTGTCTAGTAAGATAGCACGATTAAATCTCAATATACAAAAGCTAACTCAATGTCTATAAAAAAGCAACAAATAGTCAGAAATTGAAATTAATAAAATAGCCACTTTAACCTTATCATCAAAATGTTAAAATCTTAGGGAGTAAATCTGATTAAGGGCATAAAAATTAAATACTGAAAATTACACTGCAAAGAGAGAAGATAAGAAGACCTAAATAAATGAAGGACCGCGCCATGTTTCTGGGATCATGAAGACTCAGTGTTGATAAGACAATTTAAATTCTCCAAATTTGTCTACAGATTCAATGCAATACAAAAAAAAATCTCTGCATTAATCATCACCTGCTGCATAAGGAAGCTTCTCTAGTGAGAGCTGAGAGATGAATTAATCTATGGATATAACAATAAGTCATTAGGATTTGATGTAATACTTTAACTATTCAGTAGAAAACTAGTAATAGGCTCTCTCTCATGTCCTGTAACCTGTCTAGCCTCAGGTTCCTAGGCCTGATATCAATGTCAGGTATGGGCTCCATCGTATAAAGCAGACCTTAAATCTAATTAGAAAGTGATTGGTTACTCCCAGAATATTCATACCACTAATTCTCCAGTGGGCATATCTAACAAGCCAGTTGTTGTTGTAACTTACAGGATTCACAGCTGGGTAAGGTTGATGATCAATTTTTCCTTCCAGTAGTCTGTATAACACCTTACAGCACTATGAAAGTCAGCCAGGCGAGATGAGGCTTTGGAGCCAGTACCAGCTTGGTTTCCTTTCTTTGTTCTACAGCTCAGATATGTAATGTCTTCAGGAACAAGATCTTACTGAGATGTTCTGGTGGGTAACCAAAATCAGGGGCAACGGCCAATAATGTTTGAGGGCCTATGGGACCCCTGGTCAACAGCTTCAAGAGAAGAAATCCATTCTGGAATTGGGGTTTTATTTTGTTAGCCTATGGTATCTAGTAGGGACAGTAGTAACTTTTTTAAATCTCAAAAACCCACAACTGGTCAATGTGCAGAGAACAAGAAGCTGAAGAGCACTTATACCCGAATACTATGCTATATCAAACTTCTGCCTCACAAAGCTCAGAGATCGTTGCAGAAGGGGGGCCAGAAAGGCCAAAGAGCCAGAGGTGGTGGATGACCATAAGGAAACAGTTCTCCAGACAGCTAATCAGTCACTCATATAACTCATAGCCATGCACAAGTCCCATGCAGGTACAACCAGACGAAATCCCAGCAAAGATGTGGGGAAGTAGATAAGAAAGCCCAATCCAACTAAGGAACTATTGACAACCAATGACTGGTGGGAGGGGGAGAGCTGCTGGTCTCTTTCAAGGATATTACTCTTACTTAGCATGTTAACTAAAGGGCCCACACTGAAGAACATTTGGAGATACAAATTAGACTTTATAGACATTATTATATATAATAGAGTACATTAAATTGGTTGGGAGCTGTAAGGGAGGTACGTATGGGGAGTTCTAAATACCACCAAATTATATTGTATGGAAATCACAAAAATTCAGTTTAAAAGTTTTTAAAAGAAAGAAATTTCCAGGAAGCTCCTTTTGTAGAAATTGACAGACTGATTATAAAATGTGCAAAGAGCACAATAGATCTAAGATAGTCAAAAACATCTGAGGGGAAAAAGAGCAAACTTGCAACATTACTACTACCTAATATCAATCTTTACTTCATAGTAAATCTTTACTACAATACTGGCAGATAGATTATGGAACAGAATAGAAGGTCCATAAGCAAACACACACACACACACACACACACACACACACACACACACGGAAAGAACAAAAGAAATTCAATAAAGAAATAGTTACTTCAAAACCTTGTACTGAGCATATGCAAAAAGAAAAATGAATTTCTATTCAAATCTCAATTAATATATAAAAATTAACTCGAAACATCCCATGACACAAACATACAGCCTGAAATTAATAAACATTTTGGGTCATCACAAAATGTCTTTATAAACTTGATCTAGGCAAAGGGTTTTTACATTTGTCAAAAGCATGATCCATAAAGTAACAAACTCAAGAACTGGAATTCATCCAAATTCAAAAACTTCTGCTTTTCAGCAGACACTGTTAAAAGACCAAGACAAGAGCTGGCAAGACTGTTCAGCAGGCAAAAGTGCTTGTTGCCAATTGCCATAGTTCAATTCCAGAGACCCACATGACGGAAGGAGAGGACTCACTCTCCCAGGCAGTCTGACTTCTATGCACATGGACTCACACACACAGACAAAAATGGATGATGATAGATGATAGATAGATGATAGATTGATAGATAGATAGATAGATAGATAGATAGATAGATAGATAGATAGATAGAGATAAATGTTATATTGGCCCTAAAAAGAGAACAAGAGGGTTGGAGAGATGGCTCACTGGTTAAGAGCACTGGCTCCTCTTGCAAAGGACTGTGGTTAGGTTCCCAGTATCCACACAGCAGATAACAACCATCTGTAACTCCAATTCCAGGGGATCTTACACCCTGTTCTGGCCTCTGTGGCCATTGCACAACATGGGTACATTTCCATAACAGAGGCAAAGCACTCGTATACTTTTTAAATGAGAACAAAACAAATTACAGACTGAATCATATCTAATATAAGATATTGTTGATAGCAGACTAGTATCTCAAGTGTATATCAAGAACTCTCAAATTTTAATAATAGAAATAAAAAACCTGTAAAGATGAGTTGAATATTCAAACAGACATTTCACAAAAGAAGATCTACAGATGAGAAGAAAACCCATGAGAAAAGATGAAATCATTAGTCTTTGGAGAAATGTAAAAAGAAAGTCATTCCTGTTGGAATGGTGAAAATTGAAGGATGACCACAGTGAGTGTGCAAAACAGGGTGAAGGACTGTAGAATGATTCAGGCCAGGTCAGGCAGGCTCCCGGCCTGCTGGCCTAGAGTGGGCTAGAACCAATATTGAGCATGCGTGCATAGTGAACACTTCCTGGGACATAACCTGGGGCAGTTCTCAGCCTCTAGCAGCCATCCAGGACCAATGGGAGTGATGAACTTTGGATTGTCAGGTGTTCAGGACCTACCAGAATGAAGCACATCAGATGACTAGATAAAGACCTTCCCTAAGCCTGGCAAAAATATAAATCCTGTTCCTTTCTAAAATTAAATGAGATTGTGGTTCCACCTTCTCCCAGAGTCTGTGATGTTGACTCTGTGCCTCCTTGCCTCCTCCCCCCGAGGGATCCACCAATGCCAGCCAACGAAGGATGACCAGGGCAAGTGTGAAAAACAGGGAAAGACAGAATCACCCCCTGCTGGTGAGGGTGTAAAAAGGCACAACTACTCTGGAAAGCAAGTTCTCAGTTCCTCAAAAGGTTAAACACATTCTTTGTACCATCACATATAAATGCCACATTTTCTTTATCCATTCATCTGTGGATGGGCACCTAGGCCTACTTCTTGGCTTGACAGCTGTACATTGTGTCGTGGCAAACATGGGTATGCGATGTCTCCACTGTATATTGACTTTGGCTCCTTCAGATATTTACTGAATGGTGGTATAGCGAGACTATGAAGAAGTCTTAGTTTTAGTTTTCTGAAGCATTTTCAGGAAAATGGTTATCATTATGCTAAGCAAAGTAAGCCACACAGAAAGATAAGTATGTGTTTACGCTCACATTTGGAAAGTTTAAAGAAAAATGACATGAAATAGGAGAAAGTAGTCGAGAATAGAAATGGGACCTGTGGGAGGGGGATATTGATGTGATGGGGTGTAAAATATAAGGAATGTAGCTTATAAACACGTGTGGAAACGCTGCATTGAAACTCACTCTTTTGCACCATTAATACACATTAATTAAATGCTAAATATGTCTATTCTGTAAACTAGGCATTCTATTCCTACTTGTCTATGCAAGAACAGAAGAAAGACTATGTCCATGCAAAAGTCCATGCATGGATGTCCATAGCAACCCTGTATTTAATAACCAAAATGTATAAACAACCCAAGTGTTCATTAACAGGTAAATTCAACTAACTACTATTTATCCACACAAAGGAACGCTCCTCAACTATACAAAATGATGAAATCTAGATATATCTACATACCCCAATGTGTATAAATCACAAAATAATTATGCCAAGTGAAGGAAATTGGACAAAAATAGTACATAATATACCCACTCACTTTTATAAAAGTGTTGAAAATACAAATTAATATTTACTAAGAAGAGACATCACTGGTCATCTAGGAAGGTGGATGGGAATGACTACAAAGGGAACAAGAGGGATGTAGATGGCTCAGAAAGCAAAGCGCTCTCTGCACAGCCATAAGCTCCTGGATTTGGATGCTCTGCATCCATGTCAAAAGCCACATGTACAGCATGTGCTTGTGATACAAGCACTGAAGAGTAGAAACAGGAGGATCCCGGAGGTTCAGGCAGCCTGGCTGAATGAGTGCACTCCAGGTTCAGTCAGAGACCCTGCATGTACACCTGCACACACAAGTGCATACACATGCATGAATACATAGGCAACCACACTTTTAAAAGGTCACAAGGAAATGCTTGAGTGTGATAGACATTTTCTTTATCTTGATGGTGGGGATTTCATTGGCTTAGAAATAAGACAAAACTTATCAAATTATACCCTGCATATAATACAGTTTATTATATATCTACACTTCACACAGTACAGTTTACTATATATCTACACTGCATGCAGTACAGTTTATTATATCTGCACTGCACACAGTACAGTTTACTACATATCTGCACTGCACACAGTACAGTTTATTATATATCTGCACTGCACACAGTACAGTTTACTACATATCTACACTGTACACAGTACAGTTTATTATAGATCTGCACTGCACACAGTACAGTTTACTATATATCTACACTGCACACAGTACAGTTTATTATATATCTACACTGCACACAGTACAGTTTACTCTATGTCTACAATTCACACAGTACAGTTTATTATATATCAACTACACATCAAGACTTGAGGGTTTTACCTGCATCAACAAGTGGGTGGATGAGTGAGCAGATGATAAGGCCACTTTTCCTTTACTTGTGGCCAAGGAAACAAGACATTACCCACTAGATTCTTCAGCAAGCCTCTTCTGTCACCCTGGGGTTTGTCTCTCTGTGTATACCACATCCACATTTATCGTCTGTCTCCACTCCTGCCACCCCGAGGACCAAATGCTTGATCACTAATTGCATTGCCATTAGACTGGTCTCCCCTCTGGGACTGCGTGACATTTATTAGTTCAGAGCTTCATTTTCTTATCCCAGCACAATCCCAGGCTCCACTTTAGCACACACAAAAAAGCACTCAATGAAGATTTTCTGGCTAATTGATTTACTGATTAATTAATTGGAAAAGCTATAAATTCTTTAAGGTGGTATTTCCAAAATCCAATGGGATTTAGAGAAGTGGTTTTTTACTGAACTGTTTGCTTTCAAAACCTGGGGGTGGGGAGGGTAATAGGATCTTTGACTTCCACATTTTTTATAACTGCTACCTAATGCTTTCATAGTTAGAAAATTCTCTAAAAATAACTAAATAAGCAAATATACCACTTAAAATTTTAAAAACAACTCTAACAGGTACATTGGTGACTCTGACAAAATTAGACTCGGTCTTTCCACTGTCTGGGTTTTGTCAGAGGTTGGCATCTCACTCCCTTCTCTTAAGTGATTCTGGAGGATTCAAACAGAAACCACAGAGTAAAACAGAACACTGGATTCATGGAATAGAACAATCAAAAAATGAGCCAAAGCCAACCAAAGTTGTCGACTTAGATGAAAGCTCTTATCCAGCAAATTTCTCAGAACATTCCATTTATATTTATAGCTTTGAAAAGTTTTGGGGGAGCATAGAACAGTCGGTTTGGTAGAGTTCTAGCTCTGAGAGGTACTGGGGACAGTGTTCCCTCTTAGTTTTAATAGCAAAAAAGCCAAGGCTTTGGTTTATGAGAACTTTACTGACCCCAAAGGAGACATCTGACTTCTCTGAGTATTCCTTTCTTCCTTTATTTAATAGTATTTATTTTTCCTACTTGGTTCATAAAGTATACAATAAAGACTACTTTCTGGGGATGTAGCTTGGTGGCAGAGCCCTTACCTAGCATGTGTGCATGGTTTGGGTTCCGATCTTAGCACTGAGAAGAAAACAGTGTTTAATAGTAGTATTTATGTTTGAGGCACTAGGTAAGAAACATTTCACTTGCATGAGCACACTATTTTTTAGCTCTATTCTCTAACAGCATAGCAAAGGCTTAGTGCAGATTAAAGAATTTTCCCAAGGTTCACACAGCCACATAAGTGATAGGTGGAGGATTTGAACCTGGGTCTGCTTGGGTCCAATGCCTTGGATCTCAACCTTGAAGATGCAGTCAGCAAGACGGCCCAAGAAGTAAATAGCACCTGCCATCAAGTCTGGCAGCCTGAGTTGAATCCTTGTGACCCACACCACAGAAGAAGAACATCGAACTCTAAGCTTCTGTGGGGCTCAGACTCATAATTTAAAATGGAAAAGCATAAACAGAAGAATGAAGGGAACAGCCATTTATTAAGCTTCTATTAGGAACCCAGCACATTACACAAGTCACAAAGTATGAACTGTCCTTAAGATGAAAGATGAATGTAATATGCTTTTTTAATTCAAAACAAATATATTTTCAGTTCAAACCCTACTTCACACAAAGAACAGGGTTATCAAGAAGATAACCTTTATTAGTTTCTCCTTCCTCTTTCTCTCATCCCAAAAGACTTCCAGTCACATTCAGGGAGTAGCTGACCTCCCCTAAGCATTCAATGGCTCCAGACATTGTTTCTGCTTGAGTGTAGCCCAGGGCAAGGAACTTCTGGCCACCAGGGCCTGGCTCTTCACAGTCTCCCTGGCACTGCTTTGAAGCAAAGCTTCCAAGTAAGTCCAACCCTTTCTTCCTTCCAAGACTTGCAAGATATGACCATCTAAGGAAAAAACTCTGTCCCTTCTTCCCTCACAGTGAGTACAAACCCAAAGTTAAAGAACAGAAAGACCCATTTAGCTTCCCGAGAGAAGAAAAAGAACATCTTAACCTTTTCTGATGAACCTCCAACCGAGAAAATAAGAAACAACTCATTCTCCAACAGGCTATTCTGCCAGATTAAATTCCTTATGAATTTAATAATGACCCTATGCTGTCTGAGAGTACCCTCATCATGGTGCCGGGCTGCTTTTCTGCAGGTTTAAGAAGGAGGGCATGGTCAGATTACATGCTGTGACAGAGAACTCAACCTTGGTGTGAAAAGATGACAGGCCTTCATGTTAAGAACAGTTACAGCGTTAGGAGAAAAATACATGCAAGAGAGAAGAGACAACGGAAGTCTTCCCCAGCAAATTTTTGATGTTTCCTCTGTGCTGGGTCCTATCCCAAGAAATTCATAAGTGCAGTAACTATTCAGTTATCTGAACAACTTTATTAGGTCAATGCTAATGGTGTGCTCTTGAAAGTTGAGCAACCAGCTCTCTGGGGGGACCCCTGCCTTAAAGCATTTGGCAATATCCCTGGTGGAACTCAAGTTAAGAGGGGTAGCCAGAGGCATGTGGCTGAGGAGTAGTCACTATTTATATTTATAGATTGGCACATTTGTTGACCTATTATTAAGAATTCACAATATCTAAAATAAAGTACAAAACACAAGTTATTATTCCAATCCATCTCAAAACCAAGAAGTATTAATATTATCTTTCCAATTTGACACATGAAAAGGCTTACAAAAATTAAGTCCCCAAGGTCCTGGGGGTGGGGGACTCCTGCCTTAAAGCATTTGGCAATATCCCTGGTGTAAATTATAGCCAGCAAATTATAGCCCAAGCCCAGATTCCAACAATTACACTAGGTCTCACACCACTCTGACAACCCAAACCCACAAGACAGTTATTACTACCTTCTTTTTTATAACATAAGAGGTAAAAAAGTTAAAGGCATGGAAACACATACTTGGATTGGTAATAGTCCGATAGTACATTGGACTATATTAAAAGATTGCGTCTTAAAAAGCTAAGAGGGGATGGGCCGAGGAGAAAGCTTAGCAGGAAAGAGCACTTGCTTCACAAGCATGAAGACCAATGTTTGAAAGCCCAGCACCCACAAAAAAACTGGTTCTGACCACCCATGCCTGGAACTCCTGCATTGTTGGATGGAGACAAGCTAAACTAGTCAGTCTAGCCAAAATGGTGTGTTTCAGGTTCAGTGAAAGACCATGTCTTGAGGCAATAAGGCCAAAATCAATAGAGGAAGACATCAAAGTCTTTCTCTGGCCTCTGCCTGCATGCACCCCACACTCCACCTACCCCTCCCCCAACACACAGACGGCCACGGTAAGGAAAACATGTAAACTTAATTTTCCCTGAAATTTTACTTTGTCCCCAGTCCATAAGAAGAGTTCATAATTCCTTCTTCATGCTGTGTGATCACAGGGAACGGAAAGGAAAAATATGATTGCAGTCTCTTAAAGAGCTCCACTCAAACTCACTATTTGATCCACGGGAGAAAATTTAAGAATAGCCGTGAAAATAATAATGGCAAATTTTTGATGTTTCCTCTGTGCTGGGTCCTATCCCAAGAAATCCATAAGTGCAGTAACTATTCAGTTATCTGAACAACTTTATTAGGTCAATGCTAATGGTGTGCTCTTGAAAGTTGAGCAACCAGTCTCTGGGGGGACCCCTGCCTTAAAGCATTTGGCAATATCCCTGGTGGAAATACCCGACAGTGGCTTATGGCAATCTACCAGTGTGACATCACAGATCTCCAAGGTGGAGGAAAGGCACATCACCAGTTCCTGTGAAGGTGTACATCCTGTATCATGGAGAGTGAGGTACTTTGATTATCACTACCACGAAGTGGCAAAAGGCACAGATAAGCCCCCAGCAGTAAGAGTCTGATGGAGAGCACTCATTAGGAATTGATGAGTCGAGTATTTATTACCTTCGCTTTTAATTGCAAGTTAATAAAATTTAATTTTTAATAAAGGCTGTCTTTAACAACCAGCTCTCAAAATTTCTGACTAACAGTTGGTTCTGACAAATTTTGTCTGGCTTCAGCACTCAGCAGTCAGCAAGATTAGTGCTGTTTTAAGGAGAAAACCAAGGCACAGAGAGGCTCTATGTCATTTGTAAAAGGTCACGTGGTCAGCAAATGGCACTGGAAGAATTCAAACCCAAGCAATCCATTTCTAGAATCTACCCTCACCCACCTGTCGACGGCTTCTCCTCCAAGACCATAATCTTTCTGACATGACAGGTCATAGGTTTTCTTTGGGGCTTTTCTCAAGGCCTACAGTAAATGCATTTGATGGGCGGGACACGCACGGGCTTGGCGGTTTAGTGTGGGTTCTTCCCTCGCCTGGTGAGCGTTAAAGCATGGCTCCCTGCGATTGGCTTCAGGGGACATCACCTGGCAACACTGCAGCTTGGCGGGACAGGCCTTGCCCTCTGGGCTCTACTGCGCCTGCGTGCAACCGCACATCCATTATGGAAAGGAGGGTCCCTTAATGTAGCACAAATTATAGCTGGAACACAGGCAAATTGCCGGCTTTTACTAGCACATAAACTGAGCGGAACCTCTGAGATAGATCCGCATTACCCTAAACGGCATCCATAATTCATACCTGCCGCAGAAATGCTTCCCTCTCACAGGGCTGGAGCCGATCTATTATTGATGGGCCCCTCGGAAGGCCATGACTGTTTCTCATGCCCCAGCCATCTGCCAGCATGGTCCATTCCTCAGGCTGCGGCAACGCGTTTATTCATCAGAATCAACCCCCAATTAGTTTCCTAGGAGGACCGAGGGGAGGATTTATTTGAAGAATCAAAGTGAGTGTTTCTAGAACAGTACCCCCAGTCCCACCCCTGTGACGCTGATCAATACATGCAAAGCCGGTCAGCAGCAGGCCAGCGTTTGTTCTCCCTCAGAAATGAGGGCAGACTTTGAGAGTCACGGGATCAAAACTAAAAAGCGGCATCCTTTTGCACAGAGGTCTAATGGACTGAGCTTCGGGCTGTGTGAAGAAGCCACAGCAGAGAGGAGGGGCTTCCTGACACACCGGAATGATGGAGGAGGAGGAGAGGGAGGAGGAGGAGAAGGAGGATGGGGAGGAGAAGAAGGGAGGGGGGGGAGGAGGAGGGGGAGGGGGAGTGGGGAGGAGGAGAAGAAGGGGAAGGAGGCGGGGAGGGGGAAGGGAGGAGGAGGAGAGGAAGGAGAAGGAGGGGGAGGGGGAGGGGGAGGGGGAAGTGGAGAGAGAAGGAGGGGAGGACAAAGCGGAGCAAACCCATTATAATCCAGGCCCTTCAAGAAAGACCTAACAACAGTATGTGATAGGTACTGATCATCCCCTGCACTTTAAACATGGGGAAGCAGTTTAAGTAGCTTGCCCAAGCTCACCCAACTAGTTGCTGGCAGCGACAAGTTTTTGAGCCCAGAAAATCTTGAGGCAAAGTCCTGATTCTTAACCACTGCTCTATGCTGCCATCTAGAGGGTAGGAGCACACAAGCTACGTCCGTCAGTTGAATGGTGAATGCCAAGGTTAAGGTGACCACGCTTCAGTGGCAAAAACACTCTACCCACGGACAAAAAAAATCCTAAGCCACTGGTTACGTGCTTTTTTACTCACTGATGCTACACTATGTGGTTTTTGGATAACTGATTAATTTTTAAATGACTGAGTTAAAGGGTATCAATGTATGTGACTTGGAAAGACTATATGGTGTTTTATTTGTTTTGTCAGCTCTCACTGTGTAGCCCAAGCAAGGCTCACCTCAAACCTGCTGTCTGCCTGCCTCAGCCTCCCATGTACTGAGACTACAAGTGTGTGTGACCATGCCTGGCTGGCAAACTAAAGTCAGTATTGCTTCTGGGCGAGAGAGATGGAAGATAGGTTGTAAAAGAGCTCAGCATTGAAAAGGTTCAGCTGCCTTGGACAAGGAAAAAGCCATCAGGGTTTAAAGCTGACAGGAAGCGTTCATCAGACACTGGTATCTGTTCACCAGCTTCTGAGGAGCAGGCCCTGACCTGGCCTAGGGTTGCAGGATTAAATAAAATGTGAATTCTGCTGTCCCCAGTCACTAGTCAGGGAAAGAGACAAGGAATAACTAACTGTAACTGTAACGTGTGGAGTAACAGGACTGAATGGACACCAAAGCCCTCTTCAGCCCCTCCTCATCCCCCTCCCCAAGGGAGGATGTTACACCATACTGTGGACTGACGCACCTCCACGCACAAGCCCTCCACCCTCTACGGAGAGCTGTCTCCATGCTACTTCTTTTCTAATGTCCTTGTTCATCTCCCTCTTTCATATCTTCAAGATCAGTTCCTCGGGCTCTCCATCCTCCCCCTAGAAAACTGTAAACGATGGTAAGAAGAGCTTAAAGTCCCTCCACCCCTTCTACCAGCCAACTCTCCATAGCTGTGTGCTCCATCCTTCACATCCACTGCATCTCATCTCTATCCATTTCCTATGGGAAAAGCCACAGAAGCAGTCTAGTTGGTGCGAGTCTGTGATGGACTCAAGGTCAAGGCCACATATGAAGAGGAACCAGGATGGTACAGTGGAGGGGAAGATGTGGAGACAAGGAGGAATCTGACATAACTAACAGGGGCATCTACTGGAAGGTCCAGATGAGATCCACAAACAATAAGGCAGCCCAACATATAGAACCAGGGATAGAAAACCTACAGACAAGCCAGCGGTGAGTGACCTAAGGGCAGAGTTATGATATAGTTGTGAAGGGAGCAGAGCTCAGCAAGCACCAATCCTGGCATTTCTTGAGTGACTTTGGGACAGTCTCTTAACCTCTCCAAGGCTCAATGGACTCTCTGTAAATGAGGATGATAATATTACCTTCCTCACGGGACTCTAAAAGCTATAAGGAAATTGAGGCATGATTTAAATATTCCCCGTAGAGTAAAGCAGTCATTGGAAAGTGTCACCAGCCTTTGAGGACAAATGCCTAAGACAAAGATGTTACCTGAAGCTGGTACATCTAAAAAGCACAGTCATGTGTGTGTGCCAAGGCCAGCCTTAGAGTAGGCAGACATAGTCACTTTGCTGATCTCCAGTAGAAAAGACCTTGACCCTCTGCTGTGGATGATGCAGCAAGCAGACGCCTCCACTAGGGTGATCCTCCCTCCCAGCTCTCCAGGGGAAGTTCCAGAACTGCCCTAAATCAACTCACATCTGCTCAGTATTTTCAGTACTTCCTTTTGTTCCCCTCAAATGACCTAGCTGAGATGATTAATTATATATCCAGCCTTCAAAAGAACTTACCTAGCCCAAATTCTTACAGGGATTTCAGCAAGCACCAGTTCTGGCACTTGTCACCTAGCTCAGATTCCTTCTTCTCTTCTGTCTCCCTTAGAAATAGAACCTCCATTTTTAGTTGAGAAGGATAAAGTGTACACCTCTCAGATTCTCTTGCTACTGGGTCTTACCATGTGACTATTTCCTAGCCAAAAGATGTAAGCAATGTGTTGTGTATGACTTGAGAGAAAGGTGGTGCCTTTGACCCTTCCTCCCTTCTGCTGGCTGGAACAGAGGGATATGATGACTCAATCTGAGTTTCCATCTTAGATCATGAGGTACCAGTCATCTGTTGAAAACATCAAAGTATCAAGATGGAAGAGGCCCAGCACTAGCTTTCTTTACAGAGAGTCGTTTTGCTGGGCCACGTTTATCTGGAGTGTCCATCATTCACAAGCAAACATGATCCTAACTTCCCAGAATGCTCAAGTTCCATCTTGGGCCTTGAGAAATAGAGGGTAAGCCGAAGGGAGGAGGATACAAGGATACAGTGGCTGCATGTGGTGATTCTAGACGTTCTCACCGCAGCTTGAGTGGCTTTCAGATTCTGGCCCTACCTCTCCCTAGCTGTGTGAACGTGTGTGTGTGTGTGTGTGTGTGTGTGTGTGTGTGTATGTGTGTGTTGCGTGTATATGAGTGTGTGGGTACATGAGCATTTTCTAGTTATGTTGGGAATTAGAATTGCTTTGGAAAGATGGGAAGAAGGTCAGGGCCAGAGCTCTCCCTTATGCTAATGAGCCTGGGCTACTGCACTTGTTATTAGAAGTCTAGATGATTCCACACCAAAGTCTGAAACTCAAGATACATCCAGAACTGGAAGAAAAGATAAGTATCTTAATCCATTGCTTATTGCTGTAACCCAATGCCTGAGTCTGGATAGCTTATAAGGAGAAGAAATGTATTTCTTATAATTCTAGAGGCTAGGAAATTCAAATATGCAGCAAGGACTTCTTGCTTCTGACGATGGTCTGCAGGCATCTGAGACAGCACAGGGATGGCTCTTGTGACCTGTTGCTTCTTACAAGTCCTACCTGGCTTGCTTTGTAATTCTCACAACAGGGATTCAATTTCAGCATGAATTTTGGTGGGGACATACAGTAAGCCAGAGACAGTGGACAATGAGACCACCAGAACAAATGTCCGATTCTACCCATTTCTCTTTAATTCTGACCTGTGACATTACTCTGTCTCTCTCACTGGGATCTCAGCAATGTCCCCTACAGTGGTATTCCTGCTCGAGTCTCTTTCCTGTCTCTAGACCATCACAGTCAAAATGATGTTTCTAAATCAAGATTGATCATGAATCTACACCTTATCCCATCATTAAAGCCTATCGACAGCTGTCCACTGTGTCTGGTGAAGCCCAAACCTCATCACTTACAGGACCATTTAGGGCAGGATTCCCCGCTTGACTTTTCTAATCCAGTGGGAAGTTTTGTACCCCACTGAGATCTCCCAATGCTGGGAGACAATTTAGATGACCACGTTTGGGAGATGGAACGGCTGGTGTCCAGGGTACAGAGGCCAAGTATTTCACCAAACACCCACACATAGCAGTCCCCACAAGAAAGAATTTCAACCATCTCAAGCTATGAAATTCTGCTCTGGCCTCACCCTTCATGACCACTATCTTTCCACAGGCCAGCCTCCTATTCCATAGAGAAATGGTCTACGAGCCGTCCGTCTACAATCCATGCTTTCTCTACCTTTGGTCATTTTGCTGGAGTGTCCTCTTTCTAGAATACTCTTCTTTCTAGCCCTTGGATTACTTTATCCCATGCACCCATTTATCCTCATGTCTCTTTTTAGGAAGACTTCTGGGTCTTAGGCTGATCCAGTACCCAGTACTTATCCAGAGTAAGGCCCCTATCACATGACACTGCAATTTTCTGTTTGCTTGACTGCCTTGCCCCTATAATACTCTAAGCTCCATGGCAACAGAATTGGCTTTATATTCAGCTTGGTTCCCACATATCCTTGTATAGTATTTGGAACACATCATATATTCAATGGATGTTTGTTGAATGGCTAAATGAACGAGATGTTAGACTGTAAGACCAATAAAAGCTAGTTTGACAACTCTTGTAGTCAAGTCAATGTAATATAGAAAGTTAGGAACCCAGGACTGATACCTAAGACTGATTCTCACAGAGTGTCAGTGGCCTGGTGTATAGAGATCCAACTTCCATCAGAGTGTTAGGAATGAGTGGACTCTGATCTCCCTTCTGCTTCAAAGAAAAAGAAGTCTCTGCGTAAGGCTGGCTTTTCTGTCTGTTCTCTAAACCACACCCTTTCATTTAGTTTCAGTCCACTCATTTTTAATTAAAAAGGTGGATTCACCTTCACCGTCTCCTTGCAGTGCAGTCAAAGTCTCTCCAAACATAAAACAAAATATTAAAGTGATCCTCCTTGATGGCAATAGTCTCTTTATTTCTCTTTACACCCACCTATCATATCCACATATCTCAAAAGTAATCTATGCTAGGACCTCCATGGGACACCATGCTTATTGAGTTCTGAAAATGACCTCTACTGAGCACAGTTCTAGGAAGCCCAAAGGGACAGAAGGGACAGACAACGTGTTGATTCCCACCCGCTCCTCCATCTACTGCTTGCTGGTTCCAAAAGCTACACTGGGAGTGAGCGTAGAGGACACTCTATTTGCCAAGGCAAACGGGCATTCTGAGCGGCAGTCAGACCTACCTCAGGGGATGGTGTCAGGGCCTCCCTTTAGCTTTTCCATCCTGCTCTTTCTTGGTGATGAGGCAAGAGTAAAGGTCCAGTTAATGAAGGAATCCCAAACCCAAATTGCAAGCAAACCTTATCCGCTGCATTTATTCAATGGATGTCTTGCTTCCTATCCCTTACCATGACTGCCTTAGTGCAGACCCTCACCTCATTCCTCACTTCCCCTCCCCTAGACTCAACCCGCCTGCTGCCATCATGATGTTCCAGGATATGGTACTCTGTACCCTTCATCCTTCAGTACTGCTTCATCCTTACCCTAGAGTGGACACGATCCACCTGCTTTAAACCAGATATGATTCTAGAGTTCATCAAAGCCACTCTGACACTGGCACTTTCTTGACCTTTCAAGGTCCAAAGAGTTTTCATATGTGCTTGATGGCACTTGGGAATACACAGAAGTTATACCGAGAGGTGATCAATATGCAAAAATTAGAGCCTGAGGCCAGCGAGATGTCTCAGTGGGGAAAGGCACTTGTTACCCAACAATGCAAGCCTGTCTATCTGAATTTCATCCCCAGAACACATGTAAAGGTGGAAGGAGAGAACTAACTCCACAAAATTGTTCTCTGATCTCCAAATGCAGACTATCACACACACACACACACACACACACACACACATACCATATACACACAATTATAATAAATATAAATTAAAATTTTTTAAATAGAGATTTATTTGCATTTTAGATGGTCTACCAAAGATGGTGAGAATCCATCATGGAGTTTCATAAAAACCCAGGAGTGTATCTGATCTCGTTTGATGACCCAGGCCCTCTGCAAAAGCAGCCAATGCTTTAACCATCTCCCAAGTGGAGTGTTTTTTTTTTCCTTTTTAAAAAATATTTTAATTATTATTTTTATTTTTCCTTATATGTATGAGTATATTTTCTGCCTGTATGTAAGCGTACCCATGCCATGTAACGCCCCTGGAGGTCAGAAGAGTGTGTCAGATACCCTGGAACTGGAGTTACAGACAGTTGTGAACCACCATGTGGGTGCTGGGAATCAAACCCTGATCCTTTGGAAGAGCAGCCAGTGCTCTTAACCACTGAGCCATCTCTCCAGCCCCACAATATGATTCACGTTCTCTAAATTCTGACTCTATGCTTGCTCAGCTCTGAGTAAGCCTGAGTTTGCTTTTCTGTTTGTTCTCTTGCTTGCTTGCCTTTGAGGCAGAGTTTCATGAATCCCAGGTTAGTCTCTTCAAATTCACTACATAACCAAGGACGACCTTGAATTTCTGATCCTCCCGCCTCACCTCTGGTGCAACACCACTTACCAGCATGCTCTGTGAGTATTCTACCAACTGAACTACATCTCCAGCCTTGAACCTGTTTTTTTTTTTTTTTTTTTTTTTTTTTTTTGCTCCCAATAATGGACTGTATCCATCCAGCTCTAACTGCCATAAAGGCAGTTTCACAAAGTAAGCCCAATCTTATCATTAAACTATTTAGAACACTGTACTTCAATGCCCCTATGACCCATGCCCCCCAGGATAGAGTCCAAAATGTGAAAGGTTATTATAAGAGTGGGGACTCGGTGAATGTTAGAAATATCCCGAGACCCCTAAAATAGTTCCCCAATGCTCCTCGACTACTAAACAGCTTACAAATAGCAGCAAGTGCATAGGAATGAAAAGCTGCCATGTTGATGGTATCTGGCTGGGTCTGCCCAAGAGGCCAGCACCCCATCATCCCCCAATAAATCAAGAGGTCATTTTTCACTGAACTGAAGCTCAATACTCCCATCGTTTTCTCCCCTAACCAGCCCCGAGATTGCTCTGTGCTCTTTATTACCTTTCAATGACTTAAGCCCCTGAACTGAATAACTTCATCAAGGTGTCAACCTAAACAGATTTTCCCCATAATGGCCCAACTCTCACAGGTTCTTAATGAAAAATATTGATTCCCAAGGATTAGTTGCAGATTTATGTGTTGGGATGCTGATCTCTCTGTCACCTGACACCTTATCAGTGGATGAAAGGACCTAGTTTTCCTTCGTGGTTTTAAAAAAGCAATCACGGGCTGTGTCAAGGGGCAGCTTAGGTCCAGAAAAACAAATAAAAGTCTGTGTCTGGATTCTTTGGAATGCTTAACAGATAGTGCAGGAGGTAGGAGAGGCTCGAGAGCATCAAGACACCTGTCTGCCTTTTCTCATTACTGTCTTCCTTAAATGAATTGAGGAGAGACCTGATACAGAGAAACTAGAAAATCAAACCGGACAGGCACCTACCCCTCTCAGTGTGACTGATCTCTGGGACACTGTAGGAGAAAAGCATGTCATGTACACCCTGTCTGGGGCTGGAGACATGGGCTGGAAGGAGTTCAGCTACTGCTCTCTCAAAGTGGCATTCAATCAACACCAGCTAGGGTCGGCTCTGCCAACTCGCTCTGTTAAATGAAGTTCTCAGGGGATGCTGTTGAGACTCTGGCACCTAAAACCTCAATAGACTACACAGCAGACTCTTTTCCATCACCCAGAGGTGGCTGGAATGGAATAAGCTTCATTCCCTAACTCTTTGATAAATATTGATTGAAAGTCTGTTACGTGCCAGGTACTGTACAAGGCAACTGGGGACACCATGACCAGCAAAGCAAGATGTGCATCTTTGCTCTGGTAGTGAAAGCAGGCTGAAAACAATTAATTAATTAATTCTGCTAATTAAATATGTATTTAATCAAATATTTGCCCAGTTAAGTAAGTATTTGTTTAATTAACACAAACAAAGGTAGACTTGTGACTGCAACTAGACAAGATGACGGAGATTGGATACATAACTAGAGAAGCCTGGAATGACAACACCAACCTATGAGTGAGGTCGAGGAAATTTCTCTAACAAAGAGGCAGTCAAGGTAATACCTGAAAAGTGGAAAGGGTTTTACTGGAAAAGCACAGAAGATGGGGAAATTGGAGCAACAGATGCAATATGGGCAAATGCCCTGTTCTAGAAGGAGTCTGGGAAGATGTAGAGCATGTGGCCCAGATGCAAGGATGCCCAAGCCAAAGCTTATAGGCCACATGCAGCCCAAGATTTCTATGAATACAGCCCAACAAGTTTACAGTTGTAAACTTACTTAAAACATTACAAGTTTTGTGATTTTTAATAGCTTTATTATATGGTTCTTGAGCACAAACTCAGTATAACAATATCATGTCACACAAAATAAACATATGCACGCTGTCCCAATCCAAAATTCATGTGTTGGACACCTCTGTGTGGTGCAAGACAATTCTTCATTGAATGTGGCCCAGAGAAGCCAAATGCTTCAACATCTCTGCATCAGAGGGCTCCAAAGGGGTAGGCCAAGATCTCCGAGTGGCTTTAAAACACTATATTCCAAGGGCAACAGGGAGCCATTCAAGTTCTGGATAAAGAGTATCTACCATACAGTCACTGTGTTCACTCCTTGTCTAGGAGAGGATGGAGTCTTCAGTTACTGTCCCATGAACCTGTATTAAATGAGAGGTTATTCTTTAAAAGGGAAGTAAGAGTCTAAAAATAAACCCACTCAAAAGTGATCAAATGATTTCCAGAAAGGAGCCAAGGAAATTCAAAAAAGAAATGATAGTCTTTCAACAAATGGTGCTAGAACAGTTGGATATCCCTTACCTCACACCACCCACAAAATTAACTCAAAATGGATCATAAGCCTAAATATAACAGCTAACGTTATGGATGTTCTAGGAGATACTTTTGTGAACTTGGAATAGGAGAGCGTTTCTTAGAAATGACACTAGATGTGCATTCTATAAATGAAAAATAACAACAAAATGAACTGCATCAAAATTTAAAACTTTTGCTCTTTAAAACTCATGGCTAAGAAATTGTAAAGATGTGGCACATACAGGAAGAAAATATTTGCAAAGAGTTTTTCTTCTGAGCTATCCATCCACTGACACCCTCGGTTCAGCCATCGCAACTCTTTCCACTTCCAAACATGTCGGGCCTTGTTAATGACGATTCTCATGTTCTCTTCTCCAACTGCGCCCATCACATTCATCTAGTCTGGGTCATGAGAGCAGATACCACAAGAAAAGATCTTTCTTGGGAGAGTGAGTTCTCGCTTTGGTGGAACTGGATTCATGACCCCAATAAAGTTCTTATAAACCAAAGTTGCCCCTCACAGGACACAAAGGTCATGTACTGAGCATAAGAAATGAACCCAATTTTTTTCACTACTTTTATTTTAAATTTATTTTATTTGGTGCTGTGACTTGAACCCTAAATAAGGGCTCTACCACTGGGCTTTAGCTCAGCCCTCTAAGTCTTTTCTTAAATTGATAAAATATTTGAACAAATAGTTCGCAAAATCATGTGACGGTGGATAATACACAGAAAAGAGAGTTCATCCCATTTAAGCCCTAGCAAGATGCCATCCCACTCACAATACTAACGTTAGTGAGAATATGGGGTCACTGGAACCTTCTTACTGATGATGGAAACCTCTCTGGCAAACAACTTGACAGCTTCTTAAGTTGCCATACAACCCACCAACTCCACTCATAAGGATCAAGAAAACTGCAAATAAGGATCAACACGAAGACATCTCTACAAATACATACATCTCTACCACACACAACATAATTTATAACAACCCCAAAGTAAACAATTCTGGTTCAGAATGACAAGATGCAGTGTAATCCTGCTTACAAAACAGTAAGCAGGATTAAATCGACTGTGCTTGAGATAAGAGATAAATCCAGAAAACATGCTAATCGAGAGAAACTCAACATGTGACTACAGAATGTGTGGTTGTGTTTGCATGGGCTTCCTACAAAAGGAAAATGAAATGGTGCCTGCCTTGGTGGCTGCCCAGAGCTGGAACTTGGAGCTATAAATGGGAAGGAGAAAACTTTGGCGAGTGCTGGGAATCATCTACCTGGTTCATGTAGATAATTGTAAGGCTATATGAATTTGCTAAACCATGTCAAACTGGGAAGGAAGAAGGAAGGAAGGAAGGAAGGAAGGAAGGAAGGAAGGAAGGAAGGAAGGAAGGAAGGAAGGAAGGAGGGAGGGAGGGAGGGAGGGAGGGAGGGAGGGAGGAAAGGAAGGAAGGGAGAGAAATAAAGGGAGGGATGAAATAGAAAGGAAAGATGAAGAAAATACAAGGGTACTGAACTGGGGGAATTTAAGACCTTTCCCTCATTAGGAAAATAAGAGACAGTGACTTGCCCAATGCCATATAGCTAGTAATGGCAGATCTTAGATGCAAACGCCTGACTCCTTAACCCCAAACCATCTTTCTACAACCTGTGCCTACCAACCCCACTATATAAGGAGTGATCACAACAGACCTCCACGTTGCTAGGTGACCAGAATCCTCATCCATCAGATCTGTGAGCAAGACTCTGTGAGGCTGGATGCCCTCAGATGCACACTCCTGGGTGATTGTTGCTCTTGCTTCAAGCGTGGGCTCTGGGTGTGCTCAAGTTGACTTGGTGCTTCTCTCTTATTGCTCGTCTGGCAGAGAATTACTACCGTGCTCTACAAGTTCCCACAGATGGCTTTATTTTCCATTGCTATTAAATTGGTTTTGAACAAGACATAATTCTTCAAGTGCCTGGTGAGCTCTCTGGGTTTGCTCAAGCAAGATTCCATAAAAATGTAAATAATCGGAACACTTCTGGGATTATTTATCACAACTGACTTGCGGCTGTAAATTTATGTATTAATTTCAGCTATAAGCTTCAGTGGGGAGAAGATGAACAGTTGAAAATAGACCCTCCCACCTCACATCCTCTCTAGGTCCCTCTTTCTCCTCTGTTTCCAGTGAACACACTATGGAGAGGAACGTAGATCTGACACTAAAAGTTATTAAACAAGATCAGAAAGAAATCAGGCTGCAAGCAGGAAAGAATTGTGCCTTAGTGAGCTATAGGATCGTCCCTTACTATTTTCCCCTAGTTATCGGTACCCAACATGCCAGCCTTCTTGTTCCTCATTTCAGTTCCTGCTTCAGAACCCTCGCACATGCCGCTGTGGTTATAACCCCTGCTGTCCCTCCGTGTATGTGTATGCCCCACGTGCAGAGATGCCCACAGAGACCAGAAGAGGGTGTCAGATCCTGTAGAGCTAAAGTAATAGGCGGTTAGCAGTCACTTGATACAGGTACTGGGAACTAAACTCAGGTCCTCTAGAAGAGCAACAAACACTGTAAAGTGTGGAACCATCTCTCCAACCCCCTATACCCCTTTTACTTGGTTCAATCTTACCCTGTAGCTCTGGGCTCACCCATATCCTCAGAGTCTGGCACAGAGCTGAAGATGGATAAATACGTGTTGCACACATGAGTAACTCTGTTTACACCAGGAGACCGTAACCAGACTCCTGAGGGCTCTCTCCATGCCCTCGGCTCCATCAGCGTGCTCTAAACACAGCCTGTGGTGATTCTCATTCATGTAGCACCTGGTCAGAAGACTGCTCTCATTGACCTATATGGTCTAAGAGACTGAAGTGCCTGGCAACTTTCATTCCTCCTGGTAGAAAGTCCTTAACCAATCAGTGGCACGTACAGGCTTTTACATGAGGTAGCTCTCCTCTTGACATGGCAAGTATAGGGACCAATCCACATGATCCCGTAGTTCATAACACTGAGCTGGCCTGACCCATACTCTTTTTGACTCCTCCTCCTCCATTGTCCCTTCCTAGTATTGCCAAGAACCCTTCCTAATAAATCAAGTTTATGTAAATCCTTGTCTCGGGGTCTGCTTTCAGGGAGGCCAGTCTAAAACACAGAGCCTTCTGCTGGAAAAAGCACTTGCTGCACTGGGATTAATATCATAAATTTCAGTGCATGAGAGCACTCTAGCCAGACAGATCATTTTCTGGTTCAGATGAGGATGAGGTAAGATTGTAACTAGCAGGTGAAGGTCACACCTATGAACTGAGTGAGCTTCGCTATGCTCCAGTCTTTGATGACTCTGAGTCCCTCCAGAGAAGAACTACAAGCGTGTACTCCTGACATCCTAGCCACTCTGGTCCTGGGAGCCTGGTGGCCAGACTGACTTTGTAATAAGCCAAAATCCCCTCTACATCCCTCTGTATACAATCTCAGTCTTAACCCAGGGCAGGATAAGGCCAGGATTCTGTATGGGGAGGGGAAATAAGCTTGCCAGAGGATCTTGGGGGCTGAGGTTCAGGCATGAGTTGCATGTCACCCAAAGGATGTCTTTACCTTTAGAGAACAGAACTCCTAATCAATGACAAATGGGTGACGAGGAGATGACTCAGAAGGTAAAATGTCTCCTGTACAAGAATGAGGCCCTGAGTTAGGGTCCCAAGCACCCACTTAAGAGCCAGGTGTAGCAGCGCCAAAGCCTCAGCACTGAGAGGAGCAGACATAGGTGGGTCCTGGAGGCTCACTGGCCAGTCAGCTAACCAAAACTAAGAGCTCCAGATTCTGTAACAGACCTGTTTCAAAATAAAACGGAGACTGATATAGGGAGGACACCCCAAGTCAACCTCTTGCCCATGCACACGCACACACACACACACACACACACACACACACACACACACACAATATCAGGTACATATTTACTGAGGAACATTTTCTTTGCGGTATTGAGGACTGAATCTAAGGTCTCATGCCTGCTCATCAAGCATTCTAACACTGAATTGTATCCCCAGCCCTCTATGCACTTTTTTATTTTGAGAGTCTCACTAAGTTGTCCAGGCTGGCCTCAAACTTTTGAGCCTCCTGCCTTACCTCCCAAGTAGCTAGAATTACAGACTGTGACCAGGTCGAGCTTACTGAGGAATTTTCTAGGAGGAAAAGTAAGCGAGTATTGCAGAAGGAGGGAGTCTATGAGGATACAGCCAGCAGAAAGACTTTTGTTGTGGTTTGAATCTGAGACGTCCCCCATGGGTTCTTTTTTGGAGTACTTCATTCCCAGACTGTGGCAATATTTGGAGCCGTTAGGAGATGGGGTCTCGCTGGTGAAAGCAGGTCCCTAGGGATGCACCTTTGAAGATTATGCTCACTTCTGGTTTTAGCCTGTGTTCTCTTTTTTATGGTCTGTGCCCCATAGGAAACCCATCCCCCACATTCTAACATGATAAACTGAAATATCCAAAGTCTCTGGGTCAAAATAAGCCTTTCCTCCCTTAAGTCAGCTCTAAGAGGCAAATACAGTTTCCCTGAGGAGAAACATTTCAACCAAGACCAGCATTTGCAAAGGAACCAGCTGTTTCCAGAAGAGCAATGAGTTGCACATAATATTACTCCATTTCCCCAAACATCCTCATGTCATGAACTTGGAAATATCTTCTATCGCAAGGCAGAAGGGACTCTGCAGATGCGAAGAAGTTAAGGGTGGTTAGGTGGAATGATTATGCTGCATCATTTAGGTTAAGCCACTGAAACCATAAGGTCCTCGTAAAAGAAAAATGGGACAGGAGGCGCAAGAAGATATGACGGTGGAGGCAGAGGTACAGCTGATGCTGCCACGAGCCAAGACATGCAAGTAGCCTCTACTTCAGGAGCAGGCAGTACACCTTCTCTACTTTCCTCCAGGACCTCTAGAAGGGATGGCACTGATGTCAGCCCATTTTGAGCCACTGGGTATAGAGGAACTTGTCACACAGCAAGAAGATCTTGTAGGTATTGTTCCAGCGGGGAACAGCAGGTGCAAAGTTTTGAGTTGAGGGGTCGTTTATTATATATGGAGGTATGTAGTAGGTCAGGTCCTTTGATGAAACTGCGGAGGTGTGTGAGAGTCAGGTGATGTGGGACCCCGTAGAACACCTGCTGTAGGAAATTTCGGTTTTATTCTAAGGTCAGTGGGAAGACATTAAAAAGTTTTTAAGATGACGTGAGCTGCATCACAACAAGCTGTGGACACCATGTGGATAAATGCATGGGGGAGGATTGAAATAAAGACCCCCTAGGTGGAAGCAGAGCGACCACCAGGAGATTCTTTCTGAAACCAGGAGCAAGCACAGCTGCCCTGATCAAAGCAGTGGGGCTCCAGATAAAGACATGGCTGCAAGATACATCTCAGACACTGACTTATGGTCCTGAAAAAAAAAATCAAATAAAATAATTTGGACATCTTAATGCCAGGGGTCCTTTGATCAAATAAAAGCCAGCTTTTCAGACACCACATGTTGACTCCTGACAGTGACAAACGATGTCACCACACAGGTAGTCCTCAGAGTAGGGACTCAGGGATGTTCTGGGAGAACAGAAAGGGTAAAAGAAAAACGTATGTCCCTTCCTGAACATCCAAGGACAAATGACTGCGTATTGAGGAAGAAACGTAACCCAAGTCAGAAGGAGGAACTGACTGTGTGGGGAACACTTGAGAAGTCAGAATGTTATTTATGAGGACAGTGACTTATTCTCCTAAACAACTATGAAGCCCCAAACCTGTTGAAATTCTCAACTTTAGTTTGAAGGTACAAAAATGAGTGTGGATCCTTCAGGAATTCAGATTTGATGTGAAGTAAATCCACAGACCTGCCAACAGATGTTAGAGAGTTGGCAGTGTTCAATTCGTGTCTGCTGACAGAAGTGTTAAGTGGAATCGGTGTTCTGGTTTTATTTTTAAGCAAAGACTGGGGGGGATCATGTTCGTCCTGGGGTAACCTCCTAAAAGTCACTGTCCTTCACAAGAAAGAATAGTGATGGTAAGGCTGACCACAAAGCATTTCTTGAGCAATGAGTGTACAGAGCACTGTGACATGAACCTATTATTATCCCACCTTAGACAAGAGAAAATGGGATTCCCCAGAAAGTGTTTTCCAACCTTCTGTGAGGAAATAGTGGAGGAAGGTCTAACTATGAAACCTGGTTCGGATTCTGAAAGAGAAATCTGAAAAGTATAGCTCATGGGAGAAATCTCAATTACCCTTGTTTTTGGTAAAGTTTGTGTCAGAACGTGAAAGACAGCCATTTGTTTATCTGTTACTTGTGGCTCTTTCCCACACATAGGGCAGAGCAGAAGAGTTTCAACAGAAGCCATATGGCCCACAGAATCTGAAATATTTACTATCTGACCTTTTGATTTAAAAAAAATTTTTTTGTAAAGGATGCACATTGCTGGTCTAGATCCTCCATCACACTGGGAGATTCCCGTGCTTCCTTCTACTCTTTCATGCCACCCCTCACCATCCATCCCACCCACACTCGTGCACCTATTCCTGGCCATTGAACCAGTCACCAGGATCCTTCCAGGTCCCCAGTGCCTCTGACTCCAATAGCTTACCAGGCAAGACCCCTGACAGCCTCTGCCTAGGCCTGCTCTGTCCTTGAGAGGAAGAGTTAGATAAATACTAAACTTCAAGCTGAAACCCTTGAGTTTCTGCTGCCTCCAAGACCAGTTCAACTACCTGATAAAGGGGGTGAGAGGCCTCATTTGGGGAACATTCTCCCTAAGAGTGATTTTTTTTTGAGAAATTTGAGTTATCATCTGTGAAGACAGCTTCTTTCTCTAGACAACCATAGTCTTGACCTCTATGAGTTCTGTAACATAGCCCCCCCCCCAATTTTTTTCTTTTTTAATGAAAAAGTGTGTGTGTGTGTTTGCACACATGTGTACATGACTGCATACAGAGACCGGAAGTCACTGTTAGGTATCTTCCTCAATGACTCTACACCTTAGTTTTGAGACAGAGTATGAAAGTCAACAGTTTGTCCAGTCAATCCCAGGGATCCCCATGTCTCCGCCTCCCCAACTCTGGGATTATGAGCACAAACTGTTGCACCTGGCAATTTTATGTTTTGGGGTTTGAACTCAAGTTCTCACACTCACAGCAGTTTGCTGAGTGAGCTATTTCCTCTCCCGGTGACCCCCAAATAATTTTTATCTCATGGCTTTTCCATGGCAGAGGGAAGCTCATTCTTCACAGTCATCAGGAAGGGAAATTAAGATGCCATGCTTTGGGTCTGCCATGTTCTCCAAACATCACAGGATAAAGGCTTGGTTACCAACCTATGGTACTGTAGGGAGGTTGTACAACCTTTAGGAAATAGGGCCTCGTGAAAGGAAGCCATGTTCTAAGAAAGAGGAAATGGGTCCCAGTCCCTTTGTGCTCTTTCTCCAGTTCCTAACTGCCAACACCATCTGTGGTGGTCTGAATGAGAATGTCCCCCATGAGCTCCAAGTATTTGAACATTTTGTCCCCACTGGGTGGCGCTCTTTTGGGAGGTTTGAGGAGATGTGGCCTTGCTGGAAGGAAACACGTCACTGGGGGTGGGCTTAGGGAGTTCTTAATCCTTGCCAGACATCCAGTTACTCTGCTTCCTGCTCCTGCTCCAGTACCTCCTGCCGCCATGCCTCCCCGCCATGATGGTTCCTAATCCCTCTGGAACCTGGAACATAACTCTCAAATAGACTTTTTTTTCCCTATGAGTTCCCTTGGTGACAGTGTTTCATCACAGCAGCAGAAAAGTAACAAATACACTATCTTAGTCAGAGCAGCAGTGGCTGCCTGTAAGAGGCCCCCTCACAAGTCTGGGCCTGAGACATTTCGTAGGAAGAGAGACTGGTAAAAGCTGTTTGACCCTCTTGTGGGAGTCTGTTCACTCCTTCCTCTCTGTGTCCCTCTCCCAACTGTATACAGTTCTGACCCAGATGCACATGTACTCTAGAGGTGCTAGGGTACATAAAGGGTGAACTTTAACAGAAGGGGGCTTCATCTATACAGCTTGAGGAAGTCATCGTCCAGCTGCGGTGGGACTTTCTGGTAATGCGGCAGTTTAGGGGCCACTTATAACTCCTGCTTGACCACCTTACCCATGGTCCTATAAGTACAGGCTATAAACTCATTAGCTCACCAAGCTAGATTTGGGTGGAACTATTACTTTGGAGTGTTGTTGGTACCTTCTCTGGGGTGAATAGATATTTGTTTATATCTCTCCAGAAAAAGCTAACTCAAAGTACCTCTTCCACTTACCTGGCTATGAATTTTTAAACTATGCCATGCTGTTTTAATTGTTAGAGCTTTACAATAAATCATTGTATCTGACACTTTTGCCTTTCTCAAATTATTGTAATTGAACCAGAGTTATTTTATTAAGTTACTAAAAATGTAAGAATCGCATGCTGTCTGTCAGCTAATTTTAGAATAAGTAGAAGCTCAAAATTCTTTAGGTTCCAATGCAGACAACTGAGCAATCTCTGTATGGCTTTAAACCATCTCTATTGCTCAGTAAATGTTTATAGTTTTCTTCATGTACACATTATGTTGCAAGCACTGTGGTTATTTTAATGTTTGTTGTTATTGCAAATAAGACCTTTAATCATAATTATCTCGTTATTGATTTGTGAATGTTTAGCTCATCTCCAACCATTATACTGAAATGCCCATTGAGGGTCTTATAATTCTTCACATGCAATCATATCACTTATAAATTATATGCTGAACTCTTTCTTTTTAATTTTTACTTATTATTATTATAAATGTGTATGATGTGGAGTTAGGACATGCCACAGCACATGTGTGGAGACCAAAGGACAACTCTGTGGAGTCAGTCCTCCTCTTCTATTTTATTTTTAATTATGTGTATATGTGTATGTCTGTGTGTGGGTACATACAGGTGCCTGTCTGGGCCACAGGCTTTGAATCCCCCTGAATATGGAGTTACAGGCAGTTGCAAGCTGCCCAGCATGGGTCCTGGTAATCAAACTCAGGTCTTCTGCAAGAGCAGTTCAAGGGTTTAACTACTGAGCCATCGCTCCAACCTTCCTTCCACTTTTAGATGGGTTCTGGAGAATCAATCTCAGATCATCAAACAGGTTCAAGCACTTCTGCCTTCTTCAGCTCCTACACTCTTTCTGGTAGTTTTACTTTTTAAAAAAATACTTTATTGTTATTATTTTTTATGTGTATGAGTATATTGCCTGCCTGTGGGTAAGTGTACCCATGTCATACAATGCCCACAGAGGTCAGAAGAGGGTGTTGGATCCCCTGGAATTGGAGTTAGGACAGCTGTTAGCCACCATGTGGGTGCTGGGAATTGAACCCGGGTCCTCTGTAAGAGCCATCAGTGTTCTTATCTGCTGAGCCATCTCTCTAGCCCTGGTAGTTGTTTTTTTTAAATTTCTTTGTTATGCCATAACATCACTGGCATTGGTCATCGGACATCATGCCCATATAACAACATTGAAGGTGAATATATTTGTTTGCTAGGGCTGCCTAAGTGCCATCGACTAGCAGGAGTATAAGCAGCAAGTTTAATTTCTTACGGTCACAGAGGCTGGAAGTCCAAGATGAAGACATGAGCAAGGCTGTTTCCTCTCTGGCCTTGCTCCTTCCAGATGGCTGCCTTCTCCTGTGCCTCCATGTGGCCTCTCCTGCGTGTTTGTGTTTGTATCCTAATTTCCTCCTCTTATAAGGGTATGAGTGTACAGGGTTAGGACTCACTCTAATGACGGCATTTTAACTGAATACACTTCTCTAAGGAGAGTACTTTCAGCCACATCCTAAGGCACTTGAGGATTAGACCTTCAACATATGAACTTAGGTGGACCATGCTTCAGCCCACAGCAATGAGAATCTTTGTCTTTAGTAGAAATGTGTCTATTGTTTCTTCCACAAGTCTGGTGTATACTTGGATTTAAAAGATATTTTTATAATACTCATATTTCAAATTTTCAAGAACTCTACATCAGGAATGAATCTTGGGTCTATTAAATGTCTTTTGGTATCTATTGACATAAACATATGGAATATTTTAATCTATTTTTAAATATAAAATATAGATTTCCTGTTATAAAACAGTTCTGGATCAGCATTTAGGATATATAAAGAAATCCTATAAAGCAGTAAGAAAAGGATTTCGGCTATAAATTTGGCAAAGAATATGAACAGACAGTTTAGGCAAAAGGAAAGTTTCCTGATCAACAAACATTAGAAAAATCTCTACTTCATTAGTAATCAAGGAAATGAACATTTAAACAGAAGTAAAAGCCCAACCCACATAAGAGATAGCGAGGGCGTGGGAGACCGAGCCGACAGCTCCCACTGGTAGGAGGCATCCTGCTGCAACCTCATCCACAGGCAACATGGACACAATGGTCATTCTAGCACTGTTAGGAAAGCCTCAGGAAAGAAACAATCTGAGTTTCTGTCCTAGTTCAGGCAGCTATAACAAGTGCTCAAAACTCTGTGGTTAGAAACAACAGACGGGAGCTGGACGACCAGAAGCTAGACATCTAAAGCCAGCTGTCAGCCGGGTCAGGTTCTGGAGGATCTCTTCCAGTTGCAGACTCCCCCCTTCTCATTACATCCCCACATGAACTCTTTAAAGTCCACTGATGAGGGCTCTGCTTTCATGACTTAATTATCTCCTATGTTAGCTTTGCATTGCTGTGACAGAAATACCTGAGTCAACCTAAACAGGAGAAAGAGTTTTCTGGCTCAAGGTTTCAATGTTTTTCTCCATAATTGCTTGACACCATTGCTTTGGGCCCACGGCAAGGAAGAAAAATATGCGAGCACACATGCTAGAGAAAAGCTGCTCATCTCATGGTGGTCAGGAAGCTGAAAGAAAGAGAAGGGCCAAGTCTGGTATCCCATACTGGCATGACCCCAATGACCAACTTCCTCCAACTAGGTCCCGTTCCTGTATTTCCCACCACTTCCTAACAGCTGGGGACAGTCTTCAACACACAAGCTTTGAGATAGTTCAGATATAAACTACAATAGTCCCAAAGACCCCCTACTTCCTAACACACTATAAGGGCTTCAACAATGGAATCTGAGGTAGACACAAACATTCCAATCATAACAATGTCCATGTGTGCAGTCCTAATTAAGTTAATTGATGTGAGAAGACCCAGCCCAGTGTGGACAACACCATTCCCTAGAAAGTGGGTCTTGAACTCTGTACAAATGGAAGAATTGAGCTGAGCATAAGCAAGCATTCTCTCTCTCTCTCCCTCCCTTTCTCCCTGCCCCATTCTTACTGTGAATGTGATATGACCAACTCTCTCAAACTCCTGCCACAGGAATAGCCTGAAATCTTAATCTGTAAGCTGAATAAGCCCCCTCCTACACTCAGTTGCTTTTTGTCAGGATATTTCATCACGGTAACAGAAGTAAAAGAAGGAAAACATTTTTTAAAAGATAATAGCTAAATGATGTTCACTTGTGCGATGAATGAGTTAGATCCACTTGTATCAACATGGGTACACCTGAAAAAGATAATGGTGAGAGAAAACAAGTTCCAGAGGGGCACATCTATGATAAAACCAGTGTGGGAGTCAAAGGACATACAAAATAATGTGTAGCTAAGTATTTGTGGTTACCTTTTTTTTTAAGTTGTAGGGATAGAAAAATGTAGACTAGAAGGATAAATATAAACCTCCAAGTAGCTGTGATCTCTGGGTTTTGCAAGGGGTGTCAGAAAGAAGGAGGGAGAGACACATGAATGCCAAGGGAGGTTCAGAAAGGGTGACTCGGTTCATTGTAAGATTTTATTTTCTTTGTAAATAAAATGATCTTCAGAAAAGCAGGTTTTGCATTCCTGGGGCAAATCCCACTTGGTCATGGTGAATGATTCCATTAACACATTATTGAATTCTGTTTGCTATTATTTTATTTATAGTCTTGATCTGGCGCCTTGGTCTTCTCCCTTTCTTCTACTCTGTTCTTCAAGATTGCTTTTCAGGGTTGTGCCATCCTCATGAAATGAATTAAAGAGATTTTTATGCTTGTTTATAATCTGGAACCATTTGTTGAGTATAAAAAATAATCATATATTGGAAAATTTGAAGGAAAAAAGCATATTAGAAAAATATCTGTGCAAAGAGACTGTTTTAGACTACATTTAGTAATGCATGTTGCCGTTTATATGACTTTTTCATTCAGACTGATACCTTTTTCATAAGTCTACCTTTGTAATTCATATTTCACAAAACAATTCTGTGTCATTGAGATTTTTTTCATGCCTTTGCAAAGAGTTGTGCATGGTAATGTCTTTGGTGTTCTAATCTCTCACGTCTTTGACGGCACCTCGTCATTGATAATTTTGTTTTGTTTTCCTTATCATGAGCCAATTTATCAGAATTTTATCTATATTAAGGGTTTTCTTCCCAGAACCACCTTTCTGACATATGTCTCACTTTTCTGCCTTAAAACTCATGGATTTTTGCTTTGTTCTTTAAAATATTTTAAGAATTTATTTTTCTGGATTCCTTTTAAATTTTTGCTAATTTTCATATGTCTTGATTTTAAAGCTAACTTCATTTATTTTTTATTTGCGACAGTAAAAAGCAATTTAAGAGCTTTGGCTCGATCCTGCAAGTTTTCATATGTATTATTCACACACTCATTATTCTCTAAATGGTCTTTGACTGTATATTTTATTTCTCCTTAGACTCGATAATTTCTTAGGAGATTGTTCTTTCTATTCTGTTTTCCATATAGTAATAACTATTCAGCATAAATGTGAAGAACACAGAGTGCGAGCTCAAGACCAAGGATGAACATGGCATGGTGCCTGGCACTGTGTTAACATTTGCTAGGTGTGCACACCACCTAGTCTGAATGTAAACAAGAAGACTGGTAGTCATCAGAAATTGTGTTAACTCCTTAGTTAATGTAATCGCCCTAAAATAACTGAAAAAAAGACCAGTGCTCTCTAGAACTCTTTTCACCTTAGGTGTCCACATATTATTCCCAGAGAACATTAATCAACAATCAGTACTGCTGTGGTTTGAATGAGAAATGTCCTCCACAGGCTCTTATGCCTGGACACTTACTTGGTCCTCAAGTAGTAGTGCTGTTTGGGAAATCTATGTAACCTTTAGGAACTGGAGTCTTGCTAGAGGAAGTATGCCATTGGGAGTGAGTTTTGAAGGCTTATAGCCTAGTCACACTCCTGTACCCACTCTCTGTTTTCTGTATGTGGATGAAATGTGATCACTCTGCTTTCTGCCATGTCTTCCCCGCCATGACGAACTGTACCTCCCCTGGAATCATAAGCCTTAGTAAATCCTTTTCTCCTCTGTGTTGCTTCCTGTCAAGGCATTCTATCACAGCAACAGAAAAGTAATTAACACAGGTACTTTCATTTGACTGACTGATACCACACAGCTCAAATGTAACAAATAGTAAAGATATCTTGGCAATCGGGACCAAATCCACCCTTAAGAAAATTCCAAGTACAGACATACTGTGCATCATTGCTCACCCTGAAAATGTACCCCAGTGCATCAGTATGCCCAGCATGATCAAGGTCCGCAGACAATGCCATTCTACCACAGCTAAGCATCATAGCTAAAATTGACCAATAGGGATGCTTACCAGCTTTCCATGAAACATACTGTATTAAGACATGCAGATCCCCATATGTCTACTGTTGGGACCAGAAGATGACTCAACAGATTAAGTCACTTTCTTGCCAAGCCTGTCAACCCCAGTACTGATATGGTAGACATATACCATGGTACCTGCCCCCTCACACACCTCCACAAAATGCATACAAAACAAAAAGTAAATAAAATTGTTTAGAAAAGATTTAATATGTCACTCTGTCCCCTCTAAGTTCTTTCAAGAAAACATCTAAAGTTTGTCCTTTTCTATGTATATTTTAATGAATTTTCCTTTCAAACTACAGCAGCAGCACTCTACGTGTGGCTGCAATGCATGCTCCCCTCTCTTCAAAGTAACTAATGTCAGCTATTTGATAGCTATCTTTCCATATTTTTCCTGAGTCCACGCAAACATTTATCTGAGAAAAGTCACATGACAGATTTTCTACATAAAATAGGCTCACTTTTAAAAAGTAAGCGCATATAACACAAACTTGCTTAACAAGTATCCCTTCACGTATCTGGCTTTTTTTCAGATGTTGTATAAAATTCTAGAATGCAAAAATACTATAATTTCTTCAATAGTTCCCCACTTGGGGTTGTTTGTATTATTTCCAGAGTTTTACAGGTTTCAAATACTTGTAATAAATATTTTTTTTCTATCGAATGAGTATTTTGATTTCTATCTGCCAAAAGTAAACGGGCTGATTCAAAGAATGAGCATGCTTTTTGCATTTCAGTAGTTCTGCCCAGATTTTTTTCCCTTTGAATGGCTAAAGCAATTCATATTCATTTGGGAGAGTCTTCATTTCCCTCTATATAATCACAAGCCATGATTATGAATCATTTTGATTTTGGCCAAACTAATGAATTTCTGAAGGGATCGTATTGTCGTTTTTATTTGCGTTTCCCCTCCCTCCCATAAGAATGAGTATAATTTCATTTGCTTATTAGCTATTTGCATTTCCTTTTCTGAAAGTTGCCTGCTCCTTTCCTTTACCTATCTCTTTATTGGATTTTTAATTTTTTTTTTTCATTTTCAGAAGGTCTTGCAGATTGAAAGCTTAGCCTGAGAGTCTTCCAAGTACTTTTCCCCCAGAATATTCAAATGAAGATATAGTAGTTTTCTGGGCCCTGGTATAAGAGACAGCCTATAGATGCCAATGCCATTTTTGCCATCATGTGGATAGTGGCTGAGAAAGAAAAAATTAATCCAGAGAAACAAGGGAGAAAGAGCTAATGATATGGCTTAAATATTTAGATACAGCCATACTTGAAGCAGTAAGGGTCTGGCCATGGAACTTTCCAGTTACAAGAGCTAATAAATTTCTTCTTTTGTGTTGAGTTTTTGTTGTTTGTGACCCATACTTTCCTGACTATTGTGTCTTTGTACATATTGGGTCCTAATTCTTGACAAGATCTCCGCATGCAAAATAAATGGATGTTTTGAATTCTAGATGTAGGTTATATCTGATCTTTCCTTATTGTTTCTGGTTAACCCTTGGTCTCCTATGGCATGGGAACCTCCGGAGGTTTCCTGTACAATAGTACACACCAAGCCCATAGGAAGAGGTCACAGTGATGTCTATCCTATTGGTCACCAGGAAGTTGAACCTCTACAGTTGCATGGCTTATACATTGTACACTGGCTGAACACACGCAGCTGAGTCCCAAGCAAAGAAATGTGCACGGGCCCAAGTTACAAACCACAAGTTACATCCGTTTGGTATTTATAAAAACGAAATAATTTAATCCACAGTTGTGCCAGAGACAGGCTAGGTCTCTAAGTATCCATTTGAAAACACAGTAGCTGTCACAAGGCTGGTTTTTGTCTTTTCTTTAGTTACATATTATAGGATTAATAAATAGTGCTGTAAGGAAACAGAGGAAGTAAATAGCTTGCACATTATATGGCTTTATAAACTCGTTAATAGAGGGAACTCCACAGTGTCTAGTGTTGGGATATTTTTTTCACAAAAAGATGGGAATCTATTAAATATGGAAGTGCTAGGAGATTAAACAAACTTTCAACATACTATCAGAAAATTCCAAGGACCATCACTTAAACAGAATACACAAATATCTAAAACTACAGTAATTATAATGGCCAATATCAACCTTTATTTTGTGTCCCTTGTGTGCCATACACTGAAGGAAACATCTTCACTGTCTTTGTCTCTATAACAACCCTAGTGAGTCAAGTCTAAGGGCTTAAAAGACATCAGAGCTTAGAGAGGTTCTGTCAGACAAGATGAAGTATGTTATGTGGAAAAAAGGAACTCAACATCTCAACGACCTAACAAAGGTTTACTTCTTGGGTACAGCACAACTAGCACAGCGAAGCAGAGGGGGGTTTGTTTATCTTAGGCTAATGAGATCTGAACTATATTTCCAGGATCATTGTGGCAAGACAGAGAAGAACAGCATGATCTGTCTAATTTCTTAACTTCTTAGTATAGAAGGTTAGGAGTTGGCTCAGTAGGTAAAGGGCTTCATCACAAGGATGAAGACCTGAGTTTGGTTCCCCAGTACCCATGTAAATACCAAATGTGATGACACATACCTGTAATCCTAGTATTTGGGGAGAGGATTGAGACAAGAGGATCCTGGGGGGCTTGCTGTCCAGTCAACCTATCACAAATGGCAAGTACCAGATTCACTGAGAGACCCTGTCTCAAAATATAAGATGGAAAGGGATACAGGAAGACAGTAACGTCTGCCCCTGGTCTCCAAACACACATGCACATACATGCGCACGTGCGGATGCACACCCAGGTAGTGTATATTATTTGTAGAGAATATGTAGACGATAGATTTTATCGTGACATTTCATATGCCTACGGGGCATTCCAATCATGCCCAGCCCCCTCACTATCTTGTTCCTACTCACAGTACCTTTCTCCTTTTGTTTTACTTTGCTTCTGTTATTGTGATTAAAATACCTACCAAATACCAGGCATGATGATGCACACCTTTAATCCCAGCACTGGGAAGGCAGAGGCAGGTGGATCTCTGTGATATCAAGGCCAGCCCGGTCTACATTGCAAGTTCCAGCTAGTCAGGGATACATAGTGAGATCCTGTCTCAAAAAAAAAAAAAAATCCCAAAACATCATCAAAAACAACAACAAAAAACACTGACTGAAAGCAGCTAGGTGAAGAAAGCGTTTATCCCACCTTACAATTCCCAGGTCACAATCCATCAGTGAGGGAAGTCAGGACAGAAACTGAAGTAGAGACCATGGAGCCACACAGCTTACCAGCTTGCTTTCCCTGGCTTTCACAGCTACCTTTATTATACAGTCGACCTTCCGAGGGATGACACCACCCATGGTGAGCTGGACTCCACCACACCGACTAGCAATTTCAAAAACTGACTCACAGGCATGGCCACAGGCCCAGCTGAACTGGACAATTCTTCAGTTAAGGTTCTCGCTTCTCAGGTGGTTCTAGTTTGTATCAAGTTGACGAAACTATACACCATGCCTGCAGTACTTTTTTTTTTTTTTTAAGATTTCATATATGAGAGAAAATACTGATATCTGTCTTTCTGGGTCTGGGTGGTTATTTTACTTAACATGAGGGTCTCCAGTTCCACCCATTTTCTTCCAAACTGTATCACTGGCTTATTCTTTATGACTGAATAGTACTCATTCTGAATACACACCACATTTTCTCTGCCTATTAATTCATGTATAGATGCCTAGTCTGATTCTATATCTTGATTCTTGTGAACATAGTAAATATGGATGTGCAATTATCTCTATTAAAAACTGACTTTGCTTCCTTCAGTTAACTACCTGGGGATGGCACAGCTGGATCATATGGTAGTAGCTCTGTTTTTAGTTTTTTGAGGAGCTTCCATATAGGCTTCTATAATGTCTGTACCAGTTTGCATTCCCATCAGCAGTGCATAAACATTCTGATTGTGTTTTAAACCTGTAATGTCCCCCCAAAGGCTCACTCTTTGACACCTTCTTTCCTGACTGCTGGCACTGTTCAGGGAGCCTATGGAACCTTTAGGAGATGGGGCCAAGCTAGAAGAGGTAGGTCACTAAAGGTGAGCCTTTAAAGGTTCCAGCCCTGCCCTGTGTTTCCGGGTCTTATGCCATATGAATAGCCACTGCCACATACTCCTATTCCAGAGACTCAGCCACTTTTCCATTCCTCCCTACTGTGGCAGAATGCAATCCTCTGAAACCATGAGCCAAAATGGACCTTTCCTTGAGGAAGTTGTTTCTCCCAGATATTTTGATCACAGCGATGCAAACGTGTCTAATACAAGTCCTTTCCCTTCATCCTCCCCAACACTTATTGCTGTTTGTCTTCTGACTGGTGCTTTGTCTTGCATCCCACTAGCCAAACAAGCCTCCTGCCATGTTCAACTTCAAGGTGAAAATAGGAATGCAATCCCGCCTGTGCCCAGAAAGAGGAAAGCTGAAATATGTAACAACAGCAGTAACCACAGTCAGAGAGCAGAGCTGGTCTGGCCTCTCCCTGAAACAGAGATGTAAAATTTGGGAGAATGCTGTTTCTCTGTCATTGCTCCAGGTTAAAATCTGAAAGCTGAATGTCTCTCTGCCTAACCTGACCTGTCCTTCACTGCCCCATTTCCATCTCTGATATTCTTCTATAGGAATTCTTATATTTTCTCTTTATTTTAACAGAACTTTTGGACTTCTGGGCACAAAGCTCTTTTAAAAGTACATATTTGGTTCAGTAGAAGGGTGATTTGGGTTTTCTTTTCTTTCCAAAGGAGGTTTAAAAACCTTCATTTTGTATTCAGGGATAAATGAGAAATGGTGTTATTTATAATTGGCTCCCTCTAATTCAGACTAAATGTAGATTAATCCTAATTGATAACACATAAAATTTAATTAAACCTTAATAAAGAACCTGGGAAGGAGTCCTCCATAGATGATATCAATGGTAATGTTGGATGCTGCATGCTGCACCAGGAGAGATAAAACACAACTCGTGGAAATATTTTCAGGGCTTTGTGAAAGTCCAGATACAGGTCATTACCTCAAGCACGGCATTCATTAAAATTGTGGACAAATCTGATCGATGGTGTTCTCCATATAGCTGACTGATAAGAAGTTTGGGCTGCAAGAGTTCCAGCAGCCTCTTCAACGTCTCCTTCTTTCACTGTAGCTGGTCAGGTCCCTGATCTTGAAGCTACCCTGAGTTGTGACCAGAAGTTGCTGTCACAGCCTCTCTTTCATCAGATAAACCCCACCCAACCACACATCTCGTTGCAGAAAACCAATTAACACAGCTACATAAACATCACTCTTCTGATCAGTGTTCCCAGCACAGTAACATTTTTATTTCATGTACTCATGAATATTTTTATGTGTTCAGGAGTGATTGAGAAGTGATCTTCCATGGTGAATCACTCCAGAATCTAATTACTTAAGACATGAAGAGAGAGTACAGGCAGAGGTGAAGATCTGCCTCCCAGGGACACTCATACACATAAAATAAAAATAAATGAATGAAACAGCTAATAAGCTGGGATGCTTGCAGTGGAACAGATGAGAGAGATGGGCAAGTAGTGAAGAGGAGCAGAATACAAGGTCACTAAAGCAACTTTGGTTTGTAACTAAGAGGCTGCAGCCAATGTGCCCCGTAAGCAGTGTTCTTCTATGGCCTCTGCTTCAGTTTCTATCTCCAGGTTCCTTCCTTGAGTTCCTTTAATGATGAACTGTGATCAGGATAAGTAAGCCAAGTAAATTTTTTCCTCTTCAAGTTGTTTTGGACCAGTGTTTTATCACCTCAATAGAGAAGGAAACCAAAGCAACCACTACAGCATTCTGCCTCTTTAGATTTACAAGTTTCTGTTTACCATGTGTCAGGCATAGACTGGGGAACTTTGCATATGTGATTTCATTTCATCTGTACAACAATCCTGTGAATCAGAAATTCTTATTCTCATTTCAAGCAGAAGTTAACTAAAACATCCAGCCAAGGTGTCACTTACTCAGAAACTGGTTCTCGTGGAAAATATAGGTGGGGGATGCTATGACGTCCTTATCCCCAGAGTCACATGTTGAAGCTCTAATTCACAGTGTGACAGTATCTGCAGATAGAATCTTTGGGATGTTTGTTGGGTAATGACAGTGTGGCCTGCTTATGGGATCGGTGTCTTAATAGGAGCTTATAGGGATGGTTTAGTAAAATGTTTGCTTTACAAACATGAAGAGGGCCTGAATTCAGATTTCCATTACAGGCATAAAATACCATATATGACACCTGTAATCCCAGCTCAGGGGTGGTGGAGACGAGAGAATCCCTGGGGCTCAATGACCAGTCAGTGTAGTAGAATCTGTGAACTTCTGCTTCATTTTGAGATCCTGTCCCAGAAGGTAGGAAGTGATTAAGGAAGATGCCTGGTCATAGCTTCTGTTCTCCATGTGCATGCACCTGCACATACACATGCACACACATGTACGGAAACATATACGTACACATACAAGGAGAAAAGGTGTGCACACTTCTCTCTCTCTCTCTCTCTCTCTCTCTCTCTCTCTCTCATTCAGATACATCGCCAGGATGCCCATTTGCAAATGAGGAAGAAAGACCTCATCAGAAAAGGAATTTTAATCTTCCAGTATTTTGATCTTCCAGATTGAGGAAGAGATGCATTTCTGTTACAGGCTCATGGTCCTTGGCGTGTTGTTACAGAAGCCTGAACTAACTTACACAGGGCAAGTGGAATCTACCCACCTGCCCCAACATTGATTTGGATGGAACAAGAAACTGAGTAAAACAGGAATAAAAGACATAAGATGGTTTCTGTACTTAGGGAACGTGACTTTCCTTGAGATGATGACTGCTTGCCCATGGCCAACTGAGTGTCAACATGTGTCAGCATGTGTCTACCTTCAGCAGGCATCTTTCACACTGAAAGCTCACTCCGTGTTATTTACTGTACTACACAAAGATGGACAGGGAAAAGCTCCTAAAAACATCCACAGGCAATGAAGACTGTTGTAACATATGCATTTCTGTAAATGATTTTCAAGACTAATTTAAATGCATCATAGCTGCCACTGAGCCGAGTGTCTATTCCCAGTTCTTTTCCTTAAATGTTAAAAACTAAAGACAGCACTTACCATCTGCTGTAGCTTGAGATCTGCTCCTTCCCCCAAGGCCTCCTGACATGGCAGGCCCTGGCTAGCAGCCCCAAGTGGTATAGCTCACCAGTCTACCAGGAACATCTAGAAGCAGTCAGAACATCTGCTGGTCTTTTCCCTATAATGCACAGATGCTGTAAACGTGTAACTCCTGCCTCTCAGGTGACCTCAGGCCAGCGGACAATCAGAGACTTTTGAGTTCTAAGTATTCAGCTCGGGCTCCTCTTAGTCTGGGTTCTTGAACTTCTGTTATTTATTCAACGAGTATCTACTATGCCAGGCATCGTTGTGGATGATAAAATAGTAAACAGAAGAGATTCAGGCTCTTTCCTATGAAACAAGGTCTAGACGGGAAAAACAACCAAAGTAAGCTCACTGACTACTGGGGAGACATACACAGCACCTCAAAAGCACATAAAAGGTAAATCCAAACTAATGTGAGTGTCCTCAAGCACATGATGTTTGATCTAAAGAAAGAAGCAGGTCAGTCAGGCTTGTAATACCAGTGACCCAAATGGTGAAGACAGGAAGATCTTAAGTTCAGGGCCTGCCTGGGCTACAGGGTAAGTTCCAGACTAACCTGGATAACTTACCAAGAACTTGTGAAAAATAGAAGAAAAAAAGAAAAAGAAACAGATGTGAGCTGATGATGGTGAGGGGTGTTGAATCGTTCCAGGCAAAAAGAGCAGGGTGAAAAGTAGTTCTGAATCAGGACAGAGCTTGACAGTTGGAAGAAAAGAAAGCACTGTGGAATGAGGGAGGGGATGATGTGAGATAAGCAACCAAGCCAGTCTGTACACGTTCTGACAGATCACTCTGAGAAGTCTGTTGTTTATCCTGAGGGCAGAGGAGAGATGCTAAAGGGTTTAAGGACTACTTGATTAAGTTTGCATTTTGAAAAGGTAATTGTGATGTCAAGAGAGATGGGAAAAGAAAACAAGATGTATTAGTCCACTGAAGATCCAAGTGGAACAGAGGGCAGCAGCTAACACCGTTCAGGTGGAAACGGAGAGATAGCATCTACATACGTTCTTTGGTAGCTGTAACAAAAGAGGTTTGTAAGAGGTTGGGTGAGGCTGGCGAGAGAGGCAGTGGAATACAAGCTTAGTTTGCCTTGTAATGACATTCGTGTCAGTCTTAGATGATGAAACAGAGGAGGATGTGATCTGAGCAGGAGGAAGGGTAACACTCGTGTATGCTCATTATTAGACAGACTGACTTTGAGATATTGCAAGACACTCAAGAAGACATGTCCAGAGAGGAAAATTTGCCAGCCCTTCCATACTGGTTGTTTATTTATTCTGGCTCTTATATAGAAAGGACAAGGTCAGGAAAAATAAAAACCTTTCATTCTATGGATCTTGCTTGGTTCGTGTGCTGCTGTTGCAGACAAAACCGTGCAAACTGATGCATCGGTGACTGGTGATGCTCTCCATGCCCATTTGTAGCACCTTGGACAGTTCGCCAGCTGCCTGAGGAATCTGTCTATGCATCTTGCCTTCTGTCCTTTACTGCCCTCACTGACCTCCTCAGACACCACACTGTATGTCACTCACCCACTGCACTGAGGTACTCCCTCACCTACAGTTTGGGAATCAAACAACATAATACACAGTCTTTCTCTATTTGGATTATTTTTTAGACAGGAACTTGCAATGTATCCCATGCTGTCCTCCAACCTGCTAGCCTCAAACTACTAGGGACACATGTGTGTGCCACCATTCCTGGCTACCAGTTGATTCTTCACATGATATGCCACAATACCAGGCTAAGGAGAAGCAGAGGCAGGAGACCAATGGGAAGCTTTCCAGCAGCGGAAAGTGTTGTGGAAAGGAAAAGCAGGAAGGGCAGGAGCTATGTGAGAGAGCAGCTGAGGATCAGTAATGCACATTTATTGACAGTCATTCAGAAAGCCAAGACCAGAGAGAGTCCTACAGGTTATAGAGTGAGAGGCTGGGAGAAATGGCTAGAGAGAAAGCAGGGGAAGAGGAGCCATAGAAACCCCCTTTTATTATCTGTGTGTGTGTGTGTGTGTGTGTGTGTGTGCAGTACAAGCATGAAGGCTCATATATGTGGGTGTAGGTGATCCGCCTATGCTCATTACTTCATGATCATATGTGGAGGTCACAGAACAGCCTCAGGTGTCAGCCCTCACTTTCTACCTTGCTTGAGACAATATCTCTTATTTTTGCTGTCCACCACTGCACACACCAGGCTAGATAGCCCATGAGCATCTGGGATTCTGCTGCCCTCATCTCCCATCTTACTAAAGAGAACTGGGGTTCCATACATATGCTACCGCACCCAACATTTACACAGGTTAGAGGATTCAAACTCAGATCCTTCTACTTATATGGCAAGCACTTTGCCCTCTGAGCCATCTCTCCAGCCCCAGGAAAGTACCCTTAATATAGCTTTAAGAAGCACCAAAGAATAATGCACACTTAAAATGCAGTCTGGGTATAGGGATGGAGCTTGGTCGTGCATAAACACTTCAATAACAGTATTGATTAAGGTCCCAAACTTCTAATTAGAAGATAAAAGAAAAGGAGAGAACATGAGGCAATTCCTTATGTGCTCATATACCATAATGTTCATAATATACTTTTTTGAAAGTGGAAGGAAAAGGAGAAAAGAGAATGAAAACCTGCTGTATGGAATACACAGTATACTTTTGCTTATATTTGCACAAAAGACTCTCACATTTGGAAGAGTAAACCCTGAAGTGCCAGCAGTAGTCATCACTGAGAAGTGGGATCACCATGAGATCCTTCTCCCTTAATGGTGTTTTCTTTTATTCATAATAATTTTTCTGAGGTCCTTAAGGCTCCTGTAAGAAAAATACAACAATCCCAGCAACTTATAAATGACAGATATGGTTGTTTCATAATCTGTATGCTGGGAAGTTCAAGATCATCATGTCAGTAGATTCAGAACTTTGTAAGGGTCTTTCCTCAAATGGATCCTAGCTGTGTCTTCAGTAATGGAAGCGGCATCTTTCATAAGGGCAGTAATCCACTTCATTAAGGTCCCACTCTTATGACCTAATTATTTCCCAAAGGTCTCATCTTAATACATTGGGGTGAAGTTTCTATGTGTATATGAATTTTGAGGAGGAACACAAACATTAACACCACATCTAGCCAAGTTATAGCATGTTTCGTTGACCATGTGAGCTGTTAAACATAATTACATTCTTCTACATTAATTGTAAAAAGCCATTCTCCCGAACCCTGGAATACCCTCCCCAATCTAGCCATGGTCCGGCAATTGAAGAGTTAACACCAAGTAGGCATATAACTTTTGATTTCCCAACTTTAACTCTGAGGTTCCTTTCCATTCTAGTTGGTCAGTTGGCAAACTGAGAAAATTGTTACTTTTTAAAACATCTATTGTTCTCCAAAAAAATTATATTCATTCTTTAAAAAAAAAAATCTTGATGTGGCTCCAATCAGAATTGCACAATCATTATCCTGCCGGAAGAATTTAAGAACACCGGGTCACAATTTTTATTGTGGTCACGACTCACATGTCAAATTACATTTACATAAAAGACCAGCTCTCATAGGCTTACCCAAATGTTCAGACTCATTCTTCTTTGTATTCTGGGCAGGTTAAACTGCAGAATTGGGGCTCGTACTCAGGGTTCTCTGCCAGGCACTAACACACGCATGTGGAGGGTGCCTCTTTCCTGAAGACCTGCTTCAGCTCCTTCTCCCCACCCACTTCATACTTGGCCTCTGTCCCTTAATATTCCTCATTATTAGGCTCTGCCACCCAGCCCGCTTTGTCAGCATTCCGAAGATGTACACTTTGGCAGATGTGTTGTTGCAGTTCTCATTGTACCTAGCCCACTCCCTGGCTCGAGGCAGACTTTCTAGGATATTTATTGCTATGGCTACATATTATTTGCAAAGTGACCGTCCTCACTGGTGGCTGTCACAACTGTCTCTGCCTGGTTAATACTGTGTAAGACACAAAGCCTGTTCTAGAACAGGACTCATGGAAAAAATACCAAACCACACTAGCCCAACCCCCTTCCTAAGGGGCAGAATTCATCTGCCTGCCTGCCTGCTCCAATGACCCTTGCCTTTCCAGATTTCTCATTTTCTTAATTAAATACATTCTTTGACACGTCTATACGTGTATATAAAGCATTCTGATTACCTCTCCCCACTCCTGCCCTCCCCTAACAACCCTCCTTCCTTCCTACAGGTCCCTTTCCACATTGATGTCCTTTTGTTTTGTAACACAGTTTAACCAGGACTTTCTGCATGAGCATGAGTGGGGTTATCCATTGGAGTCTGGTGGGCTCAGCAATGGTTACACAATTGAGGACAAGAACTCTACCCAGCATCCATCAGTGGCCAGTAGTTCTCAAGGGAGGGGTAAGGCATCATAAGCTCCTCCTCAGTCCATGACTGACTGCTGATAAGCCCAGACTTCTGCTGGTGCAGTGCAGGCAACCATGAGTTTATAATTTCACTGGCCAAGTCGTGCCCACAAGATAGCCTTTCACAGCACTCTTCCCTAGAATCCTGCTCCTACATTCTTTCTGTTCCCTCTTCCAAGATGCTCTCTGAGCCTCAGAGGGGGTGATAGAGATGTCCTGTTCAAGGTGGAGCACTCAACAATCACTTATTTCCAATACCTCAAGCAGCTCTCCTTATTCACTGCAAAGAGAGGCTTCTCTAACCTAGGATGAGAGCAGCACTTGTCTATGTGTGCATGAACACAAATATTTAAAAGACAGCGGGCCACCATCAAACCACCAAAGACCATTATTAGCATCTTTATTTATTTACATTATTACCTGATAACAAGTATTATTCTCTTTGTCTTCAGAATGTCACAGGATAAAACATTCTGACTGCCCCATTTGTCACATGTTGGACACTAGAAGGAGTCATTGCTCTTAGGGTCAACTCCATGCTGAGAGGCCAAAGTGCCTCAAGCCAGATAAAGATCTTTCATACCCTGATGATTGGCCAATGACTGGCTAAGGAAGTAATTCATATCCAGGTCAAAAGAAAACCCTCAAAGTCTCAAGGAGCTTCTAGTCAGCAGGCAATTGTCCTTTGATGCAGTGATCCAGGGCCCCAGGCTCTTACATCCTATTTTCTACTTCCTCCTAGAGCTTTGGAGCCACTCATACTCACCTGGCAGAAAAGGAAAGTGCATGGCAAAGGCGCCACTTCAAAGGACCCAAGCCAGCAATAAAGTCCTTGTCCCACTGGTAAAGACTAATCATATGATCATACATGATGCAAGAGGAGCTAGGCCATGTGCTTCCTGGCTGGGAATCCGGAAGAACCTTGCTGAAGAACTCACCACCTGCCGCAGTCAGTGAACTAGAAGATCATCCACTCAGATTCTGAAGGAAATCCATCTCCTAGTGGAAGTCAAGAAAACTTTCTCACATTCATTCCTTCCAAGTCTCTTAATTATAGTCCTGTTACCTGCCTATCACATGTTTCTGGGGGCATATTTTGAATGAGGAGGTTGTACAAGTGTACAACCCAGATAAACCTTCAGGCTAGGCTGGAGCAGTGTATGGCCTGATTCCACAAACCCTGTCAGCATCAGGAAGCATAGGATCAGGAAGATCCTATGAATCTTTAAGCTAAATCACCATCTGCAGTAGTCTGCTTTCTGTCACTACAATGAAACACCAGCAGCAATTAACTTACAAAGAAATAAGGTTCTAGGGCCAGTGAGATGGCTCAGCAGATAAAGGTGCTTGCCATCAAGCCTGATGATATGAGTTTGATCCCTGGAACCCACATGATATTGAGAAATAACTCCAAAAGTTGTCCTCTGACCTCCACATGCAGGCACACACACACACACACACACACACACACACACACACACACACACAAGAAATGGAAATAAATTTAAAACAAAGAGAAAATGTTCTAGAGGTTCCAGTCCAAGGTCAAGTGGCCCCATTGTTTTAGTCTTCTGTCAAAGCAGCGCATCTTGGAGAAGTGAACAGTATAGCCAACCACACATCTCATGATCCAGGAAGCAGAGATGAGAGCAAGACAGGTCAGGGTCCCACGATTCCCTCTAGAACATGCTCCCCAAGGACCTTGCCCTAGTTGACTCTCTTAAAAGTCCACAGTAGCCCCAGACAACACCCCCCTGAGGACCGAGTTTTAAACACACAAACCTTTGGGGGACATTCAAATGACAGTAGTCTCCATTCTCCATATTCCTGCTGCCCTCAGAGCATCTGGACACTGTGAACCACAGTACTTTCTATCCTTGAGGCTACCATTAACTATTTGACAAATTCTTGTAGTGAACTTCCAGAGACTTTGTCTAACAAGGCTGTTTCTTTAAACATATATATATATATATATATATATATATATATATATATATATATATATATAAAAAACTGCTACTGGTCCATAATGAACATTTTTATTTTTAAAGTATTTTCTTTCATAGGGAAGAAATGTAATTCATTCTTTTTCCAAAAAATAATAAAGAAAATTGCTACTGGGAAAGGTTTGGCATTTGAAACCTAGTGGGAGATTTCTCCAGCAGATGGTTTAGTGACAAAAAGCTTTTAAGAATTTCTGACTGCTAAAGAGAGAAGGAGAGAGAGAAGGTAGGAGGAAGGGGGGAAGGAGGGAGGGGAGAGAGAGAGAGGAAGGAGAGAGAGATGATGTCATAAAGAAAAGATATGTCAAAAGGAAGCCATTCTTATTTAAGGCTTGAAGACTTAAATGATCCATACACTAGATCATGGATTTCAAAATCTGGCTATGTATCAGAATAACATGGAAAGCATGTTTAAAATACTCATGGAGTCAGAATCTCTGGTGGTGACCAGACATGCATATTTTTAAAGCTCCATCAGCCCTTGTGTTGAAAGCCAGTGGCCCCTTGTTTGTTTAATTCTGATGAGCGTTCCAAAGCTAGGCAGTTCTTATTACCTTAGCAAACACTCCACACACTTGTTTATCATTGTCTGTCTATCAAACCCGCCCAGCAGTAGGCCCTTCACATGGTCCCTGGTCTTCCCCCAAAAGCATTTGCATGCTGTTTTTATGACCCCCATGGATGCAGATTCCAATGTATTTGAAGGTTTCATTTGGAAATAAGGGCTGCAGAGTTCATAGTCAATCCTCCCTGAGCTGTGTCACAGCCAGAGGCGCTATCAAATACCACCGCTCAGGACAGTATCCTGGGAGGAACACAGACTCCGGCAGATGAGCTTTTAACATCCAGCACTGGCCCCTGCTAGCTGAGAGCCCAGAGCAAATCCCTCCAACACAGTTTATTTAATACATAATATAGGAATGGATTGTATTAACCCTGTATCACAAGAACCTCCAAATGGGGAAATTATGAGAGAAATCACTGGGAAAATTCCTGCTACTGAATGGGAACTTGACAAATGGTCCTCTCTCTACTCCGTTTCTCCGAACCATCTTGCCCCCTGGAAAGAGGAGACCCAATTAATAAAGACTCTCAGAAGATAATACTCTGTAAATTTTCTACAGAAGGTTTATCAAGCCAGACATGATGCTGGACACCTACAGACCCCGCGCTCAGGAGGCTGAGACATGGGCTGCATAGTGACTTCTAGGCCAGCCTGGGCTTCAGAGTAAGATCCTGCCTTTAGTTTCAAAATATATAAATAAGGGGCTGGATAGATTGTTCTGTGATTAAGAGCATGTACTGCTCTCGCAGAGGACCTTAGTTTAGTTCCCGGTAGCCACATCTAGTGGCTTCACTACAGTCTGTATTCTAGCTCCAGGAAGATGTAACACCTCTGGCCTCTGTGGGCAACTGCACTCACATGCATATAGCCACACACAGATACACTCATATACACATAATTAAAAATAGAAAAATAGATCTTTAAAATATATATATGAATAAATGTAAAGGTTATCCCAGATATAATTTGGAGCCAGGTGCCTTTCTCCATTTTCCTTTATGTAACATGGCCAGCACTGAATAGACCTTACATCTAGCCTCAGATGTCTCTCCAATCAGAAAGCATCTACTGGTACCACCAGGGATGACTTTTGTAGCTGTAACTTAGGCTATAGGAATGATTTTCTGTGAGTCCCACATGGTCAAATGCAAAATTATATGGGATTCAAATTAATCACATAGACAGGCATAAAACTCCAGACTCTGAATATTATTTACCCAGCATCAAGCAGATGTTTGTTTCCAAAGCCACAATCTCCTCTAATTGGCTGACGTTGTACTGCATAAACTCCAATGCAAGCTTATGTTCTATAATGAATGACAAATGCCTAGAAGAATCCTCTGTGAATTGACAGCCTCCCCCTCTGGCATGCAAATTATGCTGAAACTCTATCAGCAGAAGCAGATAAGCTCATCTGCATGATTGGAAAACTAGTGGATAAACACACCCTTGGATTCATTGTCCAAATTCAATTTGATCGGTTCATCTCTGCTTTTAGGGATCATTTGCTCGTTAATTTATTCGCTCAGCCAACATTTATTGAGCAGCTATTCCAAAAGAGACATTGTCCTGGGTTTTAGGAACACAAAGTTGAATAAAGATATGGTCTCTTCAGTGACGAAAAAGAGACAAGTTCTAAAAAGAAATAAAATGAGCAATATTAAAAAAAAAAAAAAAAAAAAAACAGGAGGTGGGCAAGTTTGCAGGTTAGTCAGAATGGTCAGTTCACCAAGGGCTGGGGGATGGAGTCCCAGAGTTTCAAGGTGAAATGTCGAGAAAGATGTTAACTAGGCACATACAAGGCACAAGGGGGAGATTTTCGGTAAAGAGAGCAGCAAGGACACATAACAAATGAGGCAGCATTGTAGGAATCAGGAGCCGTTGGGTCTGCTGGAGCATAAGGTTCGTAGTCAGCTTTCTTTTGACTTCTTTAAAATACACTGATGTGCACAAGTAAAATGCACAGTCCCTTTGAAGGGTGGCGTGGTTATATATGTTGGATTTTAAAGTGTGCATATCTTGTTGTTAGTAGAAAAAGTATAGAAAAGCATACACATAGGAGAGATGTATCTCTCAACTCTCACCAGAGAAGTTTCCTTATGCAGCAGATGGTGGTTAACACATAAGCCCACAACTGGCCAAGGTGCAGAGAACAAGAGATTGCAAAGTGCTTATCCCTGAATAGGACACTTATTTCAAACATCTGCCTCCTCCCAAGGCTCAGGGATCATTACAGAAGAGCAGGCAGAAAGACTGTAAGAGCCAGAGGGGTTGGATGACCACAGGAGACAGTCTTCCAGACAGCTGGTCAGTTACTCACATGAACTCACAGCATGCCCAAGTCCTATGCAAGCCCAAACCAGACAAAATCCCAGCACAGACATGAGGAAGTGGGTAAGGAATCCCAACCCAACCTAAGGAACTTTTAGCAATTGATGACTGCCGAGAGGGGGAAAGGACTGTGTCTGACAGGGATGGGACTCTTGGTGGGCCCAGGGGATGGACCCACACTGAAGGACATTTGGGGATACAGACTCTGTAGACCACATCATAGATAGATGATAGATAGATAGATAGATAGATAGATAGATAGATAGATAGATAGATGATAGAGATACAGTAGATATAGACATGGACATAGATATGTATGGATATATAAATATGAGCACATTAAATTGGGCAGGGGCAGCGGTTAGGAGAGGGGAATCTAAATACTATCAAAGTATATTGTATGAAAATTGTAAAAAATGTCAATAAAATATAAAATAAAGTGATTTTTCTATAAGGAACTAGTTAAACTATGGTATATCAAGGTACATAAATACCGTACAAAGTTAAAATTATGCAAAAAGAATGAACAAGGACAACTCACTCCTTATACTTGCAAGAGATTTATAGTCATAGAAGGACCTCCATGGAATATTGTCAAATGAATATATAGTATGTCTATATATGTATATATATATATATATATGTATAATATGCTCCCTTCTTATAAGAAAGAAAAATATGTATGTGTGTTTCTTTGTCTTATTTTCATAAAAATATGCTGGAAGGATATAGAGGTAAAGGAAGAAAAACAGATTAGGAAGGAGGTGACAGTAAGACTGTAATGTATATCTTGGAGAACATCATTTCTAAATGTTTTTATCCTTGTGTGCATGTGTATGATGTGTGTAGGTACAAAACATGTGTGCATATGTTCCTGTGTGTGAGTGTGAGTGAACACATGCCATGGTGTGCATGTAGAGGTCGGAGGATAATCTGAATGTCATGTTTCCGATACCAACCTCGTTTGAGACAAAGTCTCTTATTCGCAGTATACGCCAGTTCCCGGGGTTCTTCTGGCTCTCCTCCCACCGCACTATAGAAGTGTCAGTGTTACAGAGGTGACTTTGCATAGGTTCTGGGGAGCCAACTTGAGTCCTCATACTTGTGTGGCAAGCAATTTAGCCAATGAGCTAGAAGCTTCACTTTGTGAGTTTTTGGAGTGTTTGAATCATGTAACTGCACAGCCTATTCAAACAGTGGAACTAAATTTTGAAATTCAGTTAAAAACACCTCATGCCTTATGATCCAACAATTCCGGTCTTAGTATCGACCACAGAAAATCATCCATCCTTGTGCATAAGGAGATGAATATAAGGAAATATGTTTGTTGTAGCATTGTTCAGTGTGGACAAAAAGAAGGTAGAAATAGCCAAAATGTCTATTAATAGACTCATGGAATTATAATATATTTGTACTTCACAATATTATGATGCAGGGCATGCAGTGAGGCAGATCTGTTTTCAGTAGCATGAGCGAAAATCTACAACATATTGACCTACTAGGAAAAGACATAAGATCAGGGGTGCTGGGAGTCAGGGGTAGAGAAATGTGAGTTGGTGGACACAAGGTTTCCACTGGATGACTAAGTTTGGGAAAGCCCTTGTACAGCACAAACTCTATGGTTAATAACAATGTGCTTTATACTTGGAAACCCATTACTTGATATTCTAAGCTAAAAATTTATTTAAGGAAGAGATTCTTGATTATAAAAATAAAATTGTGAATAGATCTTAAGTAGTTTGATAAAGTAAGTGACGAATATGAAAATCAACGAATATGCTGATTACTTGATAAAACCATCACATCTTACACCACAAATATCTCCAATTTGTGTGTATGAAAAGAAAGAGAAAGAAAAGGAAGAGAGAGGTTTGTTTGTTACAATGAATTGGTTCCCACAATTATTAGACAACAAGGGCCTACACAGATGGCTCAGCAGTTAAGAGCACTGGACGTTCTTCCAGAGGACCTGGGTTTGGTTCCCAGCACCCAGGTAGCTGCTAATGTCTGTTGCTCCAGTTCCAGGAGATCCAATGCCCTTGTCTGGCCTCTGCAGGCACTGTATGTATGGGTGCAGTTATATGCAGGTAAAATATGCAAACACATAAAATAAAATAAAAATAAATTTTTAATTTAAAAATAATAACTAGACAACAAATGAAAAAGTATAAAAGGCTATGATGCCATTAAGGTAACAACACACACACACACACACGCACACACACACACCCTTAATGCAGAGCTATATTACTTGAAAGAATTCACACCCAGCTGGTAATCGTGCTGGCCTCTAGAGATGGTCTGGGACCTTGTTCTTTTGAGAAAAGCCAGAGAGTAAACATTTAGGCTCTGCAAGTCTTACATCTCAGCTCTGACTAATCAACAACTCCATCAGAGTTTGGGTGCATGGATGAAACCACAGACAATGTACAAATGAGTGAGCTCTGTTCCAATAAAACTTTGTCCAAAAAATTTGACGAAACATATTGGGCATGCCATAGTTTTCCAGTTCCTAGTTTAGAAAAATGGGAGGATTAGGTTGAAAGTTCTTTCGTGGTTTGTTTTTATTTTTAATCTATTCTTTGAAACATTCACACATGCATTGTGTGATCACAATGTGTCTTGATCACGTCTGCTCCTCGCTCCTCTGCAACTCTCTCCAGGCACGTCCTCACCATCACATCTCCCTCGTTTCGTATTTATGTCCTCCTTTTACATTAATCCACCTATTCTAACCCGCTGAGTCCCATTAGTGCTGCCCAATGCGCACGGGAGTAGGGCCATCCACTGGAAGGGGGGGAGCATTTTTTAATAAGAACAAAAGCAACTCTTAATGATATCACATAACTAAAATGAACTGCAAACAATAGTGTTTCTTGAGATAATATAGCAAAATACTACTCAGTTGGTAGCTGTGTTTCCCCACAGTTCTTTAGGTTAGATTTCCAGGGTGCCAGGGTCCATCTCTGGTGAAGACTTCCTTTGGTCTTACAGACAGCTACTTCCTCTCTTTGTGTCTCTGCATTGCCTTTCCTCTGTGCTCAAGGGAAAGAATGAAGCACACTCTATTTTCCTCTTCCTTCTCTTCCTCCCTTTTCTCCTCCTCTTTTACTTTGTCCTCCTTTGGACACAAGTCCTATCAAGTTTGGAACCTTCATTTGACCAAACTTAACCTTAACTACCTCCCTCAGAGCACCAAGCCAGGTCAGCAACTTTTACAGGGCTGCTTGCACAAATGAGGAAGAAAAGATTTTATAATAACTTTGAGATTTCTGTGCTGAGTCTCATTATTGAGAATAGGGAGGTACAAAAGATTGGAGGAAGGGGAAAGGGGCCATGAGTTCTGGGGGCGGGGCTGTGGTATATTTGAGGCACATCAAAAACACCCACTTATAGTGCTGGGCATTAAAATCTGGAGCTTAGTCGGGTGTGGTAACAGATTGTAATACCAGCCCTTAGGAGGCTGAGGCAAGAGGTTTGTGAATTCTAGGCCAGCTTGGGATACATAGCAAGATCCCCTATCAAAAAAATATTAGTCATAATAATCTAGAGCTTGGTCCTACAAAAGAACCAAATAAAAAAAGTGGGCAAAGGATATGATTATTCAGTTCACAAAAAACAACTAACAGCTCTCAACTACATAAACAGATGTTCAAACAGTACAAACTAACAACTGAGGACCATTTCTCTTCTATCAGCCTGGGAAAACCCAAATGTTTGATAACACCTTTTGCTGATAAGGATTATGGGGGAAACAAGAATTCACCTACAGTGCTGGTGAGGGTTTAATTTTATATATCATTACAGAGAGCACGGTGACGTTCTAAAAATATTCCAAATACACATATCCTTTGTCCCCCCAAATCCAATTTTAGTAAATTTATTCGAAGGAGTTTCAGGCATATGTGTGAACTTATATTAGTGCAAAGTTACTCACTGCAACATTGCTGATAGTACAGATGTGCCAGAGAAACACAACCATAAGATACAAACACGCACACATACACACAGCACACACGTATTATTGGTTCTCTATATCCATAGATTTCACATTTTTGGATTTAAACGATCACAGGCAGGAAGTGCTTTTTAAATGTATCTTCTCAGATTAGAGAGAGATGGTTCCGCAGTTAAGAGCATGGGTTGCTCTTGCAGAGGACCTGAGTTTGATTCCCAGCACCCACACGGCAGCTAACAATCATCCATAACTCCAGTTCCAGGGACTCCAATGCCCTCTTCTGACTTCCTCAGGCATTACACACATGGGTACACTTATATGCAGGTAAAACATTCATGGACATAAAAATAAATAATAAATAAATAGGTAAAAATGCTAGTATATCTGCTTTGAACATGTTCAGACATTTTTCTCATCATTGTTCCCTAAATAATACAGTATAACAACATTTGTCATGATACTTACATTATATTTGATGCTATAAGTAATCTAGAGATAATTACAAATATCCAGGAGAATATATACGGTTGCACACAAACACTGTGCCTTTTTATATAAGAACTTTAAGCATCCATCAATTTTGATATCTGTAGAGGGTGTTGGGAATGACTCTGTGTGTGTGTGTGTGTGTGTATGTGTGTGTGTGTGCATGTGCGTGTGTGTGTGTAAAAGAGAGACAGGAAAATTTATAACAAACTGCTGGCTCACACAGTCATGGAAGACAAGAACCAAAACCCTAGGAAAACCAATGATACAATCCCCTTCTGAGTATGTGTTCAAAGACAAGACTGATGTCCCAGTCCAAAGACAAACAAGCTAGCATAGAGAATTTCTTCTTGTTTTTTACTTGATTCAAGCCTTATAGAGATTGAATGAGGCCCACCCACACTGGAAAGGGCAATCAGCTACCCATGTACCAAGTCAAATGTTAATCTCATCCCCACACACCCAAAACAATATTTACCTGCATATCTAGACAGCCTGCTGCCCAGTAAAGTCGACATATGAAATTAATCATCCCAGCAAGTGACTGGGAGCTACTCAAATGTCCATCTGTAGGAGTCAGGTTAAATAAATTATGGTCCATCTAGACAATGGGATGTTGCACAATCATAAATTTTAAAAAGAAAAAGAAAGAATGAAAATGTTCTCTATACCCTGTCATGGAGATATCTAAATTTTAAAAAAGTGATGAATGCACATAGCATACTTATTTGTGTTTTCTGGTAGTGCATAAAGTGCTTCTGGAAGAAGTCATAAGAAACTAAAAGCAATGGTTTTTCTCCTATGAAGGTACAAATGAGGCAAGTGAGGATGGACGAGATGGCTCAGTAAGTAAAGCACTTGCCACCAAGTCTGATGACTAAAATCAATCCTCAGGGCTCAGAGGGCGGAAGGAGAAAACTGACTTCTGCAAGCTGTCCTCTGACTCCACCATACACATGTGCACACACACACGCACACGCACACACACACACCACAAATAAATAAATCTAATCTCTAATTTTCAAAACATATTTAAACCTTTCTTTAAGCTTTTTATTATATTTTATTTATTCATTTGTATGAACATGTGTATGTGTGTGCACATCCTTGTGGGCCCTGAGCATAAAATTCAGGTCATAGAACATGGAGGGTGGGCTTTTTTACCCACTGAGTCATCTTGTAGGCTCTAAAAGGCTTTAAAAAAAAGAATGAGTCAGGACTGGAGAAACAACTCAGCAGTTTAGAGCACTGGCTAATCTTGGACAGGGCCTGGATTTGGCTCCCAGCACCCACAAGGCAGTTAACAACCATCTGTAACTTCATTTCCAGGGGATCCAGTCCCCTCTTATGGCCTCTACAGGCACTGCATGCATGTGGTACACTTACATACATGCAGGCAAAACACCCATACCCACAAAAAGAAAATTAAAACTTTTAAAGAATGAGGCGAATGTAAGCCAGAGAGCAGATAGATAATTTTTACTGACTCTTTATCACCTGAATTTTTTGTTGAGTCCATGTCCCTTGTAGCCCCAGTTGGCCTAGAACTCCCTATGTCAACCAGGTTGGCCTCTACCTCACAGAGGTCTACCTGCATCTGCCTCCAGAGTGTGGGATGAATTAGCGCACCACCATGCCCGGCTACCACCTGGATTTTTTTTAACTTTGAAAGTGTCACATTGGTTAAGCATCACTATCTGGCAAGTCTGAAACCCACAGCACTGCAAATTTCAAACTTTTAGAGGACTAACGTGATACCACAAGTGAAAATTCCATGTTAGGAAATTCTGTTTCATGTACAAACTTATTTAAAATACTACATAAAATTACCTTCAAACTATGTGTAGAAGATGCGTATGAAAGGTGTAATTTTGTGTGCAGACTTGAGTTCTATCCCCAAGAGATTTCACTAGATGTGTGCACATTTTTCCAAAATCCAAAGCACACCTGGTCCTAAACATTTTGGATAAGGGATGCTCATCCTATATCTATCCAGAACGATTTTTAAATAACTCAGAAGAGAAATGCAAGTGACAGGTACCTAGAAAGGTACAATCTGGAAGTTATTGGCACAAAGCCAGACAAGGGTGGAGCCATGATGGGGTGGTCCAGGGGGCTATGAAGAAAGGGGTGATGTGGAAGACAGACCCTGGAGGGACATCAATATTTAAGACGTAGAAGAAGAAGAGGGAGTGAAAAGACAGTCAGGCAGGAAAAGGCCAAGAGAGGCTGGTGGTCTCATAAGGTACATAATGGTCTCGCGGCAAGAAATATAAAGTGCAGAGTTAAGCATTTGGATGGTTTCTGAGATGAAATATTGAGCCAGATATTCTTTATTTTGTTTGCACTTTCTTTGGGAGATATATCACTTAGTTACATTTCTTCCCTGGAAATCCTTTCTCTCTTGTCAGTGCAACCTGATTTGAGATGTAAATAAACTGCAGAGATAATGTCCCAGTCTCGTCGGGCTCCAAATTCTGCCAACAGCTCAGGACGAAGGCAATGATGAATGGTACAAGGGCTGCCGTGTAATCTCCTCTGCTTTAATACTCGATTACCATGTCCCTCATCTTCCCCAGACCTGAGACTCCACGCATTAAAATTTCTTTGTTCCTTCCACAATGCTTCTATCTCCATTGCATCTCTAGTCTCGTTTAATATTGTCCACTGTTGAAATGAACACAGAAAACCAATTAACTAGGTGGCAGGAACTGGTCCCGTGCACACCCAGCCACACTGAGAGCTGGATTCTCTACTCAGATGAGTAAGAACCCTCCCATGGCCAAGACCCTCACCTCAGGCTCCTGGGAGCTGCCGCTGATGCAGCCACAGAGTCAGACAGCTTTGTAAGCCACGTCCTTGTCAAGGCAGCGGTTAAGAGCACAGATGCCCAGAGCAGTTGAGTTGAAACGGTAACCCTACTACTAAAGCCGTAACTCTGCAGAGATCTGTAACCTCACAGTTCCTTCTGGCTTCTACTTCAAAATAGACATAACTGGGTGTGGTGGTTCCCACCTCTAATCACAACATTTATGAAGCAGGGGTATGAAGATTTCAAAAGGTCTGAAGTTCAGAGCCAGTCTACATAGTGGAACTCAAACCAGTTTGGGATATACAGCAAGACCCATATCAATCAGTCAACCAGTCAGTGCATGCAGTACCCACCTCCTGTAGGCTGAATTTCCTTCCTGCCTCCCCCAAAATATGCTGAAATCCTGCTCCTAGTTTGTATGCATGTATTCTTGGAAACAGGATCTTTATAGGTATAATCAAATTAAAAAGTTATACTAGTCAGTTTTCTTGGCATTGTAACAAAATGCCTGGCAGACTAGCCAGCGGGAAGAGGACTTGTTTGGGCTCACAGTTTCAGTTCATCATAGTGGGAAAAGCATGGTGTAATTCCTGGCAGTGGAGGGCGGGTTGGTGGGGCTAAACAATTCACATGGCTGCCAGGCTAGCAAGCAGAAAGAATGGAATCAGGGGCCAGGCCATGCACTAATCCTCAAAGGCACACCCTGGTGACCTACATCTAGCAGCCATGCCTTACAACTGCCTGAAACTGTGGTAGCAGCTAGGGACCAGTTGTTCATGATTCTTCGGAGGACATTTCAGATTCAAATCATAACAGGAGTGACACAGAGCTGGGGTGGCCCCTAAACTTAATGACTTGCAGTATCTTGAAGAGAGGGAGAACTGGAGACACAGACCTAGACACAAGAACAAGAACGCTATATAACAGCAGCAGTACAGATCAGTGATGATGCCAGAAGCCAAGGGACACTGGCTGCTACTGGAAGTTAGAAGAAGTAGGAAGGAGTCTACCCAGAACCTCCAGAGGGAACAGGGCCCTGCCAATACTGTGTTTTTAGGCTTCCGGGCTATACAGCTAGGAGAGATGAATGTGACTTAAAATGTCTATTAACTTAAGCCATCCAGTGTGGGACAAGTTATGACAGCAGCTACCTCCAGGGATTGTCAGGAGGATGTATTTGACATGCAGCTTGTGTGACATGTATGGAGAGTGTTGGCATCTCCTGAATCATCCAGTGTCATTGCTATTCTTCATTATTATTATCTTCCCAGAGCCTGGATCTTCAGGCTGAGTAACAGCCTGTCTAATCCTAAGCAGAAAAAGAACCCAGTCCCTCATATACAAGATACTTGATTCACGTTTGCAATAAAATATAGATGTCAATGGTGTATACACAGGTTGCCAGCTTTCCAAAGGCTGTACTGGTTTCTGCTTTCCACCCTAAGAGGAAAAACCAGTTCTATTGTCAGTGCAGCCCAAACAAAGTTAGCACTTGTGGGTAAGTACATAGCTCTTGGAGTCAGACTGGCTCAAATCCTTCCTCCTGCCTTTACCAGCCTTGAGACCTTCAGCAACTGTTTAATCTCTCTGAATTTCCATCTCCTCATCTGTGAAATGGGCAAAGGCTAAGAAAGTGTATAACGATATTAGTGGATAATCTGAAGAGGATGCTGTATTAGTTACTTTTCCTTCTGTGATAAAATATCCTGACAAAAGCAACTTAAAGGAGAAAGTGGTTATTTGGGCTCAGAGTTCGAAAACATAGTTTATCATGGGGGATAATTCATGGCAGCAGGAGCCTGAGGCAGCTGGTCATCCACAGTGGAGAAGCAGACACTGATGGTATTTGTGCTTACTTGGCTTTCTCATTTTATACAATTCATGTTCACCCAATGAAATGGTGCCCCATTTTCAGCATGGGTCTTCCCACCTTAGTTAACCTAACCCAAGTAATTCCTCAAAGGTGTGCCCAGAAGGTTGTCTCCTAGGTGATCCTAGATGCTGTTGAGTTGACAGTATTAACCATCCCAAGTGGGACAGGGCAATTTCTTCAGGACTGACTCAGCATCCTCTGTCCTACCTGTGAGCACACACACTGGTCTGGGGGCACTCTGACATGCCTCTCATGGCCCACTGTCATTATCTATTCATTCTAATTGTCTTTCTAGGCTAGTAGACCAAGCTCCTTCAAGAATATGGATACGTATTCCCAAGATTATCAGTGGGCCTGATACAGTGGTGCCATAATAATGTGCATTTTTAATGTGATTACAGTACCTGATACACATGTATGAAAACATCCTGATGAGACCATCATCAGATACAATGAATATACATCATTTTTTTTTAAATTAAAAGAAGATACATATTGAGAAAAGTGATGGCTTAAACTAAATTTCCTCACTGTCAAGGCATTGACAATTCAGCTTCATGGTTCTGCTTTGTGGGTTTACTGCCCACATTCCTATTTAGTAATAATTTCCTGAAAATCAGGGAGTCAGTGGGCACTGGCTTTCAGGCCACATCTGGCCACGCCCAGTCGATTATGCATTCACTGTGGCTACTTTCAAGCTGTAACAGCAGAACTAAAGAGTTGCCACAGTAACAGCCTGACCCCCAAAGCCAAAAATAATTGCTGTTTGGACCTTTGTAGAAAAATTCATCAACTCCCGCTTGAAATCAACTCACTTTTTTAATTAATGCAGTTTTAAAATCAGAAACTTTATGCAGCTAATGTAATGAAAACGAGTATTACTGGCCATAGACAGAAAGTCACAATAAAACAAATACGTAACTATTATAGGAGTAAGTCAAGGAAGGCACTCTCGGGACCAGGAGTCATAGCAAGGCACTAGAAAAACACAGGGAAGGGAGCCACTGAGAAAGACAATGAATGCTTTTATAGAATCGCTGCCCATCATAAAGGAATAAAATAAATAAAGACATAATAGAAAAGGACACCAGGAACCAAAAAAAAAAAAATTCTTTTCAACATCTGAAAGTAATAAGCATAATTTATAGACTAGATTAGAAAAGAACTTCTCAGCATCTTTCTAATGAAAACAGCTGATGCTAATGAGAGCAATAACATTTAAATAGAAATCTGTTTACCTTTGGGAAATGCAAGCACAACTTTAATGCTGTACTGATTGATTTAAGGAGCAGGGACTGGACTGATTAACCCTCCTGAATTTTTTGTTGTTAAAGGGCAGTTGGCTGGGATGCCAAGGCTTGGGAAGGACTCAATCACCTAAACCAATGATTGGGAGAAATTGGTACCAGGTGGAACAGAGATGGGAGCACTCCGCTTGTCCATATGCTGCAAACTCTTCCCTCTACAAACATCACAGCCTCCTTTGAAAACCTGGAGGAACCCATGCCCCTCCTTTCAGAAAAAAAAAAAGTGACCAGAAATAGATACACTAAAATTTTTGCATTTAAATTATTCTACATTGGAAATATGTATGTATCCTGTACATAAATAGAAGTTAAAAAGCAATTTTTTTTAAAAAAAGTCTTGGTCTCATTATTTTATAACTTATTCTGAGATGTAAGCCCTATTTAAATGATAGAGGGAGCAGATCCAAAATTGTAAATAAAACAAAAAGTTTAATTCTCAAAATTGCATTTTAATGAGAAGGCTGTGATTGCCTGACTGGTATAAAGAGTTGGAATCGTGGAGCTGTCTTTGATATTAATACCAAGTCAATTTCAAATTTCCGTTGAAATAGAACAGAAAGTCTAGAACTCTGAGCCCCACAAAAATTGCATAGAAAAAGGTAAATTACCATCCTTGTTGCTCATTTTGAAAAGTTACAATGAGGTTATATAAACATTAAGTACTCCCCCCAAAAGCTGAATTTCTGTCATCTGCGTTTTTTTAAGATTTTAAAAAATGTATTCGTGTGTGTGTGTGTGTGTGTGTGTGTGTGTACACTAGTGTGGGCATGCAGATGCCAGAAGGGAGCATCAAATGTCCTCTTTCTTCACTGTCCACCTATTTCCCTGAGGCAAGGTCTCTTTCTGGACTTGGGGCCCAAGTCTCAGCTAGGCTAGAATCCAGCAACCTACTCCCCAGCAATCCTGCACAGGTGATGATGCCCTGCTTGTGTTCTGGGTGCTGAGGTCTGAACTCCGGCCCTCATGATTGTGGAACAAATGCTCCTAACCTCTGAGTCATCCATACAGCTCCATTTGCTTTCTTTTGGAGTTAATGAAGATAAGTCAATCAATGAACAATTAATGAATCTATGTTCAGGTTTGTTGGTTGATTGGTTGGTTGGTTTTGAGGCCAAGATCTTACCACAGCTGGCCCACCACACACCATTGTCCTGCCTCATCCTCCCAGAAACTGGATTACAGACAAGTGCCACTATGCCCAGCATCCATGTTTAGGTTTAAAGGTGGTCTGAGAATGACTAACCCTCAGATAAGTTCTTCAGTTTGTCTAAGATTTTGCACACTATAAAACTGAGGAGGTCCTGTCAGACTTGGCTCCTATTTGCACAGACCTTATCTTTCAGCTTTGTTAAAGTCCAAGGAGCCATCCCCCTATAAGATAATTAGGCCAAAAGAGCTCATGGCTTTTTACAACAGTCTTGATGGTAACTGAAGAAATTTAGGTGACAATATTTGCTTCATTCAAGTGACCAATTTTTTTCCACCAAGTCCAGTAGTAACCAAATTACTTCCAGATTCTGGAAAGGAAGTGTTCACTTCCTTATGACTGAAAATTCAGCCAATATTCAATCAGAAACTCAGGGGTTTGTTTTCTGGCAGCACACTTACATGTCAACAAGACCATAATAGTCAGCATCCATTCTGGGACCAAAAAAAAATCCAGACTCCTCAAAAGGCCAGTTTCTATGGCACCAGCCAAGACTCCTTTCAGGATTTTGGCCCAGTCTCTGTGCCAACTGTGGAAAGCAAAGAAGTGCAAACGAGCCTCCACCAAAATGAGGAGACCATATGTGTTATGAGCACGCCAGCTGCGGCCTTCCCGGCCCAGACATTTTCTTCCAGTTAAAGTTGCACCCCCCAAAAGCAACTTTTCAGTCACTGGTGTTTCTAAATGGACTGACAGAAAGAAGAGGGTTCTCCCAATGCTATCAGAATGTGCAGAACGGACGAGGGTGGCTCTGCCCTGGAAGGTATCACAGGCTTCATGAAGTCACAGACTGAAGAAAAGAGGAATCACTGGAATTCCTGCTTTAAAAGGCCAGGGAGGAGATGTCTGCCACTCAGAAATGAGGCTTTTTTGACAGAAGTGTTGCTTCCTGGATGTCTCTGTCATAAACCAGCATGAGCACCTCTCGGGTACTGAGCATCTCAGGGGCATTCTTTAATGTACAGATATTTTCAGGATAGGAGGGGCAAAGTCGCCACGTGCTCCAAGACACAACTTTGGAGCTAATTCAAGGACACTTTATCCTTTCTTCTCAGGAAACACACCTACACTGCAGGATGCCATCCTGGGATGCTGAGATAGAAGTCACCTCTCTAGTTCTACCTCTCGTATGTACCAGTTGACCAGTAATTCATATCCCATGTGACTTCAGTGACCCATGACATTCAAGAACAAAGTGAATCTCAGGGAGACATAAGTTGTGACATGTTTTTTTCATCTTGTTACTTCCCTACTGATCTAAGCTTGAAATACAGGCAGATTTCCATCTTCAGTTTCTATCAATGACAAATCGATCTGGATGTGGATGACTGATAGCCATAAACTTTGTATAGATGACCTCACCTGGAAAACACATATCACAATTATTTAGAAAGAAACAATTCCTAAATGGCATAATTTCCCACTTAAATATGTTTCAAAGATCAGTTCGGTGTACACCAGTCTATGGGCAGAAGTTCACAGTGCTTGCTTGCCACTGGGCAGAGGCTCACAATGTAGGATGCTGTAGACAGGATGCCTCGCATCAGTCCTGCCCTTCCCTAGCCACCAAGAGAGCCAATCTAGTACCCTTTACTTGCCCTCTTCAACCATGTTAGACCTGCTTGAGGCTTTCTTGCTGTCCCCCCAAAAGCTTCATTGTGTGATAGATAAATCTGGTCATACTTTGAGGGGTCACTAATCTTTCCTATCAGTTTGACACACTTAGGAAGAGGGAACCTCAATTGAGGAATTTCCTCCATCGGATTGGCCTGTGGGCATGTCTGTGGGGCATTTCCTTGATTGCGGAATGATGAAGGCGGGCTCAGCCCACTGTGGGTGGTGCCATCCTGGGCAGGTAATCCTGAGGTCTACAGGAAAGGTAGCTGCACATGAGTAAGAGGAAGCAAGCTAATGGACAACATTCCTCTGTGGTATCTGCCTTGAGTTTCTGTCTTAGATTCCCTCAGTGATGGACTCTAAAGTATAAAATGAAACAAACCCTCTCCTCCTCAAATTGCTCTTGGTCAGTGCTTTCTCACCGCAACAGAAAAACAAAGTAGGTAAGAAATTGGTACCAGGAATGTGGGGTGCTGCTGTGATGGACGTGGCCATGTTTGGAGGGAGAATTGTGGAAGGATTTTTGGAGTTTGGGGTTATTTCTAAAAGCTACTGAGTGCTCAGAGCTTAGTGAGCAGTTCTGGGAACTTGAAAGAAAATACTGAGAGCAATGAAGATGATGCAGGCCCAGCTTTTGAGGTTTCTGAGGGAAGTTTGAAAGCCCCTCAAAGACTCTATCAGGGCCATTCATGTGGTATTTTGACTTAAGAATCAGTGGTTTCTGGTCAACTAGGGCAGAATTTATCAGCTGTGATTAATAAGAGACCAGTGCAACTGAAATGAAACCTTTTTGTTTTTTCTGAGATAAGGGACGTTAGCTAGTTAGGGATGAAAAATCAGCTGTGTTTAATAAGAGATCAGTATCACTGAGGCAAAATTTCCTGGGAAGTATTTCCTCAAGGTTAACACAGAAGAAGGTGTGGTCCACAGCGAGTCAAGGCTGCACATCAAGCTTACAGCAGAACTTGGCACATGTATGTAAGAGGCTCCCACATAGTACTGGTTTTGAACGTATGAAGGGAGCTGGAGAAGTTTAGGACTGTGTGGCAGCGTCAGACTGTTCCCAAGGAGAAGCGAGAAGAGATCGTTAGTGAAAGTGCAGTGAAGACGCCAGAACTGACGGGTCAAGGAGAGAAGCGGAGGCTCGGCAAACACGTCCCTTAAGAGGCCAAGAGAGGTCAATGGTAACAGTGCAATATCACTTGTAGTGGAGATGCCGGGATTGTGTGATGACCACCAAAGACAGTGGCAGAGTGGAGCTTACCTGAGCCTATGAGGTAAGCTCTGTGTGTGTGTGTGTGTGTGTGGCTCTGTGTGTTTGTGAGTGTGTGTGCATGTGTGTTGCAAATGGCAGAGCCAGAGAAATGGGACTGTCGAACCCTTTGTAACTCACAAGATTGTGAGTGAATCCCAGATGTTAGACATTGAGATCTTTGTGCTGCTGGATTTTGATTTTGCTGTAATCTGACTGTAATTATGCCGCTTGTAACAAGAAAGGATTTCACTTATTGTGGATTTGATGGCCTCAGTTTAAGAGACTTTGGATTTTTTCAAAGACCTTGAACTTTTAAACTGTTGAAATTTTTAGACTGGGACTTTTAAAAGTTGGAACTTGAGTCATATAACATGGAGAAATAAGATGGTCCTGACCTGGAGGTTTCATTTCCTACTGGCTAGCTTGCATCATGCTGGAAGATGCTATGTATCATACCAAAGTAATTATCAGTCTTAGCCAGCTGTGGATTCTCTGGCTTACAGTAACGACTGGCTTGGTAAGATAGTCCCATTGGTGCAATAATGGCACAAATGGTGTGGGAGTAATAAAACATTCTCTGGTTTATTTTAAATTCCCTGAATTTAAACTGGCTCCACAAAATGGAATCCAGCATAGTTACAAGGGCCAAGAACCTATGGCTAGCTAAGCCATAGGCCCCAGAGGAGATCCTCTATCATTTCACCAGATGGACACTCCGAGTGACTCACTGTTATACCCATAAATTAGTGCAACTTTCAACCCTCACCAGAGAAGCTTCTTTGGGAAGTCATTGACACACAAAGGCTAATGCTAATGCACACACACACACACACACACACACACACACAAAAAAGCTAATGCACAAAGACTTACAACTGGTCAACACACATAGGGCTCATCCCTAAATGGACCATTTACATCACATGGCTGCCCTCAAGTCTCGGGTATCAAGGAAGAGGAGACAGACTGTAAGAGCTAGAGTTAGTGAATGACTAGAGTGAAACTGTTTTCTTGACATGATAGAGGAGTTGTGCCTGGGGAAAGGAAACCTCAGCTGAGGAATTTTCTCTATTACATTGGTCTGTAAGTAGTCTGTGGGGCATTTTCTTGACGAATGATAGAAGAGGGCTCAGTCCACCGTGGGCAGCACCACCCCTAGGCAGGTAGTCCTACGTTTTATTTTTTTCAAAAGGTAGCTGAGCAAGCCAGGGGAAGCAAGCCAGTGAGCAGTGTTGCCCCATGGTCTCTGCTTCAGTTGCTGCCTCCGGATTTCTACCTTGAGTTTCTGCCTTGACGTCCCTTAATGACAACCTGTAACCTGTAAACCAAATAAACACTTTCTTCCATAAGTTCCACAAGTCGGTTTTGGTCATGTTGCTTATCACAGCGATAGAAAAAAATTAGAGCAGAATGTGTATATGATGTGTGTGTGTGTGTGTGTGTGTGTGTGTGTGATATGAACCAAATTTGGGTTGATGGGGTCCCACTTGTTCAGAATGGTCACATCAATAAATTCCACAGACAGTATATCAAGGCAATGATACACTTCCCTACCCTAAAGACATTCTTCTCTTGCTGTGTCTTATGAATGGCTCCAGTGCTAGCTGGCATGTACTGTGACATGCTGCCCTGATGACTGGCATATACTGTGAGCTACAGCTGGCTGGCATGAATTGTGAACCTCTGCCCACTAGCTGGGATACACTGTGAGCCTGTCTACTAATTGGATGCACTGTGAATTTCTGCCCACTGACTGGCATGCACTGTGGAATGCTGCTGGCTGTCATGCCTGTGAGCCTCTATACATTGGCTAACATGCATTGTGAGAATCTACCCACTGGCTGGTATGCATTATGAGCCTTTGCTCTGCAGGCATGCATTACAAGCCAACGCCAACTGGCATGCTCCTTAATCTTAACTACTGGGTCCTGGCCATCTTCCTCTTTAAGCTGAACTGTCTTGTGCTTCAGTTGCCGAGTTCCTTCAAGCATCCCTCATCTATTTAACCAACCTAAATCAGAAGTTTCAATAACTAGCATTTAGGAACAGGAATATAGGTATGGGCCCTCCTTAAAATGGCCTTGAGTCATGTGTGTTAGGTTAGGCCTGTCTGTGTGTCTCAGATTGAATTGTGTTTCTCAATTCCAATATGAGCCACAACTAGCACTAGATTCGGGGTGTGTGTCTTAAGCCCTCTTCTGCCCCATTATATAGAGTTCTCAGGAAGAGACTGGTGTGTTATGCAATATTTATGCTGATTGACGACAGGGACTGAAGACATACTCCTAACAGCAGGTGGCTCACTCGTACCCTACAAAATGCTTTTGATGCTGCTGCTGCCTATGGCTCTGTCACAGTAAAGATCTCCACCCCAGAATTTACATGGAAAATGTCCAGAGCATCCTGTATAGCCAAAGGGTCAAGTCAAACAAGTCTTAAGTCCCATCTCCTTAAACCCAGGAAAGCAGCCATTCCACAGAGAAGGACTCTAATTCTGACTAGATTAATTTAAGGCTCTGTAAAAGAAGACATTTCTAACCATAAATAAGGTAGCAATGTCTTTCTTGGAGTTCATCCAATATCTGCCATCAAAAATAAATAAAATAATAATAACACCTGAATACAAGAGGGCATAAAAGCTGAAACAGAGGACCACAGTTTGGCTCAGTTGGAAATCTAAACCTTATTAAAAGGACTTCTACAAAAAAAAAAATATGAAAGGAGTTGTGGAGATGGCTCAGAAGGGAAAGTGCTTGCCATGCAAGAATGAGGACCTGAGTTTAGAATCCCCACCTCAGCACCCACACAAAACGCAGGCAGGCCAGCACACATCTGTCCAGCACTGGGAGGGTGAGGGAGGCGCCAAGACAGGAGGATTCCTTACATTTGCTGGCCAACCAGGCTAGCCAATCAGTGAGTTCCAGGTTTGGTGAAAGACCCTGTCTCCAAAAATAGAGCGCAACTGAAGAAGGTACCGAACGTTGCCCTCTGACCTTCATGCACACAGAGGCGGGGGGAGAGAAAGAGAGAGAGAAGCATAGATTGGATTTTGTGGCTCGAGGGCCTAGATTCTGAATTACTGCTGAGATACACCAGTTGGCAAGCTTTCATGACTTTAGTCAATACAGGGTTACAGGGTTTCAAAGGATGGTAATACCTGGGTATCCCACTAACTGTAAACAAGGGACTACCTATAATCATATGAGATTCGCTGAACATTAAAACAAAAGATACTTTTCCTTAACCAACAGAAATGTTATCTTGCCTACATTTCTCACAGTCAAAATGCCCATTGCTCTGAAATATCGCACAGTAGGTAAGTACTGTGTGACTTTTCCTATGGAGATGTGAATAAACATCCACTCACCCCAGTCAGGGCAACTGATGACAGACTGAATAGCAGTTCCACCCAAGTCTAGCTTGGTGAACCAATGCATTTTGCAGGGATTACTTAAAGGAGCATGTGTGAGGGGTTACTTAGAGACACATGCCTGACTCAAAGGCAGCCACATCACCAGAAGCTTCTGACAGCAGTGTGGGTGACAATTCTTGAAAAGTGCATCCCTGGAGCTTGCTACAGATCTTGTAGTCAGCTCCACCAAAGAGTCTCCTCTCCCTCGGCAATTGCTTATGGCTTATGAGGGACCTCACGAGTCTTATAACTTTGACTTTCCTGAACCTTGTAAGTTTCCTTAGCTTTCTGACTCTTGTAGGCCTCACTGTTCCCTCAAGGAAGAAGCAGTTGCACAATTGTGTGAGCTCTGCCCTCACATGGGATCTTGCTGTGTGTCATACTGGGGATCGGTCCTAGGGCCTTGTGCATGTGAGACAAATGCTCTACCGCTGAGCCGTGTCTCTAGCCTTCAACACCTGACAAAGTTAAATTGAGTTTTTCACATGTAAAATTGATTTAACCCAAACAGGATCCCCATGGACCTCCCTGACCCTGCTTAGATTATTTAATGAGACCTACCATAAATCCCATAACAGGAATTTAAGAAGTAAGTATTAAGTAATATTAAGTACATATTTCTCCATTTAATAACTCAATTTGGTCCATCTCGGTCTTAGCAGGAAGGAATGGTGTCTCCCCATGGATAGCACAAGTTCAATATCATGGCCCGACTGAATTCATCTGATTAACAACCGGCAAATACTTCATAGTCATTGTCGCAGGTTCAGCTAAGAACCTCTGCCTATTTTCATACACTCCCAGCTGCACCTGATCTTCACCATCAAAGAGGCCCAATACTCCTGAGACACCTCAGCAGCTCTGCCATGTCACATGATCCTTGCAGTCAAAATCATAACCACATCCAAAACGAGCTCACTAGAAGTCTGCTGCTCTCTCTTCCTAATGAGGCTATCTTTGAAAGAGGAGTATACCCAAGGGCCATCACGACTGGCCAGACTTCAGAATCCATATAAGCATAGAATGCCTTGGTCAATAGTTGGCCCCATCTGCACACCTTCCTAGACTCATGGGCCATTGCCAATGATCTGACCATCCAATCTGGGCAATGGTATAAATATCCTTATCTAAAGCTTCTTCCTTTGGGGTAAAGAGTGCCAAGAATCCCTCACCTTATAGATACTCAAAATAGAAATCAAGGTCACATTCATCTCTCTATGTACTAAAGCTACAGTATGAAGTCTCACTTCTTTTATACCCATCTGCATTCTGACCAAAGCTCGTATCTCCCATCTCAGCAGACAGAGAGCTGGCCCCTGCTGAGTGAGTCTTTAAGTGGAACTTTTATCTACCTTATCAGCCTCAGGGTACAGGCCTTCTAGAGAACCATGAGCTTCATAAACAAGTTCAAATCCAATTCAATGAAACATGGTGCATCTGCAAAGATAAGCCACATGATCCAGAGATTCCCCTTGTGTATATAACCCAAAAGAATTGAAGGTAAGATTTGTAGATGTGGAAAGAGATTTGTAATGTTGATAGTAACATAATTTGCATAATTAAAGCATGGACACAACCCACATCATCAGCAGATGAATTGTGAACAACACAGGGTATAGCCACACAACAGAATATTACTCAGGTTTAAAATGAATAAATTTCCACAATACGTTTCAAACTCTGAGGATATGATGCTAAGTGAAATAGTCCAGTTGTATATATTATATAGGTCTACTTATAAGAGGCATCTAGAGTAGTCAAAATCAGAGAAGCTGAAAGTAGCCGGGGCTGAGAAGGGAGAATGGAGAGTGACTGTTCATAGCAACAGAGTTCCAGTTTTACAAGATGAAAGGGCTACAGAGAGGGCGGTGGTGACAGTTGGACGGCATTGTAAATGTACTTAATGCCATTGAGCTGTATATTTAAAATGGTTTAAATGACATATTGTGTTCTACCGCAAAAAAAAAGTCTGCTTCTGTTTTTGATTTTGAATATCTGGCCCCTTCCAAACTCACCTCATCTTCTCTTTCTGCCCCATATCTAGCAAGCTGTTTAGAAATTCTGGATGTTCCCCCTTTTCACACCAGGAGGAAATTCAAAAGATACAATATCCCTCACCCCAGCCCACTCCCTAACCACCGTATGTGCTAAGCCACTCTCCTTTACTCTCTCAAGCCATTTTGAACCTTCTTCAGACTCTGCTCTGTTCCTGAAAGCTCCATCATAGGGACAAACCACTTCCTGCCATTTGCTGCACACAGAGTGTCATTAGTTTTGATATTTGAATCAGATTTGGGGTGGAGGAGGTGCATTTCATCCCATTAGGTATTTTCTCATTGCTACAACAAAATATCCCACAAAAACAGCTCAAGGGAAGAAGGGCTTATTTTGGCTGGCAATTTGAGGGTATATTCTATCATGGCAGGGAAGGCAGGGCGGCAGGAGCATGAGGCAGCTGATCACATTGCATCTGTAGGCAGGAAACTGAAAGAGATGAGGACCTAGGTTCGATTCCCAGCACCCATGTGGCAGCTAGCAACCATCCGTAAGTCCAGTTCCAGGGGATCTGATGCCCTCTTCTGACTTCCTCGGGCATTGCACCACAAGGTGCACGTACACGTATGAACACTGGTACTCAGCTCACTTCCTCCACTTTACTGCTTGGGACTCCATCTGATAGGATAGTGCCCCCAACAGTTAAAGTAGGTCTTCCCACCTCGGTTAGTCCAGTCCAGAAACTCCCTCACAGACATGCTCAGAGGTTTGTCTCCTAAGTGAATGTAGATCCTGTCAAGTTGACAGTACATCACATTACCACATTGTCTTTGTGAGGTGACCACAGTAGCACCCAATACAGTGTGTTTAACAAATGGACATTGGCGCTATTTTACTTCTGTATTGAAATCACTAGATACATGTGAATCTGATAACTCTCTATCTACATTTAGACAAGAGAGACAGTGTTCAGTGTATTCATCTAACAGATACCCTTGATGCTAAAGAGTATGCTAAAGATGGAAGATCACTTCTTGTGCTGGCGGCAGATGCCTCATGACACCAGATGCTAACCATTCCCAGTAAATATATGCTGAATGAAGACCCAGAGGACATTTCCAGGTTAATGGAGACAGTTGCACTTAGTGGGTGTTCAGTAAACATGAATGAACGAATGAATGGTCCAGTGTATGGGACTTGAGAGCTGATCAGATATAGAATAAAAAGAAGGAACAAATAAAAAATACTTGAGAAATCAAAACCAAGAAAGCTTCTTTAATGTACTTCTTCCTTACATATGCCGAACTTCCGTGATTAAGAAAACAATGTTTTTTTAAGGTTTTTATGGTGAGATTTTCAGGAAGACCTGTCAATAAATAGCAAGACTGGTCCTTTTAAAGACACTTTGTAGAAAAAAAATTACAAAAAGATTAAAATCAGTGCAGAAACCAAGAAACCATTTTTTTTCCTCCATCATATTGATCATTTCTAGTGGAACTGTTAGCTATCTTAGAAAAATTGTGGTTCTGAATTGCTTTTGCCTCTAACTCTGGACCTCTGTTCCTAAGGGATTGTTTCCTAAAGGAAAACATTCAACCAGAAAATTTTAGCACGTCGGAATCTCTCCAAAGATTAAGAAATCTCTGTGAAGTACTGAATGTCTAAATTGAAAAGTTTGGGCTGTCACATTCAGGTGTAAGTGAAATAGTTCTTCATACCTTCTCCTTTCTCTCTGCAGCTCAGTTTGGCCAACTTTTCTCTCAGAAGTGAAATAAAATTAAAGTCTGTGACACCAAGTGTCAGTCATGGAGAGACGCACTCTCTCTTGCCTGCCTTTCTTAAGGTGTTCCTAAAGACAGTCATGTAACACCAAGCCTCCACAGGACATCGCTACAGCTTGCTCCTTGTCAGCTACTGGGGAGACATTCGGGAGGTTCTTCAAGCCTTCCTGATCTCTCATCTCCCACTGCTAATGTCTTCCCTGGTCTGGTATGTGACCTCCAGACTGCCACCAGAAAAGGGACTCAGTCAGGGTCCAGTAACTTAGTGATAATGCAACAAAGGTGTCTGGACCCCAAAGTTCAGTGTCCCCCATGGATTCTGTGGAGTGGCTCTTTCTCCAACACTAAGGGAATGCTTTAAAGATGGAGGCCAACTCTCTCAACTCTTGGCTGGGGTAAATATGTAAAGTCGGTCCTATAAATTCAACTTGTTTCTCTTGGCTGTAGGTCAGGTACAGAAGACAGAACAGATTTGGCTGCTACCTTAGAAACCCTGGAGACATCACACATGAATCTAGAATGTAACAAGATATAGAAAATCAAACATCTTGTCCTTTCTTACCTTCCCTCATCTTGATTCGTTAGAATCAAGGGAATCTTCCTGCTAAGAGAGATCTTTTAGTAGAGTAAGGCATAGTTGGACATGTCTTACCTGAGTGCTTTTTAATTTTTATTTACAGGGGCTAAAGAGATGGCTCAGGTGTTAAGAGTATTGGTTGCTCTTTCAGAGAGCCCAGGTTCAGTTCCTGGCACCCACAAGGCAGCTAACAACCATCTGTAACTCCAGGTCCAGGGGATCCAATGCTCTCTTCTGGCCTTTGTAGGCACTGCATGTGCATGGTGCATTTATATACATATAAGCAAAACATTCAAAAAAATTTTTAATTAATTAAAATTTTAATTCCATGAATAAATCCTCTTCACTACTTGGCTGTGCAACACTTGTGTTATAGTTTACTTAACATTTGTTTTTCATTGGGAATGGTGTGAGGGTATATCTGCAAGTATGTGGGGTTGTACGTTGTGTATACAGACATGTGTGCACACATGTACATGTGGAGGTCAGACAACTTCAGTGTTCTTCTTAGGTGCCTTCCACCTTTATGTTTGAGACAGGGTCTCCCATTGGCTGGTTCTTCACCAGTAAGGCAAGCTGGATGATAAGACAGTGAGGTCCAGGGATCCACCTGTTTCTACCTCCCATCTTTCCGCCACTGGGATTTCAGGTGTATATCACCATTTCCCACTTATGTGGATTCTAGAGATCCAAAAGCGGTCCTCACACTTGCCTAACAAGCACTTGACTGACTAAGCCATTGCCCCAGGCTCTGTTTGTTTAATAGTGTCCTTCAAGTTAGCTCATCCTTAAGTTATTAAGTCTTAGCCAATTACATCCAAGGAATAATGAGGTAGATTTATTGCTTATATTTTTTCCATAACAAACATTATACTAAATAATTGTCCACTCTTTCTTTGGCTTACATATAGCCCAGGCTAGCCTTGAATTCTCTACATAGCCAAGGCTGGCCTGGAACTCCTGATCCTCCTGCCTTTACTTCCCAAGTGCTGGGTTAACAAGTTTGCACAACCACACCTGACTCCACTCTTTTATTTTTTAGACTTCAACTTGATTTCATTTAAAATAATCTTCTATGCTATATTTAACTTTTGAAGTTTTGGCAGGGCATCATAAGCTGTACAAGTTTATTTTATAAAAATTAATTTAATTTTTCAGGAAAAAAAAAAGTAAAAAAGGGAGGATGAGTAAGCTGGGGTAGCAATTACGTAAGGCAGTCACTGCCCTGAAAGACTCTGGGAACATGCACACATTTATTAAACTGCAAAGCTGGTGTGTGTGTGTGTGTGTGTGTGTGTGTGTGTGTGTGTGTGTGTTGTAAAAGATGCCAAAAACAAGTAGATGGTTACCTAAAGATATAAGAATCTAACATCTAAAAAGGTAAAAAATAGTAAGCAATGAAGACAGAGAGAGAGAGAGAAATAGAGAGAGAGAGAGAGAATTCCAAGTAAGGAATACGTATGACCTCACCTATTTTAAGGGTTTTTTTTTCCGGGGGGGTGTCTTTTTTAGACAGGGTTTCCCTGTAGCCCCAGCTGGCCTGGAACTCACTATGTAGACCAGGCTAGCCTTGAACTCACAGAGATCCACCTGCCTCTGCCTCCCAAGTGCTGTGATTATAGGTGTATACTACCATGCCCAAAGAGAGAGAGAAACTACTCAGAGCTGGGGCTCATCGTCAAGGATGATGATTCCCTAACAATTCTGGTATCTCTAGGCAGGAGGGGCCCTGAGGTTGGTTCTGGAAGTATTGAGGAAGAAACTGGAAGCTAAAACAATTGATTCTATCCCACCAGAGTACCAAACATTTGTTGCTGGGGTGCGGCTAATTGGAGAGCTAGCCAGTCAGAATCTCCTTCTTCCATCCGGTCTCCTGTGGGCGGAGCATCCGCTGGCAAGGGACGGAGGTAGGACAGGAAGCCCCAGCATCAAAGAGTAGAGTCTAAGAACCAAGTTACTGAGAAGCAAATGTTTAACAGCCAACACACTATACTTGGCAAAATATTGTTCTAAAAGATGCTCAGAAGAGAAATGCCAGTTTGGGCAAATATGCTTGTTGTGAGAGAATTTGTAACAGGCTTTCCAGACCCCTCCTTCCTTAAGGCCCAACAAACAAATTATAATTTAGACAAATCTGGGATTCTTCGCAGCTCAGCTTGTGGGGATGGTATTAGCTTCACAACTCCAAACAAGTTAAGCTGTCTGTGTGAAACCCCCTCTACAGCACCCCCTGAGAAACCTGGAGGTGCCGAAAAAAGAACTTTCCATTCATATTTTCAACCAAGATACAGTTTGCCCCTCTTGACCAGAAAATGGGCACTATACTCATCTTCAGGAGAAGATAACCTTCTAGCCTGTGTATCCAAAGAGTTTACAACCAAATGGTAAAGTAGAGACATAAGCTCTTGAAAGTTTCCACCGTCATGACACAAAAATGATCTTGACCATGAGCCCTGCTACGTTTGATACCTGTTTAAAAACCCCTGAGGTCACCGGGCATGGTAGTGCACACCTTTAATCACAGCACTTAGGAGGCAGAGGTAGGTGGATCTCTGTGAGTTCAAGGCTAGCCTGGTCTACATAGTGAGTTCCAGGCCAGCTGGGGCTACAGGGAGACCCTGTCTCAAAAAGAACCCCCCGCCAAAAAAGAAATCCTCAAAATAGGTGAGGTCACACATATTCCTTACTTGGTTGAAAAAAAATGTCCTCAAATGTTCACCCATCTCTTATACATTCTTTACAATGGCTTGGTGGTTCTTTCCATCAAGAGCTGGAGTCTGTTTCCTCACCCAAAGAATACAGGCTAGCTATGCGACTTGTTTCAGCCAATGTAATGTGGCAGAAATGACAGAGTGCTAGCCCAAGGTTTAAGTCTCGAAGCCTCGTATGCACGCACTTTCTCTTGGAGCCCTGTCACCACACGGACAACCCTGCCAAAGCCAGCCCAGTGGTGGCGACCTCCAAGACCTCCCTCCGTCTCGTCTATCATATCTGGCACTCCTACAGAATCTCTTACTTTTTCTTTCATGGAACTTAACATAATAGTGTGTAACTACATACCTAGTTTGGGGACTGTTTAACATCTGCCTCCCTTGTTCTCCTGGAAGCTCTTTCAGGACCTCTCTCTACCCAGCAATAAAGCAATGCCTGGCACATAGAAAGGGCTTTGTTAGTTGTTTATTGAGCAACTGAGTCTCTTCTGCTACAGTTTGAACGTGAAACATCCCCTACAGGTTCGTGCACTTGAATGCTCTGTCCCCAGATGTTAGAGTTGTTCGGGGATGTTGTGGGACCATTTGGACATGGGTTCTAACTGGCAGAGATTGGATTATAGAGGTGGGCTTGATGGTGATAGGTCAGGTCTACTTCTAGCTTGATTTCTCTGCTTCCTGATCCACAGAAGTGTGAGGAGTTCTAGCCACATGTTCCTGTCACCATAAACTCCGCCATGCTTTTTCCACTGTGATGAACTATTCTCTCTTAAGCTGTAAACTGAAATAAATATTTCCTTCCTTAAATCACTTCCATCAGATATTTTTGTCACAGCAACAAGGAAGCTAATTAGCATAGCTGAAAACAGATTCTTTTTATTTTTTTCTTTAACTTATGGTGTTATGTGCACCATGTACATGAGGTGCTCACAGAGGCCAGAAGAGGGCATCAGAACCTCTGGAGCTGTAGTACAGATGACTGTGAGACACCAGAAGTAGATAGACCAAAGCTGGATCTATGCAAGAGCAGAAAGTGCTCTTAGCTCCTAAGTCATTGGTCTAGTCCAGAATCCAGATTAAAGAAAGAAGGTCTATTTGAAGGGCCAAAGAAGAAAGTGGTACCTTCTTCCCCTCACTCTTGCCCATTCCAGGAACAGTTCAGGATACCTGGAGTATATGGGACTTGTGATACATGCAGAATTACTGGCTTTCCTGGGTGATGATGCTGTCAGGTTCATGTTCTCTCAGCATGGGACTACTCTCCTAGATCTCACTTCTCAGATTCACTCTCAACTATGGCCATACCAAATTCTCTCCAACGGAATGTGAATGCAAATTATACAGCAGCATCTCCATCATGCTCTTAAATGAAACTTGCTGGTCCTTACCTCCTTCATTTTCATCACCCTTCCAATGAACTAGAACACAGATGTTCTGCTGCTGGCTTACCTTTAGTTACCCCCTGGGGTGCCAAGGGGAATTAAATAATAAGTTGCAAAAAATCCAAATAACTAGAAGAATTCATAAATCCAAGCTATATTCCAGCCCCTAGCCCCACCTGGACTGTAATGTGGAAAAGAAATAAGCTTCAAATAAGCTTTTCAAACACTGCATTTTAGTGAATCTTTGTTCTACTGCTTAACTTGTCTAATCAATATACTTCACCAGGTCTCCTGTTCCTGGGAGAGTCAGAAAAGTACAGTGAGTTTTGGAACATTACCCAAATAGAGTGGGTACAGACTATCAGCTCTGCCAGCCTTTGTCTGAGACCAGAGTTCAGAATTTTATGGCATTCGTTCCTCCATCTACCTTCCTTGTTCCTGTCACCATCAGTTCCTACTGGTTCGTTCTCCATAATTGTTACATTCAAAATGGAATTTAGTGTTCACTGCCCTGGTTCCACCTAAGACTCATAAGTAAAGCAACAAGCATAATCTTTTCTGGCATAACCTTTATCTTGCTGAGGTTGACTGAGGGTAACTAATGGTAGAAATTAAAATATTCTAATAGCCAACCATGGCAACTTGTAAAAACTATTTCAACTCATTATACATAAATTAAAATATACTTAATTATTAAACTTAAACAGATTCAGTGTTCAGGAGACTCCTTATACACTTTGGGTATCTACCGTCTCCTGAACTTAAAGAAGATCTCCCTCAGATTGGCATATAAGACTTCTCAGACTTTTCAATCATGGTTTCTTTAACAGCACAGGAAAGAGAATTTGTAGGCAAACATGTCTGGGACTTAGCATAAAGTACTACTTTATAGACAGAGGGTTTAAAGCATTATATCTTTCAAATTCCAACACAAACTGTTTATTCTATGTTCATTTTATTGTGAAATACTATTTTTCATTCATTGGACATCATTTTAAAGCAGTTTTTAAAAGATTCAAACCTCACTTGTAATAATAGAACAGGAAGGGGCTGGAGAGATGACTCACCAGTTAAGAATGCTTGTGGCTCTCTTGCAAAGGACTGGAGTTCAGTTCCTAGTACCCACATTGGGCAGCCCACAACTCTAGCTCCAAGGGATCTAACATCCTCTTCTGGCCTTTGTGGGCACCCACATGCACATATAGATACACAGAAATAAAGATTTTTTTAAAGGAAAAGTGGCTTGTCATCCCCAGACTCTTCAAGCCACTCTTGTACCAATGGGCATGTCTTGCCTATCAGGACAGTTTTGCAGCATTCAGGGTTGGTTTCAGGAATACCGTTGATGTCTTTGCTGCCCCAGAAGCCTACATAGCCCCTTCTGGCATGATGAAAACTACTCAGCGGGATGAAAGTTTTCAGGTCAGTTCCAGCTTGATCTATGCAACCCAAATGTGTTGTGTGTCCAGCAATAATCTTACCATCTAGTTATGGTAAGTAATTAAGAGCACCAACCTGTGTTGTTTGAGCTTGAGTGGGGGATCCTCAGCCTCCCTGACCAATAATTCACAGGGAGGTCTCCCATGTCTGGTACTGATTTTAATTTTAAAACCTATGCCTTAAAGGGAATCATTGTCCACCCATTCAGAATATCTGTGTTCAAATTCCTTCTATTCCTTAATTATATTTTTCATTGACTTATGAAGTAATGGATTTCCATAAAGGTTTTTCATACATCCTTTTTTTTTAAGAAAATGTAAGAGCTGGAGGATGAGAATTGCCTTGGAATGCTGTCTTCTGGCCATATCACAGTCATTGGACCCATGAACTCACTGAAGCTCTGGTTACCTGCACAAGATCAAGTCAACAAGATCACTCAACATTCTAACAGGCAGAATTAACTGTTTTCAGTGGGTGATTAACAAAAACAAAGAAACAGGACACAAAAAGGAAATGGTGTGCATATGATCAAGATGCATTGTTTACATGTATGAAATTGTCAAACAATAAAAATACTTTATTTTTAAAAGGAAAAGCAAATTAAAATTACTATGACATGATACTTTTCCACTTATAAAACTGGGAACATTTTTAGAAGTCCAATGCACTATCCACTGCACAACAGAGATGCCTCTTGGGAGCAATTTTCTTTGTGATAATACACTATGTCGGCCAGGTCACGAGTCCTTTAGCTGGTGGAACTGGATGCTGGTGCAATGTCATGGAGAAGGGAGAGGTTACAAAAATGTGTATCAAAAAGTCAGAAGCAAATTTTAAACAGACCCATAGTTCGAACTCTAGGAATCTCCTGAATTCTTATGGATGTGCACAAAGACATATGCAAAGATTCACATTCATCACTATCTGTAACAGCAAGAGTGGAAGTAACCTTCATGTCAATCAGCAGGAAACTAGCTCCAGGAATGCTGAATGTGTTTTCTGGGCTCTCTGCAAAGCACACACAGAGACAGGCTGCAAATGGCTTATTGAGGAATAACACCTAGAAAGGAAAAAGAGGGGACAGAGAAGTGGGCAGGAGAGACCATTAGAGCACTGTGCAGAGCTAACAACTGCTCTGCTGTCTTGAAACAGTGAACGTTGCTGTTAGAGTAACAGTCATCCCTGACACCAGCACCCTGCTCAGTGCCAACCCTGAAGAGCACGGGTAAAACTCCACAACTAAACAGAACCCTCCAGCTTCAGGCAATCAGCACCTCACTTTCTAAAATGCAACAGTGAGCAAGCTCTTCTCTAGGTCTGGCCCGAGGGTCACCCACACAACAAAAATGAATGCCAGAGCTGGAGAAATGGCTTAGCAGTTAAGAGCACTAGCTGCTCTTGGTTCGATTCCCAGCACCCATGTGGCGGCTAGCAACCGTCCATAACTCCAGTTCCAGAGCTTGATGCTCTCTTCTGAACTCCAAGGGCACTGCCTGACACAGGTGCACTTACATACATGCAGGCAATACACTTATATGCATAAGGAGGTGGATGGTATTTCTAAGGATGACATCCAACATTGTCCTCCAGCCTCCACACATGTGCACACACACACAAACACACACACATACACACACATGCACCCACATGAACATTCACACATGCACACATACATACATACATAGATGTACACACATATTTTTAAAGGTTAGTTTTATGTGAATTTCATCTCAATTTACTTTAAAGAGTAGAAAGTACAGGGTGTTACTATTGTATTGTCTAGAAGGAAAATGTATTCATATATATATATATATATATATATATATATATATATATGTACACAGTGCTTGGCCTGACATCTCTGTGGAAGAAGTCACAAAATATTGGCTCTGTAGTGTTCAATCAAAAGAGAGACTTAATTGTCTCTGAACACCCTTAGTGCTGTTTAAATTTCTACTATGAGGAGATAATTGCACTCCCTCTTTTAAAAACATCACTAAAGATGTTGTTTAATTGTTGAATAAATTACTTGCCATCAGGAAAAAACAAATGAAAAATTCCCTGCAAGACTATGATTAGTAACAGACGTCTGTATTGATTGATCTCTTTCAGGAAATTCACAGGCATCATATATCAGGTTTAGTTCTGTCCTTCCAGGGTCAGAGCACTTCAAGGACACAGACACAATAAATTTCTAGAACCAAGTGTCAAATACCAGAACTGGCTCGAAAGGAAAAAGAGAATATCTTATTGAAAATTGCTTTCAAGTGGAGAGGCAGTCTACAGAACTGGAAAAATATTTGCCAGGTATACGTCTGACAAAGAGTTAATACCTAGAATACACAAAGAACTCAAAAAACTAAACATTGGAAAAATAACCAAACCAATTAAAAAATGGGGCATGAAACTAAACAGAGTTCCCAAAAGATGAAGTGCAAGTAGCTGAGAAACACTCGTTAAAACGTTCAGTATCCTTGGCCATCAAGGAAATGCAAATTAAAACTACTTTGAGCTGGGCATGGTATCACATGCCATTAATCCCAGAACTCCAGAGCAAGATGGATCTCTATGGGATCAAGGCCAGCCTGCTCTATATAGCAAGCTCCAGGCCAACTGTGCTCCAAGTAGACCCTGTTTCAAAAAAAACCACTTTGAGATTTCATCTTACCCAAGACAGAATGGCTAAGATTTAAAAAAACAACAACAAATGTGGGTGTGATTGTGGGAAAAGCTGCTGGTGAGAGTATAAACTGGTGCAGTATCTATGGAAAACAGTGTGAAGAGCCCCTCGAAAAGCTAGAAATAGATGGACCGCAAGATCAAACTATACCACACTTGGGTATATACCCAAAGGACTCGATATCCTATAAAGATACCATGTTCACTACTGCACTAGTCACAGCACTCAGAAAATTGAAACAGCTAGCCGTCCAACGAGTGATGAATAGATAACAAGAATGTGGCACAACTACACGATGGAATATTATTCAGTTGTGAAATTCATAGGTAAAGGGATGGAGCTGGAACCAATGATCTTCAGTGAGATAAGCCAGATGCAGAAAGACAAACATTGCACATTTTCTCTCATATGTGAATGTTGGTTTCGACTCTTTAGGTATGTGTGTTTCGTGTAGAATACCTATAGAAGTTAGAAAACTAGTAAGGAGCGGAGAGGGAGATCTCTTAGGAGAAGGGAGATAGAGTATAGTTGTATAAAAAGAAAAGAGAGAATAACTAACAGTAAAGACCTTTTGAAAAAACCACATGGAAACCTACTACAGTAGAAACTTCCAAAAAATATACATGTATTCAAAGAGTTTCAATGGAGTTACCTTACCACGGTGGGGGGGGGGGTGGGCAATACCCCAGCTAGACACCTCATCCTAGCAAATAAAAACCCCAGTACCAGGAATGAACAACGGGATCCCATTGACACCCAGACATCACAGGCTACTGCCATTGCTTTTGGTAACCTTCCAGAATTTGATGATGAGACCTATTGCTGAAGACAACACATGCTTGAGTCAGAAAACATGGAGAAATCAAGCAAACACTGACCTGGAAGCTTTATCCATGCTGGCCAGCTTTCACGGTGCTGGAAGATGCTATACATACTACCTACCAGAGGAGAAAAGTAATCATCAGTCTTACCCAACCGTAAACCCTGCACGTTACAAAAATAACTGTCCAGGCAAGAGATGAGCAACCGTGGTACGAATGTTATGGGAGAAACAAATCTCCCAAGTGGATTTAAGGTCTACGCCACAAAATACAACCCAAACCTTGTATGATTATTGGAACTTGTAGCTAGATAGCCCATAGGCCCTAGGGGAGAATCTATTACTAATGTTCTGCTAAATATACATAGTATTAAAATGAGTCTTAATGACTCATTACTATCCCCATAGATTAGTGCACCTTTCAATCCTCAGAGACTCTTCTTTTTCGTTGTACAAAACTAAAAAGACATTTACTTTCATTCATAATTCAATTCCATAAAAACTATCAAACATAAGAAACAGAAAAAGATTAGTCTCCATCTTTTGTGATTAGAAAAATAAATCATAATTGATATATAAATCTGGCTCCTGCTTCAAGAAATATCAATATATTATATACACCATATTTTTAAATTATCTGTGTTTATGCAAACTAAAGAGTCTTACATACTGCAAAGTGTCAGAGAAGTTTCTTTTTGGTGATTAACACAAAGGCTCACAACTGGTCAATGTGAGGAGAATAAGAGACCGTGACTTGCTCAGACCTAAATAGGATATTTATATCACACACCCAACCCCACCCCTCCCAGAGTACAGGTATCTTTGATATAAAGGGGTCAGAAAGACTGTAGGAGCCAAAGGTGGTGGATGACTGTAAGAAAACTGTTTTCCAGACAGCAGAACAGATTCACATTTGAACTCACAGCAGTTGTGACAGCATGCACAAGACTTGCTCAAGCTCACATCAGACAAAACCCTACCACAGAAGGGGAAGGTGAGCGGAAACTCTCACCCCCTAGCTGAGTAGCTATTGGCAACTGATAGCGCTGGGAGAGGAAGTCTGTTTTCTTTAAGGATGCGGTCCCTGGTGTGGTGGACCACACTCCAGAACAGTCTGCACACTGAGAATATTTGGGCCACACAAATTGGAACAGGTAGGAAAAAAAAGAGAGTGGATGAGTAAGCAGGTACGGTGGCTCTGCGAGATGCTGGAGTGGAATGTGTTCAAATACATTGTGTGAAATTCTCAAAGAGTTCACAAACGTTCAAGTAAATAAATAATTGCATTGCTTGGGGAGACAGCTTGGTGGATAAGCTGGTGTCCAAGCATGGGAACCTGAGTTCTGATCTCCAGCACCCACATAAAAGCCGGAAGGGCAGCACAGGTCTGAAATCCCAGAGCTGGCCCAGAGGCAGGAGGATCCTGAAGCTTGTTGACCAGCCAGCCTAGTCAATCAGTGAGCTCCAGGTTCAGTAAGAGACGTTGTCTCCAAAGCTAAGGTGGACAGCAATAGTGAAAGACACCTGGCTTCGGTCTCTGGCCTCCACATACATACACATGAGCCTACATGCATGTGCACACACAAGCACACATGTGCACACATGTACATGCACATGTATACACACCCACATTGATTTATCGGTTGCTAGACCACTTGGCACCAGGATGATTAGCATGCCTCCATGGACTGAATTTTTTTAATGCTAGCAAGATAGCCCAGTTGCCAATATCTCCCTTTTCATCAAAATATAAAGGGCTGTGTGCCCCCACATCTCTTCCAGTCGTTCAAGTACATCTTTTGAACCAATTTGATGGTGTCACACAATAAGGGCATCTTTTTTGACTTGGTTGCCTCTTTTTGACCCAAAAACAATTTCAATCCTTTCTCTAGCTCCGGGCTCCACCAGCTTTTCTATTATTGCATGTGCTGCTCACAGTGATTCTAAACTGACCTTGAATGGAGAGACAAACAATTTTTTAACTGTGTTTGATTGTATTTCACATTGGACTTCTCCAAGTCCAGACTTTTCTTTGGAGTTGAAAAAAAAATACTAGTTCTTTAACTTCCAAAGTCATACAAGCAGCTCTTCAACATCTTTGCCAGTGTTTGGTTTTCCGCAGTCAGTCCTCAGACTTCTCTGGTTGGAGAGACATATGGTTTGGTCCTGTTTTAGCAACTCCATAATAAAGCTGATTATAAAAATAAGCATCCAAGAATATCTCATGCTTTTAAGATTGACGTGACTGCTCACTACTCAATGGCTCGCTGTGGTTGGCAGTGCCCGCAGCATCTCTATGGTCAAGTTCACTGGCACAGACTCAGAGGCTAAGTCATGTCACTACACAGAGACTCTGAGCTGTACAGACATCCACCCATTGTGTGGCACCTGGCACCAGTTTCAAATTTTTGTTTTAAAGTCTTATACTTTCTGGATTATAAGTGTAACTCTGAATCTGCTGTTTTTACAAAAGTGCTTGAAATGATCTTAGCGAGACACTGAAAGCAGAGGGCAGGGACTACTTTTAGAGAGAGGAGAGGACCAGTAAGAGAGGAAAAGGAGGACAGGGGAGAGAGTTGTCATAAATATGAACAAAGCACAATGATAAGCATGTAGGAAAAGCCATAACACAATCCACATCTTGTATGCTAACTGAACAAAATTTAATGATGCTAGCATTTCAGAGACTCAAGCAGAAGGATTACAAGCTCAAGGTCAGCCATGGCTACAAAACAAAACTGTGTGTGCCAAAGAAAGAAAAGGGAAGGAAGGGAGAAGAGAGGAGGGGAAGGAGAAGGGAGAAATGGGGGATAGGAAGATACAAAAATCCCCAAAGCTGGAATTGCCAGCAATCCCAAGTGCCGTTCATCTAGTCCTTAACTCATGCACTCAGTTCATCAAATAGGCGCTGAGGGGCTATGTACGCTCTGGACACTTCATGGGCCCTGGAAACATAAAAAGAATTTAAAAATCACAGCCTCTGACCATATGGAGTCTATGATCCATTAAGGAGATGTAGATGTTAACCAAATAATCACACATATGTACTTACAGGTTATGAAACCTTCCAAAGAAAACTATGTTACTCTAAGTAGAAATGGAGGCTCACTTTAACTTGGAGAATTAAAGAAGTGATATTCAGAGTGAAAATGGAAAGATAAGTCATCCACCGGAAACATATTTCAAGTAGGCAAAGCCACAGGAGTGAAAACATGGAGAGGAACCTAAAGACACTGTTAAAGAAATGAAAGGACTGCAACGTGGCTGGAGCACAGTGACTGAGGATGGGGAAGATGATGACCAGAGAGGTAGGCAATGACCAGCCCAAGCTGAGCCTTGGAGGCTGTGATAAGAGTCTGGGATTTTACAGTATCTTAAGGAGCTTTTTGAGGTTTTAATGAACACAGAAGCTTTGATCAGGTAAATGTTTGTTTAAGGATTCTCGGGATTTTGTTGAAAAAGAGGACTAGGCAGAAGGCCAAAGAGGAAGTGTGGCCATCAGCTGAGAGTCTGTGGTCATGTACAGTTGAGATGATGTGAAAGCCTAGAGTGATGACAGAGGAGAAAGAAAGACGTAGCTGCATTGGAGGTATGGGGCTCTTCTTTATTATTTGTGTGTGTGCACACACGTCTCACAGAACATGTGTGAAAGTCAGAGGACAGTTTGTGCAATCAGTTCTGTCACCTTCAGTGGGTTCCAGGGATCAAACTCAGGTCACCATGCTTGTATGGCAAGTGTCTTTATGAAATGAGCCATCTCACCAGCCCAGAATTAGAGGTGTGTTGGTAAGACACACAGTACTTGGAAAGAGAAAGACCATTCAAGGGTCAGGGAGTGAGATGTAGGGGATCTGTCAAAAACAGCCAAATGGTAAACCAATGTATCTTAGAAACAATCTTCCATCTGAATACCTTCAGGCCTCGGTTCCCTCATCCGTGAAAGGAGAATGCTGATACTTAAGATAGTTGAGCTAAAGGGAGTGAATGATGTCGGGAACATCAACAGTCAGCAGTGCTCTTCAGGGTGCCCCTAACCTGTGCCTGTCCTCATCTTTGCCTTTGATGCACTAGATGTGCTAGATATTGCCTTACTTCTGCTCACCTGCTCACCCTGCCCCAGGTCTCGTTGCTGTGTTTCTCCCTTCAGCTGTTAACCGCTTTTGTCCAGGGGAATTTCCTATGTGGTTCTGGGGAAGACCTTGGTCTTTCCTACTCTCAGCAAGTCTTTACATACTGCGGTCTTTCTGCAGTTCTTAGTCTTGTGTTATTTGTGTGTGGGGGGGGGTGTGCGTGCGTGTGTTCCTATATGTGTGCATGCCATAGGTCACCATCAGGTATCTTCCTCAGTCACTTTCCACCTTGCTTTTTGAGGTAGGGTCTCTCACTGAACCCAGAACTGACCAATTCAGCTAGACTCTCTGGACAGCAAACTCCAGGGGCCTTCCCAGTGCTGGGGTTACAGGCATGACCTACCATGCCAGGCCTTTTTTGTGGGTTCTGGGGATCAAACTTGGGTTCTTATGCTTGTGTGGCAAGCACTTCACCAACTAAGTCACCCCCCCATTGCCAAGTGAGCTATCTCTCCAACCCCTCAATATTTTTATGGTGACATCGCATATCTTATCGCTTTAGCGCTCCAAATTTTAAAAAGTCTCCCATCCCTTTAGAATAGCATAGTCTATAACATGTAAGTCCATATGCAGAAGATTACTGACTTAATATCTATTTCTCCCAAACAGATCACAAGCTTCATGTGGTCAGAGACAATTTTTATTGCTCATGACTATAATTCCCCGGCCCCACCTAGACATTGGGGAAAAACAGGAGGTAGAGCCTTGCTCATGGCTTTTCTGATTCCCACATCGTTGTCAATGCATTTTCTCAGATAAAGAATAAAATACTTTCCAACAAGGTATTTTGGTTATGATTAATCCTCATTGCTACATATGGTTCCCAAGGAAGAGTCGCCATAGACACATTGCAATTTCTTAGGACAGGAAATTCAAGGTTTGCAGTCAGTTTCTTCTGCATAGCTCCTTGGTTTAATCAATTAAGGAATTAATAAATAAATAAAGGTAAAAATCAATTGGAACAGTATTATGCCAACATTAATTTCCGGGTTTTGACAACATAATAAGTTTATGTAAATAGAATAGAGGGAAGAAAGTGATAGTCAGGGAGGATTTCTGCACTATTTTTGTAACTCTTCTGAGTCTTGAATTATTTTACAATAAGAGGTTACCATTTTAAAAACCAAATGCAGCTTTTTAAATTAAGTGTGGCAATCCAGCTGGAATGCTTCCACTCCACCTCTGCATGCCTTGAGGAGGAAAAGTGCAGCTACATAGGGAATGACTGTGCTTCTGTTGATGACAGACCACAGATAAGACAATGGTCCCTGAGTTTCTCTCATCTAGTGATGTGGTAGCTGCTGTAGTTGGTGTAAGTACATGCTGTAATGTTCCCACAGCAGGGATATAACCTAATGACGCATTTCTCAGAAGGCATCATTGTCATTAAGAGATGTGTGACTGTACTTCACGAGTCATCAAAACTGCAAAAACAGTATACAATTCAAATGAGGAGCCAGGTAGGCGCGATGCTTTAAAAGTATCTCCAACTACAGAATCGAGGTTTCCAGCCGATGATGGCTCATCTTGAGCGGTGGCTTTTTTGGATTAAGAAGCACCTATGAGATTAGTGAAGGTGTGTCTGAAGGCATTTCCAGCTGTGATCAGATCTCGAAGGCTCTGATCTAGTGTATTGATTCCTTGATAGAGTCACCATCTGATGGCAGAATTGACAGGTGGTAAAAGAGAGGTCATGGGGCTCAGTAGGAGGAAGATCACTGAGGACACGTCTTTGAAAACTCTATCTTATCTGACCCTTACACGTATTACTTTTTTTCTTATTCCCAGAACCTTGATGGGAGCTACCCTGCTCTGCCGCATTAGCCCTGCCATTGTGACCTGAACCCTCTGAAACCATGAACAAAATAAATCCTTCCTCACCTAAGTTGTTTTAGTCAAGTACTCTCTTACACCAATGAAGTACCTAACACACGGGCCTTATCCCAGAAAGTGGAGTGGTGGTTGTAGTTCTCAGACCTTGTTATAAAAGTCATCCTCTATGCAGGACTCTCAAGATGACAGCACAGCAGTCTTCCACCAACCCATCCACTCCACAGCCCTCCTTTGCCTTCTTCAGCCTAAGTCTAGAAAAGTTCACTAGGCCAAATGGTGGGGGACACATTGCCCTCCCATAATCCTTGGTCCAAGCATCCTCAAGTATGTCCACTAACATGTTTTTGTAGTTGTTACTTTTTCATCACAATAGTAAAATACCTAACAAACAAAAACTTCTTATGGAAGGAAAGATTTATTTTGGCTCACGGTATCAGAGGGTTTGTCTGTCATGGCATTCAGAACATTTGGAGGAACTGATCTCATGATGTCAGGAATGTGTGATAGAGTCTGTTCACATCACAGCAGACCAAGAAGAAGAGGGAGATTAACAGGAACCAAGAGCCACTATAACCCTCAAGAATCACCCCCTGCTGACCTACTTCTATTCAGTGGCCCCATCTTCTACAGGTCCCACAGTTTCCAAAGTAGCACCACCAACTACTAAGCATTCAAAACCTAAGCCTCTGGAGAACACTTCAGATTCAAACTGTAACAATCCATATATACAGGTAAGCAAGAATAATACTATATCTTCTTGAGTCCTTTATGCATTGCTTAGTTATCACAGCACTAACCAAGAGCTAAAGAAAAATCCATTCTTAGGCCAACAATCCAAATTCAGGGACTCCTCTGCAAAATTTCTTGCTGCTGTGGCAATTAGGACCTTTCTCCTAAAACCACCTTCACCTCTAACCCCTCAAGGAAACTTCTCATCCTCCCCCTCCGAGGTTAAAGAATTTATCATTAAAAATCCATTCCATTTCTTCAAGTGCCTCCTACTTACAGTGTGAAAAATAAGCTTAACCGAACCCAAAGCAAGTTTTCAAATGCCTTTGAACAGACTTATAAATCAAACAGCATGTGTCAATCTCTCAGCTCTTCAAAACAATCATGCATGCACCTGAAGTTTAAACAAAGAAATCCATTAGACAAACAAACCTAAAATCATAAAACCCAGATTTAGAGATTTATCTCCTCATGATAATGAATATCCAATTCAGAATACCATTTTGTCTTCAAAGAACCCTGAAGGTTCTTATCTTTGTTATCTTTCTGTACTGTTAGCAGAAATATTACATCTTTGAAATGAAGAAAAACATTATTCCCAGAGCTAAAACAGAAAAGGCTTTGAACTATTTTGAGGTATAAATCAACTCGTAGTTACCAATAAACCAAAAAGAATTTTAAAAGACTATTTCAAACCAAGTTGGCTCCTCTTACAAATATATTCAAATGTCAGTTTCAAAATCAGCTTTGCAATATACACAGACACAATCAAGTTATACAGGTGTCCAGCACAGACCCCTATCCAGTTTGATTCTTTCTCTAATGACAGAACCAAGTTGTCAGTTAAGTAAACCCACTCCTAGACCTGATGTAGGTAGACTCTATCTATCCCACAAAACGTCTTTCACCAAGAATGATATTCCTTATAGATTATATGAAAACCTGTCTCTGCTTCATTTAAATTTTAAAACACTTTCCACCACTGAGTTACTAGATTTTATACAGAAGAATAATGGTAGATATTCCCAGGGTCCCCAAGCATGTTTGATCTACACTTTCATGGTACAAAGGCATGGGCCATCTAGAAAAAGCCATATAGAAACATACCACTATAGAAGTTTCTTAAAGTATATACATACAAAGTATAAAAAGAGATCAGAAGGAGTTAAAGGAGGACATTGCCCCTACTAGACACCACAGGCTAACAAAATAAAACCCCAATACCAGGAATGGACTTCTCTTGAAGCTGTTGACTAGGGAACCCATAGACTACTGACCATTGCCCCTGCTCTTGGTTACCCATCAGAACCCAGAATAGATAAGCTCCTATTACAGAAGATACTACTACGTACATGAGCTGAAGAACAAACAAGCTGGTACTGATGTCAAAGCCTTATCTCCACTGGTTAGCTTTCACAGTATTCTAAGGTATGGTGTTATACATGCTACTGGAAGAAAAAATTAATCATCAACCCTGCCCAGCTGTGAATCCTGTGAACTACAACAACTGGTCTGGTGAGATACGTCCACCACCGCAATAGTATTCTGGGAGTGACCCAGTCACATTCTAATCAGATCCAAGGTTCGCTTCATAGGAGGGAGCCCACACTAGTTTTAGGCTCAAGACCCTGAGGCCAGATAGGTCATAGAGCATAGTGGAGAGTCTAATACTAGTTTTCTACTAAATCGTTATAGTAGTAAACTAGCTCCTAATAATTTATTGTTATAACCATAGATTAGTTCATTAGTGCATCTCTCAGTTCTCAGCAGAGAAGCTTCCTTAGGCAACAGGTGGTGATTAACACAGAAACCCACAACTAACTAGCCAATATGCAGAGGAAAGGGGGCTCCAGAGCACTTATCTCTAATTAGGATATCTATCTCAAACTTCTGCCTCGGGTTCAGTGATCATTGTGGAAGAGGAGGTAGAAAGACTGTAAGATCCACAGGTGGTGGATGACCACAAAGAGAGTTTTCCAGACAGCTGGTCGGTTATTCATGTGAACTCCCAGCAATGGTGACAGCATGCACCATGCAAGCTCAAATGAGACAAAATCCCAGTATAGATGTGAGGAAGTGGATAAGAAACCTCAGCCTTACCTAAGGAACTATTAGCAACTGATGGTGCTGGGAAGCGGGAGAGATAGTCTCTTTCAAAGTTGTGACTCATGTTAAGTTAATCAGTCTCCAGTGGATAGACCCACTTTTAAGGACATTTAGGGGCATACATTAAACTCTATAGGCCTTATTATAAATGTGTGTGTGTGTGTGTGTGTGGTGTATACATATATATTATAGAGTACTTCAAATTGGGTGGGGCAGTAAGGGGAGGTATGGATGGGGAGGGGATGTAAATAGTATCAAATTATATCGTATGAAAAAAAATCACAAAACTTTAATTTAAAAAAATTTTAAAGGCAATGGCCAAGGTGATGAATGGGGACAAATATCCAGTCCATGCTCGGCTCACTGGTTAAACCACCTAGCTTAGTCCAAAGGTCCTCAGCCTAGAAGAAGGATGCCTTCGTAGCCATTCATTCCATCCAGAGGAGTCACTTTTTGACAGTCATCTACATAAAATTAATACCATTTTGTAATTCACTAAAGAAACCCTAGGTGTCTTCTCTGGCTGTGGATATCACCTTCCTTTTGGCTGCTGCCTGAGCTTTGCACATTCCTCTTGCAGGTGGAGATAAGCTTTGGTCCTGAGCCCTATGCAAAGACCAAGCCTTTCCCTACAATTATTATGTCTTATGCTTCTCCATGTGCGTGTGCATGTGTGTGGGGGGGTGGGTGTGTGAATGCAGGTATGCATGCTCCATCGGGTGTGCCATGGAGGTCAGAGGACAACTTCTGGTGTTGATCCTTACCTTTTGCCTTTTCTGACACAGGGTCTCTTATGTTCAGTGCTTCCTGGTGGACTAGGGGCCCACTAGCTGCTGGGAACTCTCCCGTCCCCACTTCTCATTTCCCTGTGGGAGAACTGGGATTGCATATGCTCATGCTGCATGTCCAGCTTTTACACAGGTTCTGGGGATGTGAATTCAAGTCCTCATGCTTGCACAGCAAGTGCTTTTACTGCGTAGTCATCTCCCTACACCCCCCACCACATTACTTTTAAACAGTTGATTCTAGTTCCATATATTGCAAGTACAAGACCCATCTTTTCTTGATTCATCTTTTACCAAGACATTGAAGAAGAAATCATTCTCAGAGTGCTCAACTCTTGAAAAATACAGGTTCCTTTGCAAAGTGCATGACAGGACTGCAGAGATGAGGACTATGTTGCATGACAGATGAAAACACAAAGTCTGGGCATATACCAGAGAACCTTAGCACCGGAAAACTTAAAACTAAATTTCTGTCTTACAGTATCATATGAAAATGAATGGATAGATTTTCCATCTAAGTTGTAATGTACATTTTAGATAAGCTTGATTTTAAATACAGGACATTTTAGGGGCTCCTATAGAATCTCAAAGTTATAAACTGTTATGTTTTGAAGTTTTAGAATAGATCACTGTGATCCAGAGACACAATATGTTGATTATTTATAATTGCTAATTTGACACAATCTAGAGTGTTGGTGATAGATAGGTATTTGGATATATAGATAGATAGATAGATGATAGATAGATAGATAGATAGATAGATAGATAGATGCTAGGACCACAGGATTTCCACCAAGGAGCGTGGCAGACATGGAGTATAAAGAACCAAGGAGAATCTGTGTGCAATCATGTAGCAGAGCCAGAGGGATGCACTTACCCTAGATGCTGGATATGGAGTCATGAGATTGATACTAACACTTCTGGGTTTGATCATTCCTTACTATTCCTGATTCCTCTATTTACAATAGGAATGCTCACTCTGTGCCGTTATATGTTGGAGCATGTAACTTATTGTTTATTTTTTTATACATAGGCTCTCACAGTTAAGAAATCCTGTACTTGGATTTTTGTTTATATGTATTAGTCTTTGCTTGCATCTATGTACACCTACCTGTGCTGCACAATGCCAGGGGAGGCCAGAAGAGGGCACCAGGTTCCCTGGAACTTGAGTTAAGGAGCATGTGAGTACTGGGAACCAAACCCAGATCCTCTACATGAGCAGCCCGTGTAGAGCAGACAGCTGCTGAGCTGTCTCTCCATCCCCAAGACTATCTTTTTAAATGACATGTAAAAATATATAAATAAATAAGTAAGTAAGTAAATAATGTTTAACAACTCTCCAGGTAGTAAGTAGTAGAATGAAAATTAAGGACGATTGCACCAATATGAGAATGATTGGGCTGGGGAGCTGGCACAGTCATTAAAGGCTCAGGCTCACAACCAAGAAGACAATGAGAATGATTGTTTCTACTTATGTAAGTCAACAATCAACAATTTAAGAGGAATTCAAGTCAGCAACCTGAATGGCATTGTCCTGTACTATTAATCAGGTGCTGACATCTCTTTAACAGCCACTCTGTTTTTGTGCAACCACAATGGCTTCTTGAACACATGGGATCTTTTCATTTATCCATTCAGTAAGGATATATTGAGCACCTGTTTTGTACCAGCCTCTGTTCCAGATACTGAGCATTAAAAAGTGGACAAAATTCCTTGTTTTTATAAAACCTATTGAGCATTCTGAGCAAGGGATGAGGAAACAGACAAAAAAAAAAACCCCGATGTAATAATAATAGCAATTAGGTGTGCTAGGATGAAAAATAAGAGAAGAAAAAATATCAAGAATGCACTTTTATGTGGGGTGGTCAGGGAGATGCTGGACCTAGAGTAGGAACAGGAAAGCAAAACTTGAGAGAAGTGGGTGGGTCTGCCTTGAAGAGGACAGCCAGGAAGTACCAGCCTCAGACCTTCAGACCTGGAGCAAACCTGGATCATGGGAGCGACAGCAGGGACACTGGTATGTCCGGACAAGGTAGGGAGACAGAATGCACTGGGTCTTTTAAGTGATTTTAAGAATTTTATTTCTAGCTGGGCATGGTGGCTCACATCTTTAATCCCAACACTCAGGAGGCAGAGGCAGGTGGATCTATATGAGTTCAAAGCCAGGCTGGTCTATGTAATGAGTTCCAGGTCACCTGGGTCTACAGGAAGACCTTGTCTCAAAAAAGAAAAAGAATTTTATTTCTGACTCAGAATTAAGTTGGAAAATCACTCTAAGGTTTTGGGGAGAGGAATCTGTTTCTTCTTCCATCTGTCCTGAAATAACATAAGGCTATCCCTCAGTATCGGCAGGAGATTGGTTCCAAAATAGCCTGTAGATACCAAAACCCAAGAATGCTCCAGTCCTGTGTAAAATGGCATGGTACTTGGTACTTGTATATAACTGTGTCTGTCTTCCCTTTAATCATCCCTAGATGACTCATGATACCTGAATAGACAGAAACACTGTATAGGTAGTCATAGTCACTACACTGCAATGTTTAAGGGATAACGACAAAGAAAAAGACTAGGCACATTCAGAGTAGATGCAGTTTGCAGTTTACTGCTGCTGGATTTCAGACCAGCTGCTGTTTGTACTCCAAGCTGGCCTCAAACTCACAGTCCTCTTCCCTCAATAGTGCACTCCTATGCCAATCAGATGCAATTTTTAAATATTATTTTCAATTCATGATAAGTCAGCTCTGCAGATGTGGAACCAGCTGATATGGAAAGCCAACTGTGCTTTGACCCAATCTCCATGGAGCCCACTGAAAAAGAGGGCCGATGCACTTTGACCCTGTTACCATGTCTAGTTTTCAGAAAGGCCATGGTTGACGACAGATTGTTCTCAGTTTGCAGTAACCAAACTGAGCTTGTTCTTACTCGAGACTGCATAGGACACAGCTAATAAGCAACACCCCCACATTTGAGTTTGCCATATAGTCTACTTTTTAACAGTCTTAATTGAAATGCAATTCACATACAATAAAATTCACCATTTAAAGTTTATAACTCAGAGTTTTTTCTATCTTCACAAAGTGGTACAATTCTCAGTGTAATTTACTGTAGAACATTCTTGTCACCCTGAAAAGAAATTCTGTTCCCATCAGCAGTCACCCCTTTTCCTGGCCCCTCCCATCACCCTCAGGCAACCAACCATCTACTCTTTGCCTCTCTTGACTTGCCTACTGTGATCATTTGATAGAAATGGAATCCTGCGGTATATATCTTTGGCTTAGCATAAGGATTTCAATATCTATCCACATTATAGTGTGTATCAGTCATTCTCTTTTTAAACAATCTTTACCATTTTTAGTGTACAATTTGGTGGCATAAAAACATTTATTTTGTGGCATAACTGTCACCACCATTCCCCTGCAAAACTGTTCTCATTTTGTAAAAACTGAAATTGTACACCCATTAAATAACAGCTCCCACTCATCACCCCCACTCAAGTGACAGGAACGACCATTCTGCTGTCTGTCTAAGTCTGACTAGCTGTCTAGCTATACTTCATACCTTTTAATTGCCAAATAACAGCCTATTGTAATGGATATATCAAATTTTGTTTATTTATTCACTTAGTAAACATTTGAGTTGTTTCCACCATTTCACTGTTATATATAATGCTCTCACTTTAATATATATATATACATAATTCTAGTCTTAGGTGGAAAGAGGCCCTACGGAAGTGTGTTAGTCGGTTTCTCTTATTGTCACAAAATATCATAGAGAATCCACTTTAGGCAGTGATCAGTTGTTTGGGATCTGGGACAAGGTAACAGTACATCATGGCAGGAGCAGACAGTACAGTGGCCAAGAAGGAGAGAAGTAAAGGATGGAGAAAAGGAGGGAGAGAGGGAGGGAGGGAGGGAGGGAGGGAGGGAGGGAGGGAGGGAGGGAGGGAGGGAGGGAGGAAAGAAGAGTAAAAGACAATAAGAAAAGAAAAGCCCCACGATCCTCTCAGAGGGTACACCCCCAGTGATCAGAAGACTATCCTGGGCCTCACCCCGAGGTTTCCACCACCTCCCAATATCATCAAGCAGGAACTCATCCTTTAACACATAGAAGTTTGGAAAACATTCTATATCCAAACTGCAGCAATAAGGAGCCTGAGACAGGAAAGCACACAGAAGCTCTGTGACTGTCCCATGGAGAGCTGGCAGAAGGTCACTCTAGGATGCAATGGTCAAAAATGGCCACATCCTGGTCTACTTTTACATAACTGGATTCCCCAGTGTTTTCTCTCCTATTTCTCCTTTTATAATCTTTTTTGAATTGTTTTTATTTTATGTATATGAGTGCATCGCCTGCATGTGTCTAAGCGCACCCATGTCAATGTCTGTGGAGGTGAGAAGAGAGTGTTGGATCCCCTGAAACGGAAGTTACAGATGGTTGTTAGCCATCCCCATGTGGGTGCTGAGAACCTAACCCGGGTCCTCTGCAGGAGCAGCCAGTGCTCTTAACTGCTCAGCCCCCTCTCCAGCCCCTGCTTCTCTTTAACCATCACTGTAATTACTATGCTGCATCTTTTTTTCAGATTTGCTGGATCCCATGTTTAAAACTGTGATGTAAATGCCTGAGTTTACCCTCCGGGTTGTGTGAGGTATTTCACAAAGCCTTTGCCCTCCCAGGATCTGCCTGCGTGAAACAACCACTTTCAAATCTGCAAAGCAAGCGCTCGACAGTGTCTCAGTAGTTTCGCTGGGATGATTTCACAGCCTCAGTCTCTAAAATGATTTCATCAATTCGATGGATACATATTCTTGAATTTTCTTCCAGCCAATATTCTCCAGCAAACTTTGCTAACTCCATTTCTGCAGCAGCCTTCTTATCTAACACATCAGTTGAAATGTTGCAAAGCCCTAGGACCTTAAGCGCTTTTCTCCAGTGACTGCATATCTCCTTCACATATGACATAATAGCTTGGATTTGAACATCGGAAAGGCAGGTTTTTGTCAGATTAAAATTCTGTTTGCAACCTTTTTAATAGCTTTAAGCTACCAAATAGCAGTGTATTCATGAAGCTGAGAAGCCATGCAACAGATAATCTACTGATATTTCACATATCTACAACCTGTTCTGACGTCTGAGAACAGTTTTCCCTCTTCTGAACATCTTGGAGTTTTTCAGCAAGTTTGGAGTACAAGTAAGAACTAAAATTTTCTGCCAAATGGACAAAGAGAATAACACCCTCGGACTGGTGATCAAGGTAGAACACTGGCCTAGCATACACGAAGTCCTGGGTTGCATCACAGCACTCCCAAAGAAATTAGAATTTACTGCTGCAAGACAAAGCTAGGAATGACAGTGCACACCTCCAATCCCAGCACTCAGGAGGCTGAAGGGGGGACACTGCAGCGGGACACCAACTTGGGGGTCAGATACAGTGATGAGAAAGAGGGGATATCGTTCTTCAATTTTGCCATGTTTGTCTTTGCTGGATATTTCCTCTCTTTTCTCTAGGGTTTTCTGAGAAAGCAAGCAAGAGCAAGACAGAAAGCTTCTGCACTGAAAGAGCTGCAATACACAGAGTGCCTTACTGGTTGATTAGTTACATATCTGTTGCAAGGAATGCAAGGTAAGTTCTCCTTGGTCCCAGCAACTGGGATCATCAGTGACATCTACACGGTGCTATCAGCTACCTACCGCTTTGAGCAAATTATTGGAATACTTAGTGGCTTACAACAATATGTATTTATTATGTCACAGTTTGGGTGGACCTAACATCGAACCTGGGTCAGCTGGGCCCTCTGCCTCAGGGTCTCCCACCGGTTGCCATGGATGGTAAGCCAGGTCTCATCAAAATAGTAGACTAGGGAAGGATTCATGGCAGGATTTGACTTCTTGTGAGATGCTGTCAGTAGCCTCACTCACCCAGGTCTTTGCCATGTGAGAACATGATTCATCAGCACAAGGAAGCAAGGAGGCAAGACAGATGGACACGGGAAAGACAGAAGACCCAGTCATTGGTAACCTTTTCTCAGAAGTGACATTCCACCGCCTTTCTACATCCCACTCATTAAAAGCAAGTTACTAAATCCAGCCTACAGTGAGGCAAACGAGTTATACAAGGGCTTGAATATCAGGAAGGAAGGATTATTTGGAGCCATCTTCAAGGCTGTCTGCCACAATTACCCACTAGTGATTTCATATGAATGGACTCTGAGAGGATTCATGCCTCGCACAATGCAGTACATAAATAATATGCAATTAGAAGGAGCCCGGAGGCAGTCGTTTTCAGACATCCTGGTGAGGTTTTCTTTTTGGATTGGAGACTACTTGCTGACTGGATCACTTCAGAGAACACCTGGGTTAATTTGACAATTGTGTCCAGAGCTATTAACTGCTGGGACAGTGTCCAGTTGTCCCCAGACAGTAGAAAAAGGTTTGCCTCTCAATGTCACCAATGACAAACTTGATCAGATAATATAGGCAACATCAATTTCCCTGATTCCACCCATGCTGTGGTGGGAAGCTGGGTAAATTTCTATGATGTACCCCTCGAGCCTTTAAAAGTGCATTCCTTGACCCTGGGTGTGCCAAATGAAGAGTCACATTCCAACAAGAAATCGGTGGCTCACTCAAATTGGATAATTGAAAATAGTTTAGGGAAGAAACTATTTACAGGCCTGGAGGCAGGGTTAAGAGAAAAATGAGAATGTTCAGTATCCTGGAATTAGCATCAGCAGGGAGCTCTTGTCTACCAGGTCTGAAAGGGAAGGGAGACTCCTGAGACTTAGAGAGAGCTAAGCTGTAAAAAAGAGTCACCCAACAGGAGCATCAGCCTTCAAGGCCTGATGAAGCCACCACCACCCTCAGTCTTTCAGGAAAGAAGCTGGGGAATAAATGCCCTGATGTCTCCTTCCATCGTCCAATCCCCTGCTGGCTCCCCACTGACCCATCCCAGTTGAGCACCAGAAGCTGAGTAGCTTAATCAGACTCTCTGGCAGAGCAGAGGCGAGGAGAGGACAGAGTAATTTGGTGGTATGAGGCCGAGATTACCCAAAATGTAAACAAGAAGCTAGGCATCATTGTATGAGCTTTTTAAAAGACCAAAAGTCATAAACATTCTCCAAGGAATAAGCAGACACTGAGCTTTCAAACTCTGGTGTTCAAAACTTTCATAGAGAAATACAAAAGGTTCTTTTCGGGGGCAGGAGGTAATATATATGTCTCTGTGTATGCACGTGGGTGGGTGTGCACATGTGTGCATGTGGAGAGGACAGAGGTTGATGTTGATCTATTCCTCAATTGCTTTTTACCATATTTCAAGCCTGACTTGTAGCTCACCAATTTAGTCAGGCTGGTCGGCCCACGAACCTTAGAGATCTGCCTATCTCTGCGTCCTGAGAACTGGGATTACAAGCATACACCACAACTGGCCTTGTAAAATTTCTTTCTATTGAGCTATTTATTTTTATTTTATGTGTATGAGTGTTCTGCCTACATGTATACAAGTATATCACATGCATGTAATGCCCACAGAGGCCAGAATAGGATGATGAATTCTCCTGGAACTGGAGTTATGGACAGTTGGTAGCTGTCCTGTGGGTGCTGGGAACCAAACCCTGGTCCTCTGCAAGAGCAGCCAGTGCTCTTAACTGCTGAGTCATCTCTCTAGCCCATACAGCTGGCTTTTTATGTGGGTGCTGGGCATCCAAACTTGGAATCTAGGGCTTACACAGCAAGAACTTCACCCACTGAGGCATCTCCCTAGCCTCTTCATAAAATAGTTTTTAAAATGAAGTTTTCATTGGAAAAGACAAGGTGGTTCCTGGCAGTGTGCTTAGGAGGACTGAAGTCCTGTGTGAGTCAGATTTTCATCACTGTGACAAACCAACTGAGAAACAACTTCTAGAAGAAGGTTTGCTTGGGCTCATGGTTGCAGAACCTGCAGTACATTGTTGTTTGGCCTTGTTGCCTTTGAGCTTGTGACAGACAGTATATCACGGTCAGGAATCCAGAGCAGAGCAGAGCAGAGCTGTTCACTTCAAGGTGGCCAGAAAGCAGAGAGAGGCGACCAACCAGGGTCCCAATAGTACCTTCAAGGATTGCCACCACTGATGGGATATCCCTCCTCTAGGCCTTCCCCCCAAAGCTTCTAGCACATCCTGATGACACCATCAACTGGGGACCAAGCCTTCAGCACGTGGGCACTGGCAGACTTAATATCTAAACCATAATAAGTCCCCACTCCCAACATCTACCCACCTGCACCTGCCAAGAGAGAGTTCCCCAGAGCCTAGGGTAGGAACATGACCAAAGACCCCCAGTAGGTGCCTGAAACTGCAGACAGTTCCAAATCTTATGCCCACTGCTGTTTCCTATGTACACATGCTTATGATAAAGTTAGAGAGTAACAATAATAAATAATGATAAAATAGAACAATTACAACAACATAGGATAATAAAGTCATCTGAGCTTATCCCTTAAAGGAAGCACGTCACAGCTTCTCTTTGGCAGATCCGAATTGCCAGCACTGTTACACTCATGCTTTAGGACCATTAGTAAGTAATATAAGGAATGCTTGAGCACAATCACTATAATATCACTATAGTCAATCTGGTGCCCAAGAGAGGTATTCACTAATAGGTGGGTAGTGTACACAGCATGAATACTCTGAACAAAAGGAAATTCACATCCTGTGTGGGGAGAAAATGAGACAAGACACAGTTTTACATGCCACCCAGAACAGTGCACAATTTAAAACCTATGAATCCAGAACTTTCTATTTAATATTTTGGGGCTATATGTAACTGAAATCATGAGTAAGGGGCAATTACTGTACTGTTATTCAAACCTAGAAGCATTGTTGGGAAAAACAAGGCTTAGCCCTACAGACAAAGTCTTAGAGCATGCCACAAGAATAATTCAAGAGTAGCAGGCATGAGGGAAGCCAGGATTGGTGCACATGAATAGCATGTTCACACGGCTCAGTGTCAAAGTTTGTTATCCTTCCATGGTAGTTCCTAGTTTCTTTTATTTTTTGTTCACTACTATAGCCAAGTACTTGACCAGATGACTGTGGGTGTTTGGCTGTAGGGACATTGTGGACATTAAATTTCTGACCATACATCAACAAGAACAAGGGCGCTTGCATCTATCCGAGGACCAGAGATGCCTTTCTGACAAGCCACACAAGGCACTGCTGGATGCCAGCTACGAAATCAGACTTGGTAAAAGCAGGCTGCTGAGTGAGCAAATTCAGACCACACAAAAGAACTAAATGTCTCTCCTAGACATCCCAGAATTCTTGTCTTTTGTGATGCTAAATCAGGAGAGAGATGACCAAAGATGACATTGGGTGCCCTGGGGGACAGGAAGCATCTGCCCAGTTAAACAAGCAAACCGCAGTCTAAATGTGGAGTTGGCCAGATATGACTCAGACCACTGAGACCCAAGTCCCAAGGAAGAAAAGCCCAGTGGAGTAAAAGGAGCAAAGTTCCCCCATTAGAGCCTCCAGAACAAGTCCAGGGCTCACAGCTTCATGCACTGTTTGGCTACTTTATCATTCGTCTGAAAAAAAAAAGTTTAGGAGCTGAAGAGATAGATGATTCAGCAATTAAGAACACTGGCTGCTCTTACAGAGGATCCAGGTTTGGTTCCCATCACCCACATGGGGCTAACAACTGTCCATAATTCTAGTTCCAGGGGGTCAGATGACCTCTTCTGGCCTCTGCAGGTATTGCACATACATGGTGCCCTTAAATACAAGCAAGCAAAACACACACACAAAAAAAATGCATAAAATAAAAATTAAATAGTTATTTATTTAAGTTTGGTCCCTGTAATATCAGGACTTCAAGTGTGTCAGGTCCAAATTCAAGGTAAAGGTTTGTGTGCACAAGGCCTTGTGAAGCTGAGCTACCCAAACTCTTCTACTGATACAGAAAACAGACAGTGTGTGATCAGAGCCATCCACAGTAAACAGCATTCTGAAAAGGATAAGAGTAGAACACAATCATAGAGCATTTGCCTAGTGTGGGAAAGGAGATTTGCAGGTTTTGCCCAAGGCTTAGTATTAATACCATTTTTTTAATATTTTATTTATTACTTGTATTTTTTATGTATATGAGTGTATTGTCTGCATGTATACAAGTGCATCCATGTTGTGCAATGCCTGCAGAGACTGACTTCCACTGGAACATGGTTGGTGGTTGGGACTCAAACCTGGGTCCTCTGCAAGAGCAGGCAGTGCTCTTAACTGCTGGGCCATCCCTCCAGCCCCTTAATAGCATTTCTTAACTTCATTTTTCTGGTGTATTTCTTAGTGGAGGAGAGGGGAGTGCTTCTGTGCTTGTGTGTCCATGGACAGAGGACAACCCTGTGTGTCATTCCTCGTCCCCTCAGTTGCCGTCCACCTTAGCATGTGTTTATTTGTCTGAGACAGTGTCTCTCCTGGCTAACTAGGGTAGGCTGGCTTCCCAGCAAGCTCCAAGGAACCGCTCGTCTCCTCCTCCACAGTTCTAGGATTACGAGTGTGTACTACCATACTCAACATTTTTTACACAGAGTCTGGAATCGAACTCAGGACCTTGTGCTTACAAGGCAAGCTCTTTCTCAACTGAACTATCTCTCCAGCCCTCTCAGTTCATTTCTTAATTCCATTCCTCCCTACAAGCATCTCTGCTCCTCATTTCAAGATGGCTGACCAGTTCATTTCCCAAAGGGAATGGTCCCTCTCAGTACCAACCACTGAATAAAAAGCTCAACCCTGACTCTCATTGGCCCAAACCCGAGTCAGTCACTGTGTTGTGGGGAATGATCTGTTGATGGTTGGCTTCAGTGAATCAAAGTCCACTGCTGGGCCTTAAGGGGCCGTTCTAGAGGGATGTTTCCCAAAAGAAATTCAAGTATCGTGCGGAGGGAGGGGTTGATACTAAATCAAAAGATAATCACACAGGTTGTACAAGAAACCAAAGAACTTAGAGGATGAGACTGATATGAAACCAGAAGCCCACCCGAGGAAACTTCTTCCTAGGGTAGGGCTTAGAGGGGCAGTCATAGGATCCAGATAAGCTTCAGTTCTAGAGCTGATGTATTTCAATCAGAGTCGCTATCTACCTCTGAGCTTCTCATACACACCAGTCACTTACCTACCTGGCATCCCTCCTTCCTCATTCTGTGCGTTAATTTTTCTATTGCTGTGTAAAAAAAAAACATTGCCAAAGTGCAGCAACTTAAAACAATAGGAGCATGTTATCTCGCTGTGGTGTGGGTCAGAAGTCCAAACAAATTATCTGCTTATGCTTCTCCTCAGCTGAAATCCACTTGGGGCCAAGTCTTGTCTAAAGCTAAAGGACCTTGTAATAGTTCATCTTTATTTCAATTTGACTCATTTGAGATTGCTTGGGAGATTTGTAGAACACACCTCTGGGTGTGTATGTGAGGGCATCTCAGAGAGATTATGAGGGCTCTCACCTAATGAAATGGACCCAAATCTTGAACAGACTGTGGAGCTATGCAAGGTGGAGGCTGGAAGTGGTGGGATGCAGCGTGCCTTTGGTCCTGGTCTCCTTCCTGTTACTCTTCTCCACTTCCTGGCTGTCATTCGGTGAGCATCTCACTTCCATCATGCTGCTCTGCCTCATCATAGGCATAAAAACAATGCGCCAGTCACCAATGGGCTGAAATCTCTGAAGCCGTGAGCCAAAGTAATTCTTTCCTCCTTATAAATAGATTTTCTCAACTGTTTTTCACAGCAACAGAAAGACGGTTACTACAAGTCACTCTAGGGCCATTGCCCCTCCGTAGGTTTCTTGTGTCCTAAAAAGTTCTGATTTCAGGCACAACTGATTGGATTAGACTCATCTAGATGATCTCTCTTTTATTAATCCCAAGTCAATGTGAGTCGTCTGCTTATGAGAGGGCTAGGCCATCAAATCCACTAGCTCTGCCAGCATTCAAGAAAAGGACATTGCATAGACTGTGCACACCAGGAAACAGGGGTCTGGGGTCATGTTAGAATTCTTCCTGATACACAAGGACTCTCCTGAGATCAGTCCTCTCCTGCTCCAGCAGTGTTATCTGGGTAAGATTTAGTCATTGGTCCTAGCCTTGGTCCTTTTGTATCTCCATCATCCAAGGTGCAAAGCTTAAACCAGAAATGGGCATATACCTCATGCAGGTCCAGAAGAGCTAACCCAGGGACTGACATGACCACGAAACAGAATTAAAATCAAGTTCTCTCTCTCTCTCCCTCTCTCTCTCTCTCTCTCTCTCTCTCTCTCTCCAGGAAACAAAGGCTGAATCAAATCACTAGGACAATGTTCATCAAATTGAAATGATCCAACGTCTCCAAAGAAGCAAAAGATGCAAAGGAAGGGATACCAGGCGGTACCCAGAAAAGGTGGCACAGAGCGAAGCTCGGGAGGTCCAGCAGCCACTGCTACTTCTCCTGGCTTGTCTGGCATCACGGGAAGAAAGTAGCAAAGCAAAGTACCTCATGTATGTTCCAACTCCTGCTTCCATCTCATCCAGAGCTGCGACGAAGAGTCCCGTGCCACGCCCAGACTGTGCCGATCTGCACGTCACACTTTATCCTCCCCCACCTCATCCAGTTCCCCTCCCTACTTCCCAGCCTGGCAGTCACCTTGCTGGTCTCCAAACACACTTCCTCTGGGATTTTGCTCTTGCTCATCCTTCTACCTGAATTCTTCCTGAGATCTATCCATGGCCTCTTTCTCTCCTTCAAGACTAGGATCCATCATTACCCTTTCAGTAAGGCCTTCCCCACCCCCCTGATTTTTAATTAGAGCTTGTTCTCCACCCACACGAGCCAGAGCTCCAGATTTTATTTGCTCCACCTTATGGATCATAATCCTATATGCGAAAGTGTGCATTTATTATCTACCCCATGTAGCCTGCAGTAGAAGGCAAGCTCCATGACTGGGCTGTGTTCAGCTGTATCCACACCCTCCAGCACAGGGCCTGGCAGAAGAACTGGTTCTTGAGAAATGTTCATTAAATGGATATATTCCAATCATTTCTCCTCTACTCTGAAGTGGAGCTGAGGTTTCCCAACCCTTGCTTGGCTGAAATTCCTACTGAGTCCAGTTTTGTGCAAGGAAAGAAGAAGGTTTGTTCATATATTCAACAAATATTACTAGGTGATGAATACCAACTATGACTCAGCCTTCTGGGAGTTGCCAAGGAATGAAGCAGACAGATACACTTTCTACCCAGAGCTAACATTCTGAGTAGCGTGTCCTCCAACTTCCAGCCCTTCCCAGTAGAGCTGTGCTGGGAAGTACACTAGGATGCTAATCAGTCTCACAAGGTACCAGGGAAAATCACAGAAAATCATGGTGGAGAGCAAGTTCTGGTGGGTGTATCATGACAGAGAGTAAAGAAAAGGAAAGGCAGCTCAAGAACAGAGGTGTTGACCTCAGTCACTTCAAAGAGTCTTCCAGCATGAATGGAGAAAGTATCTACCTATGAAGAAGAGAATCAAAACCTCCTTGAACTGGAATGTTCTCCCCAAAAAATGGATGAATGTATATTCCACATATTATTACCTGACCTGAAAATCTTTCTGGACGACTCCAAGTAAAAAGGTCTAGATCGCATCAGGGGATGCAGCTAAGCTGTAAGGATTGAGGGGCTGATTCCTGGAACAGTTAGTGTCCAGGTCATTGAGTCTGTAGATACAAAGTCTATCTTGGCAAATCAGGTACAACAACCATGTTACAAGCATGAGCTCTAACCCACATTTTCTCTGGGACCTGATTTCCAGGACCCTTACTCTTAGAGATTAGAAATAATTTGGTATAAGAAGATAGTTAAGGACCATTATCAGCTATCAAGTAGCATAGCACTTTTTTGAGGCAAAGTATGTCAACAAGTGGGCCTGATGGTGAGAATGGCAATTCAAGAGCTAAAGTACATCATTTACCTATCAAGAAAATGGGACAAGCCATGTGCAAGGAGCTCATGTTGACAACCTGATAGAGTCTTCAGGTTACCTGAGGCTCCACTGGGCTTGGCTAAGATCATCTAGGTTGTACATGACTCCAAAGTGTGGATTGAGTTAGGTCCTGCTTCATGTGTCCCTGCCCATAAAGAACAAAGCCACATCATGTATGCACATTTAAAATGTGGAAAATGCCATGTTTGCTCACATTCCCATGATCAAAGCCCAGATTTAGCAGGGTGGGGAAGTAGACTTCACATCTTGTAGAATCAAATCTCATGGCAAAAGGTTTAAGCCTTTAATCCTAACAAAGGGAGTAGGCAGAATTGTTAGCAGCATCATATACTCCATCACACACAGGGATGTGCCAGAGGCTGGAAGGAACTCTCCATCATCAGAGGCCTCTTGGGAATGAACAGCACCACCATGTTCTGTACGTCATCAGTATCTTAGTCTGTCTCATAAAAAGTCAGGAACAAGGTGAAGGTAAACACAATCCACTAACCTGTGATTTATAGATTTCCCCATGGGCCAGACAAACCCACCTCCTTTTCTCAAATAGCCAGTACCTGGGGCAGGGAAGGCAGAGAGGCATAAAATGGACTTCCCATGGTGACCGAAGAGTCTCAAGAATCACCAGACATCCTAAATGCATCCCAAGCCACACTCTGTAGATGTCCCAACCAGGTGCTATGTGACCTGGAGGTTCTACAAGGCTTAACTTTTCAGCATGTGTTGTTTTTTTCCTTTTGAGATAGGATCTCACTATGTAGCCCAGGCTGGCTTTAAATTCATCATTCTTTTTCCTTAGTCTCATAGGCGCCTTGGCCCAAAAGAGTGTGAGTCAGATCTCAGTGTGTGTGTGTGTGTGTGTGTGTGTGTGTGTGTGCACGCGTGCGTGTATTCTCAAGAGCACAAAGTATATTTAAGGTCAAAGAAATAACAACTGCTTAAAATAAACTTGTAACTCTCATCCATGATAACATTTCTTCAGTAAGACCAAGTAAATCTCTCTCTCTCTCTCCTTCCACTTTTTTCCCTCTCCCTCTGCCTCACACATACACTCTCACACAGAGAGAGCAACCTCTCTCTGCAGTACAACCCATCACCATTAACTTTGGCAGAACCCCTGGGTACCAGGGCTACTGCAAATATCAGAGTTCAAACTCCACTGGATGGCAGGCTAAAGTTTCAGAAAGACTTCCAGCCCCCTTCGAGCCAGGCTCAGTAGCCTAAACGTGGGGCTTCTACAAAAGGAACATCACTGGGATGATATTCAAAACGGTTAATAGCGAGGAAGGCACAGGTACTGTCCAGTCAGAACCATGGCCAGGGTCACAGGAGCACAAATGACCTCGATCCCTACATCCATCTGAGGAAGCCACTGAGAAAATGAAGGCTGGGAATTCACAGGGAGGGCTGACATTGAAAGGTGAATGGGGGCAGCACCTGCCATTGTGACCTGCCATTCCCCTGCATGCAAGGGACTAGGTGGTTCAGCCTGACACCTTTGGGGGTCCTTCAGGGCACAAGCTAGATTTGTCTTTCTGCCTGAGGCAATCACCAATTATATGTGCTGTGAGGCAAGCTGGCTTCCTGCCAGAAGAGGAGGTGAAGGGATTTACAGAATCTCTTTCTGATCTAACTTATTAGAGAACTTAAAGGCACTGGTCCAGGAGGCAGCAGTGCACAGAGATGAAGTCAGTATTCAAGTCCCTACCAGGTGGGAGGCCCAAGACAGAGCTCCTCAACCTCTCTGGGGCTTAGCCCCCTCAATCTGGAAAAAGGAGTCAGGGCGAGACCTGGCCAGCAAGGTCCCAATGACCATGAAATAAGCAATTGATACAGCAATGGCCCTTCAGCAGCTCCACACAGTTGGCTCTCCATCTTGTGAGCCATTATTGCTATTCAGGTGGGATAGATATCAATCATGACCAGGAAGGTCAGAAACCAATGATCAAAATCGAAAGCACGCAAAAGCCACAAAGTTTGACCACACGAAGTTTGACTCAAAGAAGAATTTTGTGAGCTAGATGTGGTGGTGCATATCTGTGATGCCAGCACTCTGGAGGCTGAGGCAAAGGCTTGGGAGGTCTCTGAGGCCAGCCTGGGCTGCACAGTGAAATCCTATCTCAAAAAAAAATATTTTTGTTAAAAATGGTGGGCTGCGGAGATAACGCAATCAATAAACTACTTGTCTTGTAAGCACAAGAACCAGAGTTCGATCCCCAGAACCCATTAGAAAAACAACAAACAACAACAAAGTCAGGTGTGATGATTCACACTTGTAATCCCAGCACTGGGAAGCTGAGAGAGACAAATCTCTGGGGCTCACTGATCAGTCTGTCTGAATTGCTGACTGTAAAGTTTCAGGTAAAAATGAAAGACCCTGTCTCAAAATACACATTTGTGAGTGACTGAGGAAGACACTCAAGGTTGACTTCAAACCTCCCCATGCACACGTACACACGTGAACACATACTCATACATGCATGCGTGCACACTCAGAGAGACACACACACACGCTCTACACATGCACCAAAAGGGAGGGGTTTTTGCCATTAGTTTTCCAGATTAACCCAAGGCCATAGGAAGGAGGATCGAGCAGCACCACGGGCCTTCCTCAGGCGCTCTGCTCAGCCACCCACTCATCCAGCGCTCTTCTCTGCACAGCTGGTCTGACCAATGAAACTGGGGGTTGCTATTGTTTTGAACAGACGTGGTATGTGCTTGGAAAGCAACATTTGCTGCTACTTCTATGCCAGGATGAAAGAAAAGCAAATGGGACCCCGAATGGGCCATCAGGGCACATCTGCCACACTGCAGTCTTTTAATTTTCATCATAACCACAGGTGATGGCTGAAAAGCTGCCAGTCTCTGCAACAGCTTCCAATCCTGCTTTGTAAGATCCTCCTGACTCTTAGGAAACAACCACAGATTTCCAGAGGTTCACAGAGGTTTCTCGTCCCATCTCCACGTGGGGATGTCCCCTGAGGATGCGCCACTAAGAAACCTAGGAAGCCCCACTTACCACCTGAGGAATGCCAGGGGCTTCAAAACGGTTGCCTTGGAGATGCTGTGACTCGTTAGGTGGGAAAGGCCACTGCTGCCCCCTCTCCATTGCTCTGACTCCCTGAGCCTAAGGCCAAGGGGATCTGCCAATTTCCAGAAAAAAATTCATCCCAAAAAGATCAGGTGGGGGCAGGGAGGGACTGATCTTTCTGGACTGGACCAGAATCTCCTCAGTGATTGACATATCCAGTATATTTTTATTTCTTTTTATTTCAACCCATTCACCAAAGTCCACAGCAACTTAAAACTAGAAGAGCCACACCCTCTTCCTGCCCCCAAAAAGAATAGTTTGAAAGGTTAAATGATGACTCCACCTTTGTTCAGCTGATTCCCAAGGAAACAGAAGCATCTGGAAAATGTATTTAAAAATTGATTTAACGTTGAGCCATGTTAAATGTTTTAATTTCCAAGCAATGTGATGCCCACCAAAACATCAATTAGTCACAGCAATCAGGCAGGAATATTGGCTTCTGTTGAGAGATTCATTTATTTCAGCTGGGCTAAGTGTCGAAGGAGAAATCTAATGCAACCCGGAGCTCCACAGAAGTGAAATCCAGCCACACTGGAAACCAGATCATGCCCTAGATGAAAGGCTCGCTCTCTCTCTCCCCCCCCTCCTCCTCTCCCCACTCCTCCCCTCCTTCTCTCGTCTCCCTCCCCACCTTTTTTTCCCCACACCTTCCCTGTCTCCAAGCCACCAGCACAGGGCTCAAGAGGGCTTAAGAATTTGCAAGATGGCTTTCAGTAATGATTTTCCTCCGAGTGCCTTTTACAGATCAAGGCTCTGGGGTCTCCTTGCTCTCCCAGAAGTTCTGAGTCTAGGTAGACATCTCCCACAGCCAGAAGCAGCCTCTGTTGCTTCTACCTTTGCCAGCTTCTTGGGACACCAAATGGGCCACTCAGCACAGGGACTTGGCCATCAGAAGCAGCAGAGGGCAGTCAAGCCAAAAAGCCCAGGAGGTGGGCGCTCCTGAAAACAAACACAAGGCAAGAAGGCACAGGAGATTACTACAGATCATAAAGGTGAATGCATCACGCCTGACTCCCTGAATCAATCCCCCTCTCACCTGCAAACCTCCAATTCTTCATCCCTTAAGTGGGAGTGATGAAGAGAAAGTAGAAAGAAATGAGACGGTATGACCTCAGCATGTGCCAGACCTGTCTTAATCAGAGGAGTCACAGGGAACTTGTCCAAACTGCGGGTGCCTGGATGCGCACCCCGGAGCTGCAGGCTTGGGAGCTCTGGGAGGAGGACCGGGAATCTGTATGTTAAGCGTCACTCCCAGGTGACAATACTAAGCATGCTGAAGAAACAGGGTCGGGCTCTCGGAAGAGTTCACCCAGTGGCAGCTCTTTTAGGGGCCCGTGGAGGAAACATAAGAAGGACGTCTAGGATCTTGCCCTGTCCCCTTCTAGCACTTGCCGGTCCAAGGGAAAACGGGTTCCCACCTCTCTGCCGAGGCTCTGACAATGTCTATTGAACTTAAAAATGCACATACCACTTGGAAGTTCTACTTGATCAGATTCAGATTATGCAAGATCATTGACGACTGGATTATTTCTAACAGAAAAGACAAGAACTGAACTGGACACCTACGCAGAACTGCTTAGACACTTGAGGTTCGGCCGTATAACCAGCCACTGCCCAGCTACCATGCGCGGGCATGGACTGCCTCTGAGAGGCATGGTCAGATCCAGAATGCAGGGTGCAGGACAAAGTGTACAAAAGCCTTCGTAAAAGTGCAAGGTTTGTGTATGTCTGACTTGCTTTTATATGCACAGACTATCTGGACAAACACACCAGAGGCTGGCAGAGCAGGCTGCCTCTAGGGAAAGGAACTGGCGAGCTGAGAGACAGGAGGTAAACAGAGAAAGGGATTATATAATGTCCTTACATGTTTAAAACGTACTGGATTTACCCATTTTCTGTATCATCTCATCATGCAAAATACCTTATGCATTTTATATTTCGATGAAAACTGTATGAGATAATTTATCAGAGAGTATGGCTCCTATTTGCAAGTGCCATCTCTGGCCACTTGTGCCCTCAGAAACAGAATTCCCCAATTCTCCATTCCCAGTAGAACGAGGACATGGGAAATGGCAGGGGGGCGGGGGTCTTGCTTGAGAAGGAAGGGAAAGAAAGGAGAAGGGGGAGGGGAAGGGAGGGGAGGGAGAGGAAGAGAGGGGAGGGGAGGGGAAGAGAGGGGACAAGAGTTGTAGGTAAGCAGCAAGTTCTCTTTCTTGTCTGGGTATTTCTAGGAGCTGTTCCCCCGACCTGGAACACAGTCCTCCAGCCAAAGTCCTCCGCACCTTGTACCTCCAATGAGACATCCTTGGTCACAGGAGGTTCCCATGGCCTCCTCCTCTGCTCACAAATGAACCTAGATGTGATTCATCAGTGCCTCTCCGCTAAGATGCCTCAGAGTCACCCAGGCATGGTTTTCCTCTCACCCCCACGTGACTGAATTCATGAGGCCTGGGCTGATGCGCGTGGCTTCCTCTAAACCCTCTCCCCACAGCACGGCCCTGCAAGTAGTTCAAAGGTGGCACTCACTAAAGACAGGATCAAGAAGACGGGGGCAGAAAAGAAGAGTAAGCAAGAGTAAGAAGAGGAAGCCCCAGCCCAGAGGGAATGCCATCCCCTGGGGGGCGGGGGCGCCCCTCCTCTGCCATCTTGCTCACTACCATCTCCCTGTCAGTCACTACCATCTCCCTCTGCTTGCTCCTCCCAGGCTTTGAGATCTTCCTGACAAGCGGGCCTTATCTATCTTGTTCTGCTCTGTACTCTCGGCCTCTACTGAAGACCTGGAACCTTGCAGATGCCCTTTAGATATATACTGGACAGAAAAGAGGGCGGATGAAAGGATCCATTGAAATGAATTTACTCTTAAGAGATTCTGATTCAGTGGATTCCCGGTGGTACCCAGGAAATCGGAAATCTTTTTAAAGGCGCCCCTCGAGTGACTTCAAAGTTGCTAGAGTTGACAGTGTTCAAGGGAAGCTTGGTGGGGACTTTGAACTTATCTTTGAGTGCAAATCCCCAATGTCTGTAGAGGCCGGTCCCCCCCCACACACACACGGAATCCTGGGAACCTTCTGGCCCTGGCCTGCAGGGTGGGCAGAGGTTCTGAGAAGGGGACCAGGGGTGCGGCAGGGGGCACTCGGGGTTGGGGGATGCTGCTGCACTCACCTGTCCGGGACCCAGCGGAGGACGGACTGGTGGGACTGGCGCTGGCGGGCGCGTCTTGCCAGGAGTGACTCTTGGCGCCATCTAGTGCCCGCTCGAGGCTCTGCAGCTGTGCGGTGCTGAGCTGCTGGCGCTGGGCACGGGTTACCGCTGCGGCATTCTGGGGACCCAAGGAGGCGATCTGCTCCAGGGACAGCTCCTGCAAGACGAAAAAAAGGAAAGCCCTCAAGGGAAACTTCCCCCAGACGTCCCAAACTCCGGTTATCTGTCCAGAACTGCACAACTTTGCCAGAGCCGTGCACCATGGTCGAAAGGGCAGCATTAAATAGAAGCCAAAAGAAAATATATTTGAATCCCAGTTTGAGTTGTTGGCCAACTACATCTGAACTCTGGCCTCTCAAAAATAAGATGTGAGAGATTATTTTAAGTGTTAGAGAGGTATTAAAAACATTCTAGCTCCACACTGAGACTCTAGCCTCAAAGTAATTAGAAGTATTGAAGGGGAGTCTTGATTTTCTGTGTATCATTTAATGCAAAGATGCTTTCCAGGAGCTGGAGAGGGCTTAGTGGTTAAGAGCACTGGCTGTTGTTCACCTAATAACCATCTGTTACTCCAGTTCCGGGGGATCCAATGACCTCTTCTGTCCTCTACAAACGCTGCACACCCAGGTACACTTAAACACATGCAGGCATAACACTCATACACGTAAAATAAAAATAATTTTTTTAAAAAAATGCCCTCCATCACTTAAGTCTTCCAACAAGAAATGCTCATGGTGAAGAAAGCACAGGCCTGAATGCCAACACCTGAATCAGAGCATGCACAAGCTGTGTGATTGCGGGCAAGTTGCACTGCCTCTCTGGGCTTTAGGACTAGCTTTAGGATGACTCAGAGAACTCACCACTGAGACCATTTCCTGTCCTTTGGTATGACTGAACACTCTGTGATGAATCCTGTTAAGTTTCAGAGAGGAAAGTGCAGTCATCTATTGGTGATGTCTGCCATAGACAACAGAAGCAAAGAAGCTGTTTCTCAGGGCTGTGAACAAGGTATTTTCTGAAGTCACCCAGCTTCAAAATACTTGGTGACTAACTCCAATGGGACTGGAATGAGATGGCAGAAGAACCCCTGGCAGCTCCCGTTAATTTTAGAGTGTTCCCAAGAAGCTAAGAAGCCATACGCTCTGCGCCTTTATCCTTTTCTGGCCTCGAGGTCGCCCTTCTCTCCTGTCCAGGTAGATGCCTCCTGAAATCGACTTCTCTGCTGAGAGCCCTTCTCTGCATGTCCCTCCAGAACATAGCTGAAGCTCCTGAACGCAGCGATGGTTTCAGGGTCTGGGTCCGGCCCACCTCTCCAGCCTCACCTCTGTCCCTCTCCCCCCAGCAGAATGGAGGTCTGCTGCAGGCTCCAGAAGGAGGCAGCCATCTGTGCACTTCCGCCCACACTGTACCACTTCTTCGCTCTGTATCTAGCTCACCTGTCCTCATCCACCTTCTCGACATACATACATGCACATGTGCGCACACACAAGCACACACAGGTAGGTGCCAGGCTGGCTCACATCTACCATTAACAGAGTCTGTATTACAAAAATTATCTATTTTCTACTACTGCTGACTCGTGACCCACAGGCCAGATTGAATTCCTAGGCCTATGGTGCTTGCAAAAATAAATTCAAATTGGCTGCCAACATGTAATTATCAGGAGATTTCACATGAAAATGAAGATTTCTGACTGCCTCTGAAAAGCAAGAAAGATCCAGCAACACTGGGCCCACATGGTCACACTGCATTAATGTGCCAACGATGAGAAGCAGCCCTTCTCTAGACAGAGCTCTGCAGCTCAGCTCAGGCTCCACCCAGCCTGCTGGATATCTTTATGTCACCTTCCTAGCCCCTGAAGGTCCTGTGCTGTATATCCTCTTCACCAAAAAATCTCCAGACCACAAGCACACCTAACCTAGAGCCCACCATGACATAATTGACTAATAAGAATTTCTGGAACAGACAAATGCCTGAGCAAGGAAGCTACCTCAACCACACTGTGAACAAGACCAAAAGGAGGATCTTAGAAAACACTAAGACCACTCTGCCTCCCCCACAGATCACCCCAGAGGGGAAAAAGGAATTTGCGCAGTGGTTTGAATCAGAGACATCCCCCACTGACTCCTGTGTTTGATACTTGGTTCCCAGCTGATGGTGCTATCCTGGGGGACTGGAAACATTGAGACATGGGGCCTACCTGGTGTAAGTAGGCTACCGGAAGTACAGTACTAGCAGGCCTTGAGGATTGGAGCCTGGCCCTGCTTCTGGTCCCCTCTCTGCTTCCTGTCTGACACTGACAGTGACCTAGTAATTCCAGCTGTCACGCTGGACTGGACCAAGTAAATCCTGTGCCAAAATAAACCTATCCTCGCTTAGCTGCCACTGTCAGGTATTTTATCACAGCCACAGGAAAGTGATTAATGCAGTGGCCTTGAAGGAACTGTTTATTTCCCTCAAATAGCAATTAGGCCTCCATGGTGCTGGGACTGTCCAAGGTGCAGAAATGTTCTAGGTGTCTAGCCTGGTTTATGTGCTTCATGCAGGTATGGTAGACAGAATGTGTCCCCATGTTCCAGCAAGCAAGAATACCAGGATTAAATCAAGAGTGGTGGCATATACCTATAACCCTACCACTGAGGAGGCTGAGCAAGGTGGTATGTTTGAATTGAGTTTGAGCAAACTGAGCTATATAGCAAGACTATCGAAATGAAAGAAAGAAAGAAAGAAAGAAAGAAAGAAAAACTAAAGCTAGAGAAATATATAGTTTGGACAGGTAGAACCCTAGGGCTCAGTTATCAGCCAGTCTAGCACACTTGGTAAGCTCTAGATCAGTGAGAGACTCTATATCAAGAAAGGGGTGAGGCCAGTGAGATGATTGAGCCAGTAAGGGCACCTGCCACCAACCCTGATGGCCTGAATTAAATCCCCAGGACCCAGACGGTAGGAGAGAAAGAACTGCAAACTGTCCTCTGACGTCCATATGCACATACACATACATGCATGCACATGAACACAGAAAAATGTATTTTTAATTACAAAATAAATAACAGAACATACCTGAGGAATAATACGCAAGGTTTTCCTCTAGCCCTTGACACTTAGAGACAAGCACACATCTGACAACATGCACAAAAACACAAAGGTCACCCCCTCCCCACCCAAAATCCCCTCCTGATCTTGTTCATAGAAAGGAAGCAAGGATAGTTGGCTGACATTCAGCTTCCCCTCTTCCACTGATGCAGACCCACTAGACGTTTTCCACAGAAGCTTATCGTCTGGGCTACTGTGGTTCTCCTCACACATTTCCCTAATCAATTAAAATATTTTACTTCAATTCATTTTTAAAAGACATGTCATACAGCACCACAATCCCACATGCAAATCTGAAGTCCAAGAACTCTGAAAACTGAAAGTTTTTTTCCAAAGTTTAAGACAACCTAATAGATGTTGACCAGAGTTTGACAGGAGGCTATTTATAGTGTATTTATTTCAATTAATTAAACTTGTCACAGGTTTCTTCACAAAAAAAAAAAAAACGTGTTTGTTTGCAATTGCTTCCTCAGACACTGCGAGAGATGTTAGAGAACACATAATTCGTATAAGTAATATTTTCAAAACCTGAAAACCCCTGAATTCTGAAAATCATTTGTCCCCAAGGGTTTTGCTTAAGGGTTTATGAACCTGTCACAACTCCATAAATAGAAAGTTAGTATCATTGGTGGTCATTAAAGTAAATTAGAATATAAAAAGAAATTTTTAAACAATAAAATACAGCTGAAATTATCTTGTGTGTGTCCATGGTGGGCATGCAGATCTCCCCTGACCCTATCAGTAAGTCTAGTCAGAAACCCCAATAAGCCAAGCACCTGCTACCTGCTTCCCCGTAAGATCTGAAATGAGGTCAAGCTCCCATTTCTTCTTGAAGAACTGAGCACCTACTTTGAATATCTCACCGGGAAGGCATTTTATGGCTGATGGCTGGAAATATGGCATCAATTCCTTGTCAAGCATTTGGAGCTCTGGCTTAGTTAATCCAGCTGGGGAGAGAACGGAATCACAAGGGTTTAGTTCAAGCCGTCAGAATACCACTTGTGTTATTAATAGTGCTGCATAATTCACAGATCTGTGCATCCTGGGAAAGCATCATTCCTTACAAAAGGACTGGAAAATCACACTGGGGAATCAAGTTCCTTAATCAACTCAGGAAAGTATGTGGGTCACATTAGCTCTGATTGGCCTCCTACAGTGGAGTGTATGCCCAGAAGGAGGTTCAATTTACACACTTTAAGACTGTGTATAAATCTATTTACAGGACGATTAAATTGCATTCTAGACTACCGTTTTTCAGACTGTAGCGTGCAAATGAATCCACGGGAAAGCTTGCTTAAAAAGCGGACTTGTGGCACTGTCCCCTGAAGCTTAGGTCTAAAATCTAAGTTCTATGGTAACCTCTTCATGTGGCCAAAAGATTATTCTTTTGTTCTGTTGTATTTTATTTGATTCTCAATTTTAAATTTGAAAAAGGGGAGAGTATGCTCATAGGGCCTCTGACCTGCAATGGTCCCAAGTTCCTGCAAGACAGAGCTCGTCCACTCAGTGGGACGCCCAAACACAGCTTCAGCCTTGTTTTTAAATTCAGCCAAGACAGGAGTGCTGCAGAACAGGGTCCCAATTCTGGCCACCACCACTCTGGTTAGAGAGAAGGGAGACAGTGTGAGCTTGGGAAACTCTCTAGCCATAAAACAGTGTGCAGAAAGAGACAGGCTCAACACCTAGACAAGCTCCAGATAATCCCACTGCTGATTTTAGCCTAGAAAGGGGCAAAGCATCAGAAAGTGGAGAGCAACTAGCTAAGGAGGTGGATGGATGCGTGAACGGAAGGGCAGGTAGATGGGTAGAAAAGTGCATGGATGGTTAAGAGGGAAGATGGGTAGGTTGATGGATAGATGGACAGATGGTGAATGGATAGATAGATGGCTGGATGGGTTGGCAAGAGATGAGTGGACAGCTATATGTGTGTATGCATGCATAGATGGGTAGATGGATGTGGGTAGATGGCCAGCAGAATGGATGGATGGATGCATACATGCATGCATGGATGTATGGATAGCTGATGGATAGATGGATGGAATGGAGTGGTGGGTAGGTGGATAGAAGGAAGGAATGATGGATGAGTGTGTGGATGGATAGATGAATGGAATGGTGGGTGGATGGATGGATGGATGAATGGATGGAATGGTGGGTGGAATGGTGGATGGATGGATGGAATGGTGAGTGGATGGATGGATGGATGGATGGATGGAATGGTGGGTGGAATGGTGGGTGGATGGATGGATGGAATGGTGGGTGGAATGGTGGATGGATGAATGGATGGAATGGTGGGTGGAATGGTGGATGGAATGGTGGATGGATGAATGGATGGAATGGTGGGTGGAATGGTGGATGGATGGATGGATGGATGAATGGATGGAATGGTGGGTGGAATGGTGGGTACATGGATGGAATGGTGGGTGGAATGGTGGATGGATGGATGGATGGATGAATGGATGGAATGGTGGGTGGAATGGTGGATGGATGGATGGATGGATGGATGAATGGATGGAATGGTGGGTGGAATGGTGGGTACATGGATGGATGGATGCATGGAATGGTGGATGGATGGATGAATGGATGGAATGGTGGGTGGAATGGTGGGTGGATGGATGGATGGATGGATGGAATGGTGGGTGGAATGGTGGATGGATGGATGGATGGATGGATGGAATGGTGGGTACATGGATGGATGGATGGATGGAATGGTGGATGGACGGATGGATGGAATGGTGGGTGGAATGGTGGATGGATGGATGGATGGATGGATGGTGGATGGAATGGTAGGTGGATGGATGGATGGATGGATGGAATGGTGGATGGATGGATGGATGGATGGGCGAATAGATGGAACATTTGTCATTTTGCACACTAGTATTTTGGTTACCTGAATTCTGAGATCTTTATAAGTGGAATTTCAGTGGTGTTCATAGCACACAGTGTGGCACCAAGCCCTACCAAATGAAAGCTCTTCAGATCCTGGACAGAATAGCCTGAATCCGCTAGGAATGCCTTCAGAATGGATTTGGCCTATTAAGAAATAAAAAAAAAAATCTGCCAGTTTCTTTCATTCAGAAACTCTTAGGACCTTCAGATGGCTGGACTGCCAAAACTTCAACTAGAGCAGCTAAGGGTTTTTTCTTCTCTCTTCTCTTCTCTTTCTCTCTCTCTCTCTCTCTCTCTCTCTCTCTCTCTCTCTCTCTCTCTCTCTAACTTGAAAGGATAACATAGAGATCCTTAGATGGATATATACAGAATCTTCTACAACCCACCACACTGAGAAAGTGTACCTCAGAATGAAGCTAATATAAAAGAAAGCAGAGCCCCTCAAAATAAGAAGAGCTAGATTCCCAGTGATAGTATCAACTTTCCTGGATGCAGTTGTACATGAACTCTAAACTTGAACTTTTCTCTGACGCATATGAACAAACTGTTTCCGTCACTCAAGCTACTGTGTGCTGCTTGTAAGTGAAAAAGAGCCCTGCTTCGTTTGATCTCCTACAATGGGCCTAAGGAAGGTTCTAAACAATTCCTTGGGATGAGCTATATAATAAAATGTGGATCCTTTGGTGCTCTTGGGAGCAGGTGATGAAGACTGCAAGAGATTAGAAGGCAAAGGTGAGAAGGCATCCAAACACGAACAGCTCCCTCGTGGGTATCATCAGCCCCCACCTTCTTCCTTTAATGTCAGTCATCCCCAACACACAATATGATGATTATAATATTGAAGAAGTACTGAAAAATAAATACAGCATTGGGATTCCGCTTTCTATGTGGCTGCTGCCTTCCCGTCCCTCAAGTCTGTTTAGTTTCTACTAACCCCCTGGACTCCCTTACCTCAAACATCATCCCCTCTCACTGTTCCTATGAGCATCCTCTCCATCTTCTGTAATGCTTAGCACCATCATTTTTAAATTTCCCCTCAACCACTTACTTTTTGTCTCTATCACCAGTAGACTCCCCAAAGACAAGGGCCATACCTAGCTCATCGTTGTGTCCCAAGTACCTAGCATGAAACCTGCCACACAGTAGAATTTTAATAAGTACTTTATGAGTAACTGACTGTACGAATGAACTTCTGAGTGAGTGATCCATAGAAGTCACAGACAAAATATGCTTCTCTGAAGAAGCATCACTTTGAAGCCTTCACAGGATGGACTACATTATGGCTTCAGTAGACAATGTTTCCTGCGTGTTCATATTTCAAACATTCAATGCCCGGCTGGTAGCACTAGTTTGGAAGATCACAGAAACTTTAGAAAGTAGAGCTTACTTTGAGAAGTAGGCTACAGAGCGCATATTGAAGAGTCTACCTGCTCCCTAGTCCCTTATTCTGTGCTTTCTGTCCAACAGGAAATAAAGCACTTCCTCTGCCACACATTCTTGCTCTATGATGTTCTGCCTAAGCATGTAGAGCCAAGTGATCATGGCCCAAATCTTCTTAAACTGTGAGTGAAATTAACCTCTCCCCGTTTAAGTTGCTTATGTTGGGTATTTTGTCATAGCAATTTTAAAAAGTAACACAGATTGACTTCAGAGAGATGTCCATGTTACTGATCAATGGTAAATTTCTCTCAGTGGTTACACAGCTCACAGCTACTACAGAAGCTTCAGCTTGCAGGTCTCTGATTGAATGGCAATGCACCTAAAATAATAAAAATTAACATGCACTGAGTGTTCACTGTTTGCTGCACCATTTGGACAGCTTTGCCCACCCTGTCTCATCTGCTCCTCACCACAACCCTATTAGCCAAATATTAATATTATCCCTCTTTCACAGTGACCAACTGAGGTTTAAAGAAGCTAAGTAGGCCAATGTTGTATTGCTAAAACATAATGATTCTGCCAGGCGTGGCAGCACACGCCCTTAATGCCAGCATTCAGGAGGTAGAGGTAGGCAGATCTCTGTGAGTTCAAGGCCAGCCTGGTCTACATAGGGAGTTCCAGGCCAGCTGGGCTCTAGGGAGACCCTGTCTCAAAAAGACCAAAAAGAATTTTAAAACCCCTAATGATTCTCAGATGAAACCCAGTCAGAGGAGCTCAGTGGTTAAAGAACCTGCCATACAAGCGTAAGGACCAGAGTTCTGATCCTCAGATCCTACAACAATGCCAGGTCACTGCAGCAATGCACCTGCAATTCCAGCACTAGGGTGACGGAGACAGGGGATCCCTGGGACAAGCTAGCTAGCTACACTAGCCAAATCAATGAGCTCTAGGTTTAATCAAAAGAGCCTGCATTAATGAATAAGAAGGAGAGAGGTGAAGGAAGACTCTCAATGTCAACCTAGGGCCTCCATGCACACACATCGGAACACACATATACACACACCACACTCGCACATACACATAAGAAAAAAGAAGAGCCAGGCAGTGGGACACCAAGGTCCACACTCTTAGCCAGCGGAGATGTTTGGCTATGTGGAGAAAAGTGGAGATTCAAGTTAGCTTCTGACTTTTTCATATTAAGTCTTCAGCATCACGTTTTACTAGTTGACTCATAGCAATTTGTGTTCCCCAAGTATCATGAATGCCCATTTCAAAATGAAAGTATAAAATTGCAATTCAAATAAAATTACTTTGAAGATGTGGTATTAAATTGTCCTGCCCCTGGAACCCAGAAAATGCAAGCTCAGCCTGCAAGGGGATAAGTCAAAATATATTTCCTTGAATGACTGGACCAGTGTATATGTAATGATTTCAAGACAATTAATACCAACACTTTTAGGTGATATTAACCACTGAAAATGAGTAGCTGTATGATTTCAATCTCCCTGTTCATCCTTCTGGCTTCGATAATAGTTTTTTCCTCTTATATTGGTTTTTAAGCTGAACTATCTGCTAATGTAGTTCCTCCAGGTCTGACTATTAATCTAGAAACATGCATTTAAAGGTTTGATTGGGAACTGAAGTTGAAGAACTGACTGCAAATGATATATGCAAATGTTACGTTTCATATCCTCTTCAAACATATTGATAAATCTTGCTGCCATCCACAGGAATTAAAATTGGCACAAGGGGAAAGAGATATTCTGGCTTCTAAGTTGGATCTATTTTTCAGTTTCTTCCAGACTGCAAATAAAATCATTTTAATATCAGAAGTGTGATGTGGCACTTCCCAAACTAGTCAAAACCAGTTTTAGCGTCACAGAACCACAAGATTATAGAATATTAAATGGAAGGAAGTTCAATGTGTTGGGTTTAATCCTCTCGTTCTGCAAACAAAGAAACTAACTCATAGATAGGAAGCGTGATGGTGATGTTGAGGAATAGGAGGATCGCTATGAGGATAATGACAAAGACAACAGTTAAAAGTACAAGGAATTCCAGGCAGGCTGTGACTAGGGAGACCCTATCAAAAAACAATCAACAACAACAAAATAACTAAAAAAAAATGGGGGGCTGGAGAGATGGCTCAGTGGTTAAGAGCACTGGCTGCTCTTGCAGAGAACCTGGGTTTGATTCCTAGCACCCACATGGTGGCTAACAACCATCTGTAACTCCAGTTCCAAGGGATCCAACGCCCTTACCCTCTTCTGACCTTCTCGGGCACTGCATGACATGGGTGCACTAACACACATGTAGACAGTACACTCATACACATAAAATTAAAAATTAATAAATGTTGTATTTTTTAAAGAACAAGAAAACAATTGTGGTTTGAATGTAAAATGTCCCCCGCAGGTTTTAACACTTGGTCCCCAACTGTTTGCAAAGAGTTATGGAACTCTCAAGAGGTAGAATCTTGCTAGCGGAAGTAAGTCATGGAGGCAAGCCTTGGGATTATAGGGTTTATAATCCAGCCCAACTTCCTGCTCATGCTCTGCCTCCTGACTGCCGATACAATGTGACCTCCACTCCTGCCTCCCTGCCTACCCCAACATAACGGATATGTCCTGCTGAACTTTCCTTAAATGTTTCTCATCAGATATTTTGTCGTTGCAATGAGAAAAGTAGCTAATATAACAATCAAGTTGTATTAACCTTTATGTACCTGACATTGTTAAGAAGTTTAATTTAATAACTGATTTGATCCTAGTGCCCATATCTGACCTCCATATGGCCAGCTCCAATGAAACACAATTTACACCATGCTGTATTTGAGAGAAGCCACTCAAAGGTATGGGACATCACAACTCTGATTACAAAAAAGCTCATGAGAATAGAGGGCATGCATGCTTATGCGTGCCTGGCACCCATTTTCCCCTGAGCTTAACAACATCACTGCTTTTCCTTTTGAGAACTAGTCTGCATTAGTTTCCTCTTGCTATAACAAATGACCTCCAATCTGTGGTGGTAAAACAAATATATTCTAATTCTGGAGGTTTTAAGTCCTAAATGAATGTACAAGCTGTGCTCCTTCTGGGGCTTCTAGGGAGCTTCCTTGCTTTTCTAGCACCTCGTGGTCACCTTCATTCCTTGATTCATGGCCCCTTCCTCCATCTTCAAAACCAACAGCCTCTCACCTATCACCATTCCCCTCTGCTTTCGCTGTCATATCATCCTCTTCAGCTGTAGCACCCTGCCTCCCTCTTAAAAGGCCCCTTGTGATCACAATGACACCACCAGGAAAATCTTTCCATTTTATCTTTAAACGAATCACAGAAGGAAAGTCACTTTTGACTCATAACACAAGATACTATATCTACAGGTTCCAGACTTTCAGATGTAGTTGTCTTTGAGGGGCCTTGATCTGTCTTCCAGACACCCTTCAGCTCTCAAACCACATGGTCATAGAGAGATGGATTCCACACTCTCTGGAGCAGGTGTGGCCAACCAAAATATTCTTCTCCAAATGGAAGTAGCTGTTCGGGGGTGGACAACTATCTGAATGGAGTTAACGGTGGGACCTCCTAAGAAATTGAACAAAGCAGAGAAACACCGCAATGGGGTTGCTAACTAGGTAGTGTGTAAACCTAATGCTGAAAATGACCACTGGACAGGCGGGTCGTAGCCCTGGAGTGAAGCTAACACTGAGGGACTCATCACTGCCCTTCACAGCAGCCCAGCAGTCCAATGAATTAGACACCCTAAACGCCTCATCCAGTTAAACCAGTTAAAAGTCCTGAAGAACTTTTTTAACCCATGAGAGATTAATAACCAGGCATCTTTTTATTCCACCATAAACAAGTAGAAAACTGAACAAAATGCACGAGGTAATCATTCCACCATAAACAAGTAGAAAACTGAACAAAATGCACGAGGTAATTATGCTCAGATACAGAACACACAGGGGGCATGTGAACCCTGAAACAAGGATATCAAGTGAGGAGAGCCCTAGATCTGCCCATGTTTATTATCCAAAGGGATTTTCAGGTCATAGGGCTAGAAAGGGAATTCAAACAAGCCCAGTGGGTCCAGCTGAGTTGAGGGCACAGAGATCTGAGGTCAAAAAAACAAGCCGAGCGAGTTATTCTTCCCCACCGGTTCACATCTCAACACTTAAGTAATAACTCACTTCCGACCACTGGAAGAGATGAACGTCTTAGTATTCATTTATTCAATAAATATTTATTGTGGGATAAAACATGCATGTCTAACCATATATTTTTTAAAGAAAAATATGTGCTAGTCATCTTTTACAGATACAATTTCTATACCCAGAATCAGTCCCAAACCAGTATAAATATCACAGGTGCCCCCAAAGAAATGAATTCAAACCTTTAGAATGTTTTCCTCCCATAAAAGCAGCCTCAAAGAACTGACAATCTGCATTTTTCTACCTATAATTATATAAAAAGATGAGAGAGAAGTCCAGGTTCAGAAAGGCCAGGACACCTATCATTTCAGGGGCAAAGACTGAGAGGAGGAAACAGAAAGAGTTCCAGGACTCAGCAGAGAGGTCTGCTTGAGTACCGAGTCCTGATTTGCACATGTCAGAAATGAAACCCCACAGAGGTAAAGATTCAGAAGAAGATAGAAGGCTGAGCAGCTCTTAACATACACATGGAGTTGGAAGAGTTTATGCCTCCACCATCCCAAGTGGGGAGCCCTTGAAATACAAGAAAATTAGGTAGAGTTCTTAGAAACATCATGTCTGGGCAATAGAGGTACATTACCCACAGAATAAAGATCACTCTGCTCTAATAAAGTTCAAAAGAATGTAATAAAAGGATCAAAATTACTTGAAAAGACTTCACTATAAATCAGAGCAAAGCCTAATATTCTTTAAAGAAATACAACTAAATCAAGCCCTTAAAGTTCATAATGTAAAGTTCATAATTCCTGTTGATCAGTCAAAATTAATAAATGCTACTGCTTTCTGCTTTTTGGCTCAGACCAAGTAAAAAATTATGAGGTTTGCAAATAAGGAAAAAAGTATGACCTTTAATTAGGAGAGAAGCCATTCCACAGAAACATATTAAGAGGGCTGGAGAGATGACTCAGAGGTTAAGAACTCATTCTACTACTCTTCCAGAGGTTCCAAGTTCAGTTCCTAGCACCCACATTCGGCTGTTCATGACTGGCTATAACTCCAGTTCCAGGAGATCTGACACCTTCTTCTGTCCTCCAAAACCCCTGCACACACACATTGCATACACATGTACACCACACATACAAACACACACACACACACACACACACACACACACACAAGAATAAAAATAAATCTTTTTTTTAACCAGACAGAAATAACACTGATGATGGAATTCACAAGGATATGATATTATAAATACTACAGATTTGTTCAGGGATATAAAGACAAAAACAAACAAGATTAGTAGCATATTTAAAAGATCCAGATATATCTACTCACCTGTCTTAGGGTCCACTCTGTCTGCTGTCCCAAGGATGCTACAGTGTCTATAGAACTAAGGTTTAGCTGCTCCAACTCACTCTCATTAAGAGCCAGAGAAATGCGCCCCAGGGAGATGATGTGGTATTCTCTCCAGTGGGAGGGCAGATCCCAAACCTTTAGGTGGAGAAAAACAGACAGGACTGAACATTAGCAACAGCATCTGCTACAGTACATACCTGTATCCTCCAAAAGTCATACATTGAGACCTAATCCCCAATGTGACACTATTCTAAAATGACTCCGCCCTCACAAATGGAATATCTGCCTTTATGAAAGAGGCCTCGGAGAGCTCCCTGCCCCTTCCACTGTCTCAGGAAGCTGTAAGAAGGCACCATCCATTCCCCAGACACTGACTCCATCATCACCTTGATCTTGGACTTCTCAGCTCCCAGAACTGTAAGAAATAAATTTCTTTGTTTATAGGTTAACCAATATAAGGAATTTTTATAGCAGACAAAATAACTAAGACAGCATTGAAAATACAGAGTAAATATCAGACATACAGATAGCCTGTGTATATCAATAAGAAAAAGATGGCTGTTGATAAAAGACAAAAGACATGACCAGGGAATTCACTGAAAAGGAGTAAGCACATGTAAAAAAAATCATTCGGACCCAGTCACAACTAAAGAAATGTTCTTTTAAAACAAAGACCACATCAGCTCACAATAGTGGCATGGAGTGAAAACAATGATCACTTGTGATGAAGCAAAGGTCATATGCTTCTGAGGGGACAATGTGGCTGCCAAAAGTTTTTCATACCAATCTGTGCCAAAAGCTTTCCAGATGTTGATACTCCTTTATCCAGCAGTTCCAACTCTCTGGGAATTTAGCCTAAGAAAACTAGAAGACAAGTGCTCAAAGATCTATGTCCAAAACCGTACCAAGGCATATTTTGGTTTGGGTATGAAGTATCCCCGCCAAAACAGTTCATGTGTTGAAGGCTTGGTTTATAGATGGTGGTGCTAATGAGAGGTGACTGAACAGTGAAGACATTAGCTTCACTGATAGATGAATCAATTGATGAGTTCATGGCCAGATGGGCTATTAGAAGGCAGGGACTAGCTGAAAGGACAAAGTCACAGGGGCATAGGCCTGTGAAGGACACTGAAGAGCCTCTATTCATCCATCCATCTATCCATCTATCTATCCATCCATCTATCCATCCATCCATCTACCTACTCCCCTCCACTTAGCAGTTCTGCTCCATCATACCTCTCCACCATGAAAGTCTGCCTCACCTCATATCCAAGGAGCCAGTTAACCATAAGCCGAAACCAGAAGCCAAAATAAACCTTTCCTCCTTTTAAGTTGTTTTTACTAGGATATTTTCTCAAAACAAAGGAAAGCTGCTGACATAAGGTTTTTATTTTTAAAATTTGAACAATCCAAAGTTTAACCCTTAGCTAAATAAAGTCCAGGCATAAAATACCAACATAGAGATTGCTTGGTAGACAAGAACACTTGCTGCTCCTGCAGAGGACCCAGGTTTGGTTCTCAGCACCCACATGGTAACTCAGAGTGGTCTATAACTCCAGGTTTGATGCCCTCTTCTGGCCTCCATGAGCATTTCTTGCACACAGCACACATAATATATATGCAGGCAAAACACTCATATATAAAGTAAAAATAAAAGTCTTATTAATAAGACTTATGAAGTCTTATTAATCCTCAGCTCCATCAAAATCATTGCAACTTTACTGATTTTCTTGCCATTATTCCCTAAGCAATTATAACAACTACATAGATAATATTTTCACTGTGTTGTATAGTGTAGGTTCTATGCGAATACCACACCATTTTATAGAAAGAACTTGAAAATCCATGTATTTGGGCATTTGTAGGTGTTCTGAATCCAGTCTTTCATGGACACTAGGGATAACAGCTTGTCTGAAATCTGTATCTTCTACACATACACAAAAGCCTGAGAAACTTCAGATGAATATGCTGATATATCAACAATGCATGGTAAAAGATTAAAACTGACTTTTTTTCTTTATTATCTTCTGACTTTTCATGTGTGTGTATGTGTGGGGGGGGGGGTGTTTATGTGTGTACCAGAATGCATGAGTGAGCAGGTGCATGTGCGTACATGTGCATATGCATGCCAGAGGCCAACCTTGGCTATCTTTTCTCACAGACCATCCATCTTGGTTTTTCATACAGGATTTTCTGTAGCTCACCAAGAAGGCTAGTCTGACTGGTCAGTGAGCCCTAGGTGTCCCTTGCCTTCACCTCCCAAATTCTGGGACTATAAAGCAGGCACTCACACGCCTGGCTTTTTCACATGGACTCTGGGGACAGAATTCAAGTCTTCATGTTTTCACAGGAAGCACTTTACCAACTGGGTCACTTCTTTAGCCATATTTTCTGACTTTTCTATAATAAACTTGGGTGATTTGTATAAAGAAGAGTTATAATTTTAAACAATTTAATTCTTCATCCCAATGAGGGATTGCATAACTACCCCCAACAACTACAGTATGCCACTCGAAGGAATTTTTTTTAGTATGTTTGGTATATATGTGTGTTGTTCATATGTGGGGGAGGGTGCATGTGAATGTGTGTGCACATGCATGTGAAGTCCAGAGGCTGACACCAGGTGTCTTTCTCAACCGTTCTCCACCTTATCTATGGAGGCAGAGTCCTTTACTTGAACACAGAGCTCACTGACTGGGCTAGTCTGGCTAGCCGGCTTACTCCCAGAATTCCCTGTCCCCACCTCCCAAGGGCTTGGATTTATCAGCGGGCTACCCCACCTACATGACTTCTACATGGGTGCTGCAGATCCGGAACTCCATTCCTCACACTTGCATGGAAAGTACTTCCCCCACTGAGCCACCTCGCTAGTCCCGCAAAGGAAACTTTCTTAAAATGGCAAACTACCTGCAGTCCTCCTTACTCCTCTTTCGTGCTTTCAGATCAATCTACAGACGATGGGGGGAGCCTGCTGCAGGCAGCTGTTAGGCAGGCAGCAGTTTGGGTCAGAACATGCACAGAGCTTGATTTGCTGTGGGATGCGTCATTCTGTGTGCTGTCCCTGCCCAAGGAGGGAGAATAATCTATAAGTTTGCCCATTTCTCAGAGGAGGAAACCATGGACATCTACCAGGCAGAGGGAGCGAAATGTGAACTAAGTGATACAGGTGCAGATCCTCCGGGGGGATTCTAAGCACGGAAATGTTGGGGTCAGATTTTGATGTTTGTTTGTTCTAATGTGGTGCTTCTTCCCCAAGGTGGACTCACCTGGATTGCCTTCTCCTTCAGGGCCATCAGCTGAGGCCAGCTGAAACCCTTCACAGCTCCCAGTAGCTCCACGTTCTTGATAAACGTGTCTTCATCCATGCAGAGAAGGACCTCAGGCTCCCAGAAGACATTGGCTTCAGCCAACTTGAAGATGTCATCAGATGAGGGAGCTACAACTCCACGGCAACCTGAGGAGGAGAGTAGCAGGGGAAAGAGAATTTCAGGAAATGTTAGCTGGCTGTGTTCTTAACTAATCTTGATTAATCAGATTCATTCACAAGAGTCAGGATGACGGAGAGGTCGACAGCAGGAGCCAAGGGATGATCAACATTCCATCTCTGCCATTTCTTGCTATTGACCTGGTTTAAAAAGAAGCCATGCAAATGCCAGCATAGTATACAACCACATGTACCAAGAAGCTTCACCATGTTGCAAGGAGTCAATAAATTAATTCCACGAGGGCAGACTGTTTCCTGCTGGGGAACAGTCCTGACTTCAAGATCAAATCCAAAGTTACTTAAACCCTCTGAGCTTTAGTGTCCTTATCAAAAAAAATAGGGATAAAAATTCCTTTATAGGTCAGTTTCAAAGACTGAAGTGTTCCTAGATAGAAAGTATAAGGCATACAGTAAGCACTTAATAAATACTAGACATGGCACTGGAGAGATGGCTCAGCAGTTAAGAGCCATCTTAACAGTTCTTGGAGAGGACCTGGTTTGGTTCCTTAAATCCGTATGGTGGCTTACAACCATCTCTAATTCCAGTTGCAGGGAATTCAGTGCCCTCTTCTGACCTCCGTGGGCACTACACCACATGGGTGCACTCACATACATGCAGGCAATACACTAATACACATAACATAAAAATAATAAATAAAATATTAAATAAATACTGGACATTATTATTATTTATGTTTTCTGCCTGTATTTGAGTTCACATTAAGCATGAAGGCCTCAAAATTATGAAGGTCACCTATTCAACTGAAAGGATGCTTTGCTATCCATAAAAATTATGGAGGAGTGTGTCCATTCCATCCTGGAGACGGGGAAAAATGAGTCCATTGTGTTTTCCTTGACAACAGGAAAACAAATCCATCTCAGTTTTTGAATAAGTTGATTGTTGAATTGACAGGAACTGGACTCACCTAGAAGACAAGTCTCTGGGCATATCTGTGAGGGACTATGTTAAGTAAGTTAACTGAGCTGAGAAAACCCAGCCTAAACGGAGACACCAGTCCATGGACTGCAGTCCCAGACTGAATAAAAAGAACGAAGAACAGATATTCACCCCTCTGCTGCCTGACTGCAGATGTTCAGTGACCAGCTGCTCAAGTTCCTGCCACCACACCCTCCCCACCATGATGGACTGTATCCTCAAACTGTGGGCCCAAACAGACCCTCCCCTTCTTTAAGTTGTGTTTGTCAAGTATTTAGTCAAAGCCATTGTAACTAATACAATGGGCAAAGCAGTTATTCACCAGCACACAACTGATATACTTTGTTGAATCCAGTATGTCCAATCTGTGAGAAAACTCCTTAAGAACTATCCTGGAATTTCTTTTGTCTTAGCAGCTGACCACTGCTGATGCTGACTGACTCATTGGCACCTTCCAAAGGCAAGGCATTCCCAACCTGTGGTCACTCCTTCACTTCTTGTTACCTCTTCAATGGGAATTCACAGAACCAACTGAGAGGCAAAAGTGGGCCAGATTAAGGATGCCAAGTGTAATCCTAAACATCTTTATCGCATCCTATTTGGAGCGGTCTAAAGACCATCACTTCTGGCCCTGCCCAGGATTGGTGACCGAATGAGAAATAAATGGAAGGGTTGAATTGTACAGGAGTGACCTGATATTATCACTATGATACGTCCGGATGTTAGATCCTGGCACATAGTAGGCATTCAAAATATATTTGTAGAATAAAAGAATATACATACACATGAAATAAATGAAATAAAATCAGGAAGCAATTCTGATAATTCATTGATCGCTAAAAGGACAGCAGGAAATGCCTAGAACTAGCTAAAGAAAAGCCCATGTGTTGATGACAGAGCTCTCCTTGCTTGGAAAACCTTGCTTTGGGAAACACTCGCAGAGTGCTATGTGGGCATATGGAGTCCTGGGCTCCAAGAGTGCTGGCAGCTAGGGGTGAATATCACCAGCTTTGGGCACACGTCCGGGAGCTGCCGTTTTTAACTATGTGCCTTTGGCCAAGTCCCTTAATCTAGCTAAACTCCAATGTCTGGCATCAAGAAAACAGGAGAGGGCTGTTTGGCTCAATCAGTAAAGTACTTGCTATGCAAGCATGGAGGCCTAGGTTCAGAAACACTGCATCCATACGAAAAGCTAGGCATGGTGATGCGTGCATATAACCCAGCACTAAGAAATAAAAGACAAGTAGATCCTGGTCCCGCCAGATCAGTAGGTTCAGCAAGAAATGCTGTGTTCCAGGGACTCTTTCCCCAGAGAAACAAATGTCTACCGCCTCCTCCTAGGGCTCCAATGACAAAACAAAGATGCCATTCCACCAAAGTCCACCTTGAGGAAGCAAGGAATCTATTGGGCTTACTTACACAGCATAGGAGAAGGGTTACTTGTAGAAGCATAGGTAACCCCAAAGTAGCCACATCCCTAAAAAGTTTCACCCCAAAATTGATGATGACACCCCATGGCTACATAGATGGTGTCCGCACTTCAGTTAATCTCCCACGGTCTACGTATTCTAGCTCCTCCAGAGACCACAAGGCCACACGTAATTAGGACAGAATTACATGTAAGAGAGAGCAGCTAGACTCTCAGCTGAGGGTCCCTGGACCTTCCTCACCCTCTCAAAGTCAACAGTCAACACCAACCAGAGGAGGTCTAGACGGTGCATCAAAAGGGACGGTCCCCGATGGAAGACACACAGCGGCACGTGGCCCTCTGCTTCATGGCCATGATGCCCACAGTCCCTACAGTTTCCATTCTCGGGCCTTGGATGACCAGCCTGGTCTCTTGCTTCCCTCCAGCTGCTCCAGTTTGTCACTTCCCCCACCTCTGTGTACACCCTCTACTTGGAAGACTGTCATTCCAAATGTTCACTCACTGGGTGACTCACTTGGGTCTTCACAGACATCACCTTCTCCGTGAGACCCTCCCTGGTAAATCACCTTTTGCATCACAGTTCCCACCCAGCGTTCTTAGATACTTTCCCTGCCCTCTTCCCTTCTTGGCACTGGTCACAATGCACCATATTTCACCTATGCATGAGACTCAATGTCAGTCTTTTCCCATTTAAAAACAAGCTCTGGGTTGGAAGGATTCCTTCCCTTTCAGTCACAGCATCCAGCAGTACCCGGTATTTGTTGGATGAATGAATAGAAGTAAGCCCCAACAGCCAAGTGTCACTGTTAAAATCACTGTTGTTCTGATTAACTTGTGTCTCCTCGTGCCTGACACAAGTCTGCATTTACCAGGCACACAGTACGAATTATAAAAACATTACCAGGTGTGATAGTGCATATCTGTAATCCAGCACTAAGGAGGCTGAGGCAGGAGGATTACAAGTTCAAGCCCAGACAGGGTTACATAGCTAGACCTTGAAGGAGGAGGAGGGGGAGGAGAAGAAGAAGGAGGAGGAGGAAGAGGAGGAGGAGGAGGAGGAGGAGGAGAGGGAGGGGGAGGAGGGGGAGGAGGAGGAGGAGGAAGAGGAGGAGGAGGAGGAGGAGGAGGAGGAGGAGGAGGAGGAGGAGGAGGAGAAAATACATTTTGGGAATCTCCTATGTGTCGAGCCATTTTGGGAATGTTTAGAGATTCAAGCACATCGATCCTCAAAATAACTCACTGGAGTTCAGAACTTTCATTATACTCCTTGACAAAGAATGAAACCCAAGGCACAGCCTATGATCCCATCACTGGAGAGGCTGTGGCTGGAGAATTATGAAGAGTTCAAGACCAGTCTGGACTACATAGTGAGTTACAAGCCACCAGGATACAGAGTAAAATTCTATTTTAACAAAAACCTGAGCACAGAGTCTAAGCAACTTAACTGAAAGTCACCTGGCACGTACCTTTAATCTCAGCACTTAGGAGGCAGAGGCGGGCAGATCACAGTGAGTTTAAGGCCAGCCTAGTCTTCATAGTAAGTTCCAGGCTATCTCAAAAAAAAAACAAACAAACAAAAAGAGCTTACAGAAAGTCACAGTCAGTAAGTAAGGATTCAAACCAGCCGCCTATTCCAGAACGGCATCATTTAGTCGCTAAGCTACGTTAATCCTTTTAAGGTAAGTCAATCCTGTTGAACGGCTTCTTACACACACTCACTCACCAAACCTCCAGGCCTGGCACATGGCTGCCATTCTACTGCTTTGCAAATATTTCATGTAGTCTGCTAGAAAAGAAAGCCTCTTTATGTCACAATCTCAGCACCAAGTACTGCCACCCTGGACATAAGATCAGACACCCCAAAAACACTCACCAGAGGTGGGGTTGAAACTGGGGTTCTCACTGCTGCTGTTCCTCACGGATTCAAACACGGCCCAGAGGAATTCTTTAGGAGGCAGCCTCCCAACCATCTTGGATGCCGTTTGTTGGAGAATATCAGGAAACTGTGTAGTTAAGAGAAGGGGAAAACAGAGCTGGAGAAGGGGCACAGCAGTTACGAGCACTGGCTGCTCTTGCAGAGGACTTGGGTTCAATTCCCAGCACCTACATGGCAACTAACAATCATATGTAACCCCAGTTCCAGAGGATCCGATGCTTTCTTCTGACCTCCACCAGCACTGTACAACCCGGGTGCACCTACATATATGCAGGCAATACATTCATACACATAAAGTAAGAATAATAAATAAAATATTTTTAAAATACAGGAGGGAAGAAAACATGGAAAAAAAAGCATTTAAATCACTTAGTGCCTCAAGGTGAGCTTTTCTTTCTTCCTAACAGTTTGTCATATAAATTCATCCCTAGACCAAATAACGTCCCTATAAGGAATCCTATAAAAATAATGCTCGACTTCCAAATAATGCAATAAATACTGAATAGCAGGCATGCACCCTTTCTACTTTCCGTACATCAGACTGCCAAAAATAAAAAGTGATAATAACTAATGCTGGCCAAGATGCAGGAGATGCACACACTAGTTTTTCTAGGACTATTAAATGGTACGTCACCACCAGGTAATCTGGTAATACCTACAAAAAAAAAAAAAATGTAAGGGAGTTTATACTTTTTTCATGACTTGGTGTTATTTTAATTTTTTATCTTTATATTTTTTTAAGGAGGCAGAGAAGGTTACATATAGGTTCTGGGTACAGGCTGGCAATAAGGGGGCGTTGGAGACCCTGGGGAAGGTGCCCATATGCAATCGATGCACTTTGTTGACACTTGGGATATTGTCAGAAGCCCTGTCCAGAAGCCCAGAAGATGTATCCCCGCGAACCAGTGCCCCCAAAGAGGAAGGGCCTCCCACCCACGAAGCAGCTCCTCTTCCCGCTCTTCAGGATTAGAGTCACAGGGTACACCTGCAGTTCTCAGCCCTGCCTGGATGGGAGAATTGCCAGGAACTATACAGATGGTCAGGCCAGGCCTCCAGAGATTTAGAATCAGGTGATCTGGCATGGTGATCCCTTGAGAGTCTCCTCAGAGAGCTCCCTCTCCCTTCCTCCCTTCCTGTCCCAATCCTCCCCTTCCTTCTCCCTACCTCTTTCTAGAGTCTCATTACATAGCTCAGGCTGGCATGCTTCAGCCTCCAGAATGCTGGGATTTCAAGCCTGCACCACCATGTCTAGCTCTCTCCAGGTGGTTCTAATGTGCACTAAGGCTCTATGCCACTCATGCACTGCATAACTGCCTTTTAGTCAAGGCTGGACCAAGGTACAGTAGTAGTCCCATAAGATTATAATGGAGCTGAAAATGTCTAGAACCTATTGACATTACAGTCACCCTCCCTCCATTGTGTGGCAATGTAAGAATAAACAGCCATATAAAAGGTGGCAAAGGCTGACGAGAAGGCTCAGCGGGTGAAGGCACTTGCTACCAAGTCTGACAACCTAAGTTTGATCCCCAGGACACACATAATGGAAGCAGAGAACCTTTTCTTCTGACTTGTTTTCTGACCTCCACATGCGCAATAAATAAATAAATGTTTTTTAAAAAAACATTTAAAGGACATCCAGGTCCTACTTGATGACATTTTTGGCCAACAGGCTACATAACAGCAGTGGGCCCAAGAAATGAAACCATATCATCAGTCTGTGGGAGTTCAAGTGCATTCTAATCTAGTGTCTGCACAATGATAAGATCGCCTAATGATGCATTTCTCCTGTTACCCCACCCCTCAGCTATGCATGGCTGTGTTAAGTTTTTAATGCAAAACACATATCAGAGTCACTGGTATTTTCTCATTTTCTAATGTTAGAAGTGATGTGTGTGTGCACATGGATAGGTTCTTTTCTGAAAAGATGCATAAGAATCTGACCGCCTGTGGGGTGGGAAGATGGGGATGAAGTGGGAGGGAGACTTGCTTTTCATCCAAGAGCCTCTGGGACATTCGGGATTTGTTTCACCAGAAACATGTATCTCTTGTTTTATTTTAAGAAGCATAGAGAATAATACAACAAAACACCCACATACCCACACTGCAGCTTCAGAAGTAAAACATCACAAACATAAATGATAGGCTCCTCCCTCAACCCTCCCACTCGGCTCCTTTCCTAGAAGTAACCATGACCCTGACTCCAACATTAACCATTCTCTTGTCTAACATCTCTTGCCTTGCATATGCTTGAAATTAATTTAGCTAATATTTATTCATGTACTTAGTATTCTAATATGCATAATCATTTGCAACTCAGGGTTTTTTTTTCACACCATGCTGAGTTCCTGAGGTCTCACCATGTAGAAATAAGGCTTTTACAATCTCACAAGTTTTTATTTTTTTAAAGGTTAGATCAGTATGTGATGTTTATGCACCTAATGGTTATGATTATATATTAGGATGCCCAGAAGATGATTTTTCTATGACTGGGTATTAGAGTGTATGCTGTGTGTACATAGCCCAGGGAGACAGGCCCTATGCTCAGGCCCCACTGAGCATATGCACTGTGCCCCTTCTGTGTATCAGCACAGGCATGAGACTGTGGGGTATGATCTGTGGTACTGATGACTGTTGTTCAGCAAGCATTCACTCCTTCCTACCTTCCACCTCCTTAGAAAGAAACAGTGAGGTGGGAGTTAGTCAAGAGCCCAGCCTTAGCCAATAGAAAGTGAAAGTGTGTCATCGTCCAACCAAAGCCCTAAGGGGATTGGTACTCATTCTGAAGTTCGAGACCTTCTCTATGGGAAGATCCACGAACAGTCTCAGAAACAGACTTATGAAACAGAGACACCAACTCAGACAGCAAGAAACAATCACTGATATCACTGTCAATATGATTGTGCGTCTCTGTTACTGGGATGATTCATCTTGATTACCTCCTTGATTGGGTTAAGGATGATCGAGGAGATGCATGAAGCTCCATTCTGTGTCTGTGAGGATGTTTCCACAGGTGACTAGATCGTGAGGGCTTTGTCTCCATTCATGAATTACTCCCTTGATGGACTGATGATACCACAATATTACTGGGTGACAAAAAGATAGGAAATGGGGCATAGCTGGAGGAAGTAAGTGTCTAGGGAAAGGGTGTCCTTGAAAGCTTCATCCTCCTTTCCATGTTTCCTGTCTATCAGGAACGAAGGGCAGCCTCCATCACATACTCCTGCCATCATGACACTCAGTCCAAGTCACCAAGTGACCCATAGACTGAACCCTCTGAAATCATGAGCCCAAATAAACAACTCCTCCCTGTAAGTTGTTCTGCCAAGTATACTGTTCAGTTATGCAAAAGTCACTTACAGAGTTACATAGCAGAAGGTGGCTGGTCCATGCTTATTTTGCAGGCTAACATTGAGTCTAAAGTCTGTACTCAGTAAAGATTCATTCTTTGATTATATGTTTGCCCACGTGACTGCCCATCTTTGGGTACAAGACCTACAATAGGCATGCACGTGAGGGTCACACAGCTGGCAGAGTGCTCTCTGGATGACAGCTCCTAGGCTGACCACATCTGTGGCCACAGAGCCACAGAAAGGCCAAGAGAGTTCACTTAGCTCTCACCCTAGCCCCTATTCTTTTCTTGAACCTTGGACATCTTGAAATGAAGCCAGAAATATCTGAGCACTTTGAGGCATGGTGGAAGTTTCTAGAACCACAGACTAGTCAGCAAATATGATAACCGACCACACTTTCCCTCCTTTACAGACTCCTTAAGCCTTTTTAATATCTATGGCACAGAGATACCTTTGTGGCGATAATGTGTAATTCATCTCCTGAGAAAAGTGTTAACAGAGGTCCCAAGTCCTTTGTCATCTCTGCCGTCCAGTTCTGAGGGGGTCTAGGAGGAGATGGAAGCAGGAAATTAAAAGGCATGCAGTGGGGGGACCTGTCACCCTTGCATCCCAGCACCTCTGCTCATTTGTTTGTCCGTTTGTCTATTTGTTGTTGTTGTCTGGTTAGTTGGCTAGGGCTTGGGGGTGTTTGTTTGTTTGTTTGAAACAGAGTCTTTCTGTAGCCCCAGCTGGGCTGGAACTTACTATGTAGACCAGGCTGGCCTCAATCTCATAGAGATCCACCCTCCTCTGCCCCACCACACTTGGTTCTGATTGTTTGCTTTTGAGACAGGATCTAATTATGTAGCCCAGGCTGGCCTTAGAATATCTCCTTCTTTAGCTTCCTAAGTGCTGGAACTACTGGAGATTGCCACCATGTCTGGCTTCCTGTCTCTTTAACAAAAACATCATCCCATTAGATCCCCTTAGGTAGGAACCACATCTATTTAATAACCACTATATCTTCAGTCCTGCTAATAAATACCTGTTACATATTACTGTTACTCAGCACATATGTGCCAAGCACTACAACAAGTTCTTTGTACTCACTCACTTAACTGTGTCTGGCCTCATTCTATACATGTAAGCATTAACAATGGAGATTAAGCAACTTTTCCCAGAAAGCATAAACAGAAAATGATATGATAGAAACAAAACTTTAATGAAGAGTCTGGCTCCAGAATCCATGCTGTTAATGCTATATAACAGCAAAACGCTATGGCACGAGGATTACTTTCAAAATAATTGTTCCCACGCCTCAGGAAACTGAGGCTGGACATTACGAGTTCGAAGTCAGCTTGGGATACTTAGTGAGTTAGTTCTGGGCCAGCCTAACCTGGAATCATATAGCAAGACCTTGTCTCAAAAAAAAGTGAAAAGAAAAGAAACAGGAATAAAGATATGACTCAGCAGTTCAGAGCACTTGCTACTCTGGCAGATGACCAGAGTTTGGTTCCCAGCGGCTCATTACAGCCTTTAACTCCAACTCCATGGGATCTGATGCCCTCTTCTGGGCTCCTCAGGCACTTGCACTTACATATAGACATACTCACATGCAGACACACACATACATGTATACATAGTTAAAAAATAAAAAGGAATCTTTTTTTAAAACTGTCATCTCAGCACTGACTGATAGCTACATCCTACTAACTATCTGACCTTCCATCAGGACGTTCCGCATGTGACAGGACAGTTCTGCTTTGATCCAGTGAGCTCTCCCTACCCAAAGGCAATGCACTTCTATCCGCAACACCATCATCACCATCATCATCATTTTCATTACCTTGTTTTTAATGTTTTACTTCCATTCGCTTATTTATTCATTCATTCATCTACTTATTGTGGGACAGCACGTGCCAAGGCATGGTAAGCACCCTTACTGACTGAGCCACCTATTCATCCATCATCAACATCCCTTTTTAATGTATTTTTAATTTTTATGTGCATGAGTGTATCACCTGCATGCATGTAAGTGCACCCATACCATGCAGTGCCCATGGAGGTCAGAAGAAGGTGTCAGATCCCTTGGAACTGGAATTACAGGCAGTTGTTAGCCACCATGTGGGTGCTGGGAATTTAACCCAGTCTTCTGCGAGAACAGCAAATGCTCTTAACCGCTGAGCCATCTCTCCAGCCCCTATCAATAATATCTTAACAAAAATAATACTGTGAAGAAACAGTAATTCTCACTCACAATGGTTGGAATGCAAGACAATTTACCTCTCTGGAAGGCAGGTGGATGGTTTCTTACAAAACTAAATACATCCTTACCATAAAACCCAACAACTACACACTTCAGTGTTTACCCAAAGGCTTGAAAACATATGTCCCTAAAAAGTCTGCATACAAATGTTTACAGCAGTTTTATTTGTAATGGCCAGAACTTGGAAGCAACCCAGCTTCCAGTAGTGAATGGACAATGGGCCATTATCCAATGTTAATGAAATAAAGCATCAATCCATGAAAAGACTGGGAGAAAATTTAAATGCCTATTAAGAGGTGAAAGAAGCCAATTTGAAAAGGCTAAATACTGCACGCTTCCTACTACAAGACCTTTAGAGAAGACAAAACTATCAGTGGTGAACACAGACGAGGTGAGCCAGGACTAGGCAGAGCAGAGGCTGGTAGAGCCAGGTAAAACACTCCGTATGATTATCTAGTTTTCTTTTTTTTCACATTTTGAGGGTGGAGCACATGCCATGGCATATGTGAGGAGGTCAGAGGACAATTTGTGGGAACCCATTAGTTCCTCCTCCATAAAGGGGCTAGGGACCAAACTCAGGTCATCAGTCTTAGCAGCAAATTTTTACCCACTGAGCCATCTCACCAACCTCAGTATGACTGATACTTTAAAGGAAAACATATGTCAGCACACATTTATGCAAACCTACAGGACGCATACCAATACTGAATGCTTTTGTAAACTCTGGACTTTGGGTGCTAATGGCGACAATGATATTAATAGGGTTTGTCAATTAGAATATACACAATTCTGGTGCAGAATGATGGTGGGGGGAGAGCTATGCGTATGGGGAGTCTCTACCTTCCTCTCAATTTTACTGTGAACCCAAATTACTCCTGCCAGGTGCTGTGGTACATGCCTATAATCCTGGTACTCAGGAGGTATACAAGAGGGTCATAAGTTCAAGACCAGCCTGGGCTACATAACTCAAGGCCAGCTGGAACTACCAAGGGCTGGAGATGTAGATCAGTGGCTGGCAGAGCACTTGCCTAACATGAGCAAAAGCACTGGGTTCCATCCCTAGCACTCAAAAAAATCCCTCCAAAATAGTATCAATACCAGCACCTTGCATTTAAAGTGCCATTTCTCATTTGTGTGTGCATTGTGTGTACACACGTCTGTACATGTGTGTAGAGATCAGAAGACAATCTCAGGAGTCATCTACCTTCTTCCTTTTTGAGACAGGGTCACTCACAGGCCTGCAGCTGGACAAGAATGCTAAGTTAGATGCCCAGCAAACCCTGCTTCCCCAACACTAGGATTCCAGGCACAAGCCCCCACGTCTGACTTTTACACAGGGGTCCTGGGATTTAACTCCAGTCCTTGTGCTTATGCAGCAAGGACTTTTCCCTGAGCAATCTCACGAGCCCCTGAACTGCCATCTTCTCAAGCCTCTTCCCCTTCCATACACCGAGGTCAGTTGGTAATGACCATGTGATCTCGTTTGACAGGGAATCTGGAGCCCAAAGAAGAAAGGTCACGTTTCCACAGTAAGTCTGGTGCCTGATCTCATCCTAAGCTGGCGGTCCTCTCTATCAAGAGCGAGAACAGCAAAGCTGGACCCCTCTCACCCAGGACAGCACACTGCCACAGCCCATTGGCCCCTCACACCCAGGGCCCACACCCCACAGCCCAGTGGCCCCTCACACCCAGGGCCCACACCCCACAGCCCAGTGGCCCCTCTCACCCATGCTGTTCCAGAAGCCTGAGCTTCACAGCTGCCTTCTGCTCAGGGCTGAGGTCTGTGCAGCCTCTGAGGCCATGCAGAGCAGTAGCCCAAGCCCTGGGAGAGATTCCTCTCTCAATGATGGTGGCTGGCAAATGGCAGAGCAGGTTTCCCACGATGTCCACTGTGTACTCATCAGCAATGAAACCACCCTGAAACCAACAAGCAGAGCCAACAGGGCTCAGGGTCATGACCCCTTGGAAACACATCTCAACCTCAAACTCCTTAAAGTTTCCTAGATCACAATCACTTCCCTAGCCATAGACCATCAAAGATGAAGGAGCATCTGATGTTTGGGAGCCCCCAGCTTGGCTCGGCGGGGGCACCCAGTAAATGGAGGCTATTGCCTTTGTTGCTTTTCTAGGGACACTGCAGTTTGATAACCAAGAGCTAAGGATGTAGCTTAGTGGCAGAGTGCTGGTCTAACATGGACAAAGGCCTTGAGCTCCAGCCTCAGTAGCTTAAGAAAGCAGCATTCAGTAGTGATCATAATCAGGGCATAACAGAAAGAAGCAACATTTCAGCATTTATGGCATAGAAAGCCTCAGTAGTACTTTCTTAAAGTGGCATAGACAGGTTGCAAGCATCATGCTTACTGTGCATCAGGCATTGTTCTGTTACAGGCCTTAGCCCATTCCATCCTCACGGGGATTGTAGGAGGTAAGAACTGCTCATTTATTCTCTGTAAGGGTAAAGAAACTTCTAGGCTCCCTGGTATTCAAGAGCACACTGGCCATGTCGGGTTCCCAAGAACTTGGGAAGGGTGTGCTGCTGGACCCGCCTTACAACATGAGCATACTGAAGTTCAAGGATAGAAAGCTGCTTAATAAAGCCACGTTACCAATTCCTGGCAAGGCTTGATCAGGACCCAGTCCTCCGTAGTAGCCTCCCAATATTCTCTCCCTGGATGGGCATCTCCAGAACCAACAGCAAACATTATTCCAAATAATAACTTCAGCGACTCACAAGTCAGATTTCCAGACATCACTGCTGGCTCAAGGTCCCATCCAGATCCCCTCCACGCTCCCTGTGATGACCACTGACACACAGACCATTGAAAGTGTCTGGAAATTCCCTCACCAGGCACTTCTGCACCTTCCCAAGGATCAAACTTCTTTTGTGGGAATCTAAAACCAAAGTTTCCAAGTGTCTCTTCCCCAAGCTGATCACAAAGCGAATGCAGCGGGAGGCTGGGACGGAAGCCAGGAAGCGAGACCTGGAGAGAAACAAGAGAGGGGGAGAAGAAAGGGGAAGTGGTGCCTGCTCTGCACTGGGCACTGAGATTGGAGCCCACATGCGCTCCAGATGCCACCACGGAGATGGCCTGTGAGCATGTGCTCCCCCAGATCAGAAAGCAAGCCTCCCATCCGTCATGCTCCTCTTCCAGGGACAGGAATAAACTTCCCATCATGCTCTGCTCCCTTTCTGTGTGTCGGAAGCAACTTCCCATCGTGCTCTTCTCTTAAATGGGAAATAAACTTCCCATCGTGCTCCTGTTCTGTGCCCTAACAATATTGATTAGAAAGATGGATTCTTATAATATGGGCTGGTGGACGAGTTGAGGAGTAATGAAGAGAAAGGAAAAGAACAAATAAGAGAAGAAGACAAAGATAAATAGAATAAAATAGCACGGACAAGAGCGGAAAGGAAGTGACGTTAACCCCAAGTTCGGAGCTCCCCCAAAAGCTCCGTTTGTACTTTATTGAAGGTGGGTGCTTGTTCATTTGTTTTTGTCTTCCCCACTTCCTGGGCCCCAAACTCACCGTTCTCCTGTCTCAGCCTCCAGAGTGCTGGGCTCACAGTCATTTTTGACTCATCAAAACTCAACCCTACTCAAAATACTTTTTATAGCAACTTCTTAGTAACTTCTCTTACTGGGGAGAAGTCAACATTTTCTCCAGAATGCAGTAAATGAAATGAAACTTGAGTTCTACTCAAGACCCAGGAGGCCTGCTCATCCCAACTTCTGACTGTCCCAAACCGGACTTGGTAACTTCCTCCCAAACACTTCTCCCTCCTCTCCCTTCTACCTCCAAATCTCCCATTTTCGGTCCTTAATATGCTTCGGATCTGTCTTCTCTCTCCACTCCCAGCACTATAAGCTTCTTTATTTTTTCGTTGGCTCACTTGTTCAGCACGTCTGCAGGCACTGTACTAGTCACCAGATAGCAATTAAGAAGACGTGAGGGGGCCCTGTCCCCTGCCAGCCTCGACCCGAGTTGGGTTCCCGTTCCTCCCCCTCAGATCCCTGAACTAGCTTCCTAATCCAGACTAGCTAAACAGCCTATCATAAATTCTTAAGTCCTTCCTCAGGCAGTCCTCCCACCCCCATCTATTCTCGCTCCTGATTGGCCTGATAGAACTGACCACTTAGGAGTCTGGTAAATCAGATTCCATTCCATTCCTCTGGACCACCCCTGCACTGTCACCTGCTAGCCTTGGCCCCAGCCAGGCTCTAAGTCCTCCCGCTCAGATCTCTGGACTAGCTTCCTAACCCAAACTAGCTGAACTCCCTAGCATAGACTCCTCTGGTGCCTGATCTGTCTGACACAGACCAGCCCTCCTACTAACCTGAGCAGCCTACCCACTACCCTGTCCTACCAACCACCCAAACCAGTCTACCACCCTGCAAGAACCTGAAACACGCATCAATTTATTTCCCATTCCTAAACAAAAAGCAACCAAGCTACATAACAATATAAACAGAACCAAAACTAAATTAAGCAAAAACAGAGTAGAAATTCCTACTAGACACAAAACTAAAAAAGAATATCCATATGCCCCAATGGCAGAAACACAATATGAAAAGCCGTCCCCAAGAAAGTCCCCAAGAAAACCCACCAGTCCTGCAGAAGTGCGCTGTAATGAGAACCAGCCTGAGGAACCCCAGGGCACAGGATTTAAAAGAACAATCATGAACATGATCAAAGAACTTAAAGAAACAGACAACAATTCAAAGAACTCGAAGAGGAAAAGCATAAGCTTGTGAAGGAAGCCCAAGAATACATAAATATGCAGCTTAATGAAATCTCAAAAACAATTCATGACTTAAAAATGAATTCACAAAAGAGACAGAAATAGTGGAGGAAACCCAAATGGAAGTGAACATGACACTGAAACACTCAGTATGCCAAGTGGAAACTACAACAGGAAGCCTCAAGAGCAGAGTGAATGAAATGGAAAAAGAATATCAACACTGGGTGACAAAGTGGAAGATATGGACTCCTTAAGTGAAGACCATGTAAAATTTAAAAAACACAGGAATAGAATACTCAAGAAACGTGGGACAACACGAAAAGACCAAATCTATGAATTATAGGCATACAGGAAGGAGAAGACCGTCAGGCCAATGGCCTTGAACAGATCTTCAACAGAATTATAGAAGAAAACTTCCCTAAATTGAGGAAAGACTTAGCTCTAGCGATCTGAGAAGCCCATAGAACACCAATTAGACATGACCGGAACAGAGACTCCATGGCCTAGCATAGTAAAAACATTAACTGTACAGCACCGAGAGAAGGTACTGAAAACTGCTAGAGAAAAATAAGAAGTTACATAAGAGGAAAACCCATCAGAATTACAGCTGGCTTGTCAGTGCAAACTCTGAAAGCCAGAGGAGCCTGTACAAAAGTATTCCCAGCTCTAAACGAACATGGATGCCAGCCCTGAATACTCCATCCAGCAAAACTATCTGTCACGGTCTAAGGGAAAAATTTTCATGACACAAATAAGCTGAAAGAATTCATGTCTACAAAACCAGTCCTGCAGAGACTACTCAAAGCAATACAAAGGACCAAAGGAAAGAATAAGGGTACCCAAGAGGCTACAGAGAGGAAACGAAGAAAGAAATAATAATGAAAACACAAAAATAGGGCCACAAACACAAAGAAATGACAGTATCCAATACATTTTCAATAATAACACTAAATGTCAATGGTTATCGGCTCCCCTGGCAAAAGACACAGGCTAGCAGAATGGATCAAGAAAGAAAGCCCATCTTTCTGTTGTCTTCAAGAAACTCATGTCACCTTCAAGGATAGACATTACCTTAGGGTAATAGGATGGAAAAAATATATAGATTCCAAGCAAATGACTCTAAGAAGCAAGCAGGTGTTGCAATCCTAATAGATGAAAAAATAGATTTCAAATTAAAACTAACCAGAAGAGATAAAGAGGAACAACTGAGCAAGAAGATATTACAATCATGAACATATATTGGAGCGCTCTGGAGCACCCAGTTTCATAAAAACAGTCCTCGAGGACTATAAAATACAGGTTAACCCTAACTCAGTAATAGTAGGTGACTTCAATACCCCTCTGTCTTCAATAGATCAACTGGACAAAGGATAAACAGAGAGACATCTGAATTAAATGACATCTTACATGAAATGGACCTAACAGACATCAGAAGACTATTCCACCCAAGAACCAAAGAGCATGCTTTCTACTCAGCAGCCCATGGAAGTTTTTCTGAAATTGTTCACATGCTGAAACACAAAACAAATCTCAACAAATAGAAAAAAAAAATTAAGTTAATCCAGGTATTCTATCAGGCCACAGTTTACACTGTGCTTATAATCAACAGCAAAAGAAGCTCTAGTAATTACACAAACTCATGGAGATTAAACAACATACTCCTGAATGGTAAAGGGTCAAAGAAGAAATTAAGAAAGAAATAAACGTATTTCTGTAACTAAATGAAAATGGGAGCACAGCACAGCAAAACCTCTGGGACCCTTTACAAGCAGTCTTGGGAGGGAAATTTATAGCTCTCAATGCCTACATTAAAACAATAAGCAAGAGCACATGTAAATGACTTGATAGTACAACTCAAGACCCTTGAAAGGCAAGAACAAACCAATCCCAAACCTAGTAGATGAAAAGAAATAATAAAAATCAGAGCAGAAATTAATGATATAGAAACAAAGAAAACAACACACAAAAAAAATCAGTCAATCTAAGAGCTGGTTCTTTGAAAGGTTAAACAAGATAGACAGACTCCCTAGCCTAGTTAACCAAAAGAAAGAAAGAGCAATTCTAAATCAACAAAATCAGAGATGAAAGGGAAAATATCACGACAGACACACACACACACACACACAAAATAATCCAGAACATTGTAAGGGAATATTTTAAAAATCTATATCCCATTAAATTCTAAAATCCTTTAAAAGAAATGGATGAATTTCTAAAATCATGGACATCACCAAAGTTAAATCAAGAAGAGATCAACAGCTTAAACAGACCCATAACAAATAAGGAAATTGAAACAGTAATACAAAACCTCCCAACTTTAAAAAACCCAGGCCCAGATGAATTCATAGCAGAATTCTACCAGACACTCAAAGATCTACAGTCAATTCTGCTTAAATTATTCAAAAAGACAGAAACAGAGGGAGAAATCCCAAACTCCTCTATGAAGCCAGTATCACTCTAAAACCAAAACCAGGTAAAGATACAATCAAAAAAAAAAAAAACTATAAGCCCATATCCTTAATGAACATACATGCAAAGATACTCATACAAACCACATACAGACACATATCAAAAAGATCATCTACCGTGATCAAGTCGGCTTTATTCCAGAGATGCAGAGATGACTCGATATATGTAAGTCAATAAATGTAATAAAATATATAAATGGACTTAAAGACAAAAACCACATGGTCGTCTTAATAGATACAGAAAAGATGTTTGACAAAATCTAATGTGCATTCATGTTAAAAATCCTAGAAGGAATTGGTCTGGAGGAAACATATCTCAACATAATTCAAGCTATATACAACAAACCCACAGCCATCATCATTCCAAATGGAGAAAAACTGGAAGCATTCCCATTAAAATCAGGAACCAGACAGGGCTGTCCACTGTCTCCACTCCTTCTCAGTATAGTGCCTGAAAGTCTTGCAAGAGCAATAAGAAAAGGGAAGGAAATTTAAAGAGTACTAATTGGAAAAGAAGACGTAAGTTATCTCTATTTGCAGACAATATGATATTATACGTAAAAGACTCCAAAAATTCCACCAGAAAACTGTTAGAAATGATTAGCACTGTCAGTAAAATGGCAAGTTACAAAAATCAACTTATAAAATTCAGTATCCTTTCTATATACCAATAACCAGCAATCCAAAAAAGCATTCAAGGAAACCCTCCCATTCACAACAACCTCAAAAGGAAATTACAGATTTAGGAATAAACCTAACTAAAGATATTAAAGATCTCTACAATGACAATTTCAAATATTTAAAGAGAGATAGAGGAAGGCACTAGGAGATGGAAAGACCTGCCATGCTCATGGGTTGGGAGAATCAATATTGTGAAAATGGCCATCTCACCAAAAGCAGTCTATTGATTCAATGCAATGCCAATCACAATACCCATGACATTCTTCACAGAGCTAGAAAAAAATCATCCTAAGATTCATATGGAATCACAAAAGACCCCAGATAGTCAAATACTGGCTAAGATCAAGAGAACAAAGGACAAATGCTCGGTGAGGATGCGGGGAAAGCGGAACGCTCATTCACTGCTGGTGCGAATGCAAACTCGTCCATCCGCTATGGAGAGCAGCGTGAAGAACTCTCAAAACACTAAAAATGAGTCTACCATGTGACCCCGTTATACCACTCCACCATGTGACCCCGTTATACCACTCCTTGGCATGTACCCAAAGGACTCATCCTACTGCAGAGATATCTGTACATCCATGTTTGTTGCTGCTCTCTTCGCAATAACTAAGAAATGGAAACAACCTAAATGTTCCTCAACTAACGAATGGATGATGAAAATGTGGTACGTTTACACAATGGAGTTCTACTCAGCAGTAAGAAAAGATGAAATCTGCAAGTAAATGGACAGAACTAGACAGCGTTATACTAAGCGAAGTATCACAAACTCAGAAAAGCAAGTAATGTATGTTCTCCCTCATTTGTGCATTGTAGCATCAATCCCCTCTATGTGAGTACATATCCAGTTGTAAAAGCAGGAGCCAGGAAAATGGAAAGTCTATGTGGAGGTAAAGGAAAAGAAAGAACCCAAAGAAGTGGGACAGTAGGGAACAGATGTTAGGGGGAGGTGGGGAAATTGGAAGGGTTCGGCAGGAAGCAGAGGAGAGAGAGATAGTCAAGGGGCCATGGTGGGAGAGGAAAGTCAGGAGCAGGAGGATGGTGGGAGGCAGGCGTTAATGCCGGGAGGGTGGGGATACTGGGAGGCAAGGAGGAGGGAGGTCAGATGGGAAGAAAATGAGCAGAGATGAACGAATCTTGGAGGGCTCGGGAACCCAGAGAGAGATGTGATGCCACCAAAACCCCCTAAAAATGCAGGAACAGAGTGTGAACATTAGTCCGTATATATACACGGGGGCTGTTTGGCACAGGGCCAGACAGAAGAGACCTCCCTCTGAGAGGTTGTTGAGAGTGGTCCAAGAGACTCCCAAAATAAGACAGGCTACTTTCAAAGCTCTTGATTATCTCCCGGAACTAGAAGATAATACTCTACTAGGACTTGGAACAGTGGAGCAGGAACTGACCTGGAAGCCTTCTACCTGAAATTTAGCTCCCATAATGCTAGATGACAATATGTAAATTGCTAAGGGAGAAAAATCAATCAATGGTCCAACCCCCAAAAGTTTAATAACCCTGACAACCGACACAACACGCTCGCTCTATTGGTGCAGTAGAAGCACTGCCATCTGGGGAGTAATCAACAGCTATCTAATTGGACTTAAAACCCTCTCAATGGGAGTGAATGCCAACTGGCCAAGTTTAAAGAATAAGAGACTGTAGAATGTGAGTCCCTGGATAGGACTCTTACATTAAACCTCACCCTCTCGTGGCTCAGGGATCCTTGCAGAAGAAGAGAAGATTGTAAGAGCGAGGGGTGGTTCGTGAACTCAGGGAAGCAGAAGCTTTCAGACCACTGGAAGCTTGCACATGTGAACTTGCAGCAATGGCCGCATCGAGCACAGGACCCATGCGACTCAGTTAGACAAGGGCCCACAGTAGAGCAAGAGAAACTGATGGCAGACTGAAAACTATTGGAGGCTGATTGCTGCTGAAAGAGGGAGAGTATGCCTTACTTAGGGTTTCCAGATAGGCTCACCAGACTCCAGTGAATGAATTTACACTAAAGGACATCTGGGTACAAACGCTTGATTGCATAGGACTTAACTTGTGTGGCAGAATACATGAGGTCTGGTGGGGGTCGGGCGGGGCACAGATAGAGGAAGGGTCTACATTTGACTAAGAATTGTATGAAATGTATAAAAGCTCAATAAATTTTTTTTAAAAGGAAGACAAGAGTCAGCTCCCTTTCTGCTGTCTAACTCCAGGAAACAAGCAGGCCGCCTCAGCTAACTGTAAATGTGAATAATTCAAGGTGGCTGTGCACCACAAGGAATGATATGGGGTAGTCAGAGGAGACGCTGCTGAGGCAAGACATTTGAGGTGGGCACGGGGGAGTGGAGGAGCCTGTCAGGCAGGTGCAGACCTGGGTTTCTAAAAGGAGCTTCCCCTCCATTCAGGAGGACAGCTTCAAACAGCGGATGACCACAGCTGGGACACAACTGAAACACATAGGCATCACATAAAGCCATACTATAAATTCCTGTCCTTCCCTATCCCCTCCACACCTGCTAGTCGGATATACACATGCATTCCCAGAGGGCTTTGTGGTCCCTGTGCCCCGGGGTTGACCTTGAACTCACCAACTCATCCTCAAGCTTTAGTGCAGCCTCTCTGAACTCTCCAGTCGGTAGATAGTCCCTCTTCTACGACCACTGCCTGTTACCATGGAAACAGCACCTGACTCTTCGGGGAACGATCCTGAACTCTAAGTCTTGTGCTTTGGAGTTGAGCCAATTTCACTCCGAGCTGGAAGAGCGCAGCATATACCTAAACCAGTCAGCTACCCATCCTCCCAACCCCACTGGAAGGTTCAAGTACAGAAAATTGGGCCAGTTAAGGCCAAAAAGAGTTCAATATAAGGTTTTTCTTGAAAATGATGGGATGAAAAAGTCTTTCTCTTTTCCCAGAAAATAACACTTTGAAAATGTACCTTTGGACCTTTCAGGTCTCATGAGAGAGCAAAATTGCCTAACACTGAAGCCAACAGAGATTTGGACCAAGAGACAGATGATATCAATTGAGTCCCCGGATCCAGTCATGCCTGAAACCCATTTCTGAATATAACAGTTAACCAAACCAAACTTCCCCTAAGCTACTTTCAATTATGTTCTGTCACTTTAAACCAAATACCACCTTGATACTATAACTGGCTTCATGATTGTAAATTCTTTTTGACTATTATTTTACAATTATTTATTACTTTATATGTGTGCACACATAGGCCATGGCACATATAGGTCAGGGGACAACTTGCAGGAGTCAGTTCTCTCCTTCCACCATGTGGGTTCTGGAGACCTAACTCAGGTCTTCAGGTTTGACAGCAAATGCCTTTGCCTGCTGCACCGTCTCACCAGCCCATAAATTTTTATGAGGAGGAATTTTATCTCTGAAAACTAGCATAGAGTAAATATTGAACAAATATAATGAATAAATGAAGACAGTATCCAGCAAAAGAAGGCAGGGAGGGAAAAGGAGGAGAAGAGGAGAGAAACAGTGTCCAGGCCCGGCTTGGAAGGCAGGAACAGCTGGTGCTCCCACCAGGCCTGAGTTCCCCCTGGGAGGCCAGCCCTGGTGTGATCTGCTTGGCTGGCACTCCTGCAAGCTATGACTACTTTCCCTCTGATGTTTAAATCTAGCACAAAGCAAGAGCATCTGTGTGAAATACCTCTGCAGGGCTTAGAATGAACACCAGGTTCTCAGGGCCTGAGTTGTCTAAGGCACTCTCCACATCACCTCTGGTTCCAACAAAACCCAGTGGGGGGAAGAGAATCATTAGCTGTGGGGAGCCCCTTCATCTGACTGCTGAGCCAAAAAGGGAGATGATGGTCACTTACGGGAGTGTGGCCAAGAAGAATGGAGGCATAGAGACTCTAGAAACTTCCCAGTATTTCCACGCCAAACAATTGACCTGCAGGATTAGTGGTTCCAGGAATTTAGCCCAATAACAATAAGAACAAACACAGTGCTTCATAAATATGCATTTATGTAAGAGAGCACACTACAACACAGACACCATGGCTGCACCCATTGATGGCTGAAAAAACTTAGGCAGTAATAAAATGAATGCACTCATTTAAGTGTGAGAACAATTTTGTTTGACTGCAAGAAACTGAGATATCACCTCAATGTCCCTCCACAAGAAATTAGTTAAGCATCTGACATGTGACTAGAATAGAAGCCTACGCAGCTATCTGGGGACTTTTGTTACATTTATATATTTATTTATTTATTTTGTGTGTGTGTGTGAGTGGGTGTGAGAGTTTGTGTGTGTGAGTGAGTGTGTGTGTGTGTGTGTGTTTGTGGTGAGGCTTGCACAAGGCATGCCTGTAGGGGCCAGAGGAGAACTTGAAGGAGTCGATCAGTTCTCTCCTACCATGGGGCTCAGGGGTTGCTCTCAAGTCACTGGGCTGGACGGCAAGTACCTTTACCCACTGAACTTTTCCCCCAGCCCTTCTGCAACTATTTCTGTTAAATAATGTGGATTTATATATTAACATGATGCCTATACAGAGAGAGAGGGAGAGGAAGAGAGAGGTGGGTAGTATGAGTTCATGTGATTTTTTTAATGTTACATCTATTTCTCAGCCTGGGGATGTAGCTAAGGAAATAAAGAGAAACCTCAGGCAGCGCATGCCTGTGGACAAGGGGTGCTCGGCCTCAGTACTACTGAAGTCCTAGAGAGGCGACTCTTTGTTGTGGGACAGTGCTACGTACCAGCATCCCTTGGCTCCACCCACTAAACGACCGAAGCATGCCCAAGCCCCAGCTGTGACAATGGGCTGCAGGTATGGTCAAAAGACTCCTGGGGACATGGAGCATGCCCTGTGTGCTCTAGGGGAAATCTGGATGAAAGTTGACTATTTGACTTTTTATTTATTTTTATAATAAGTAGATGTTTTCAATAAAAACGTAAACAATACAAGCTAATTTTCTACTTAGTTAAATGTTTGAAGGTTCTGAAATCTGGGGATCTAAGAAGCACCTAATTAGGGCCACTCTTCCTGCCTGAACATGCAGGTCTTCCTCAAATCTCATCTCCATCCATTAGCTCAGTTAACTGCTTTCCTGCCTGGGCAGGAAAAGTCATTAGAAATGCAAATTTGTACGAATGCAGGTGTACAGCTCAGTACTAGAGTCTTTGCCTAGTGTCTTGGTTAGTTTTTTTTTAATTATATTTTCTTATTATTGTGTACATATGTTTATCTGTGTTTATGCATGCCATACAGCTGCAGGTACCCAAAGAGTCCAGAAGAGGGTGTCAGATCCCCTGGAGATGAAGTTGTGTGATATGGATGCTGGGAACCAAATTCTGGTCCTTGGGAAAGCCATATACATTCTTAATTGCTGAGCCGTCTCTCCAACCCCCTAGTTAGTTTTTATTGTCAACTTGATACAACCGAGAGGCACTTGAGAAAAAGGAACCTCACTCTGAAGAACTGCCTCAATAAGACTGGCCTGTGGCCATGTCTGTGAGAGACTGTCTGGATTAACGAGGGATGTGGGAGGCCCAGCCCACTGTGAGCAGCAGCATTCCTAGGCAGGTGGGCTTGTGCTGTAAAGAAAGCTAGCTTAGCATGTGGGACTGAGACAGCCAGTAAGCCAGTAACGACGTCAGTTTCCACTTGATTTTCTACCTTGACTTCCCTCGTGATGGATGGTGACCTGGATGTGTAACCCAAACAAACCCTTCACTCCCCTAGTCGCATTTGCTCAGTGTTTTATCACAGCAACAAAATGAAACTAGAACAGTTTGCATGCCCAAGGTCCTGGGTGACACCCCCAGCACCATAAAAAAGGGAAAAAAAGAAATGGAAACTCTTAGGCCTCACCCCAAACTCACTACATAGGAAAATCTCGAAGTGGAGGCCCCAGTCCGTGGATCTGTGGGGGACATGGTGTGTACCTGTGTATGCACATGTGTCTCCAGGTACACGCACCTGTGTGCACATGGAGGCCAGAAGATGACATCAGGTATCTTCCTTCAAGGTTCTCCGCCTTGTTTTATTGGTTGGTCGGCAGCTCACAGTGAGTAATCCCATATCTCCCCCATCCAACTCCCCACCCCCGCCATCTACTTTTCTCCAGCCCTTGGGGCTCCAACTATAGGCATAACACCTACCTGGCCTTCCTGTGGGTACTGGGGGTCTAAAGTCAGGTCCTCAGGCTTGCACAGCAAACACTTTACACACTGAGCCATTTCCCCAGTCCCCCGATCTGTGTTTTAACACACTTTGCAGGCAATGTTAGGATGAACTCATGTTTGAAAAGCATTGATAAAATCAAAGGGAACGGCAGGGCTTTGTGAAAACTTTGCCTGTTCCTCTAATGGTCTCAGAAGTTATGCACTTAGCTTAAGTCACTGGGTTCTTAGGGAGAAGATTAACTATATGGAAACATTTGACTCACCTTTGAAACCCAAGGCTGCCATTAAAGTTGTCTTCATATACTCCCTTGCCTCTAGAAACCCTGCCCAGTCAAGAGTTCATACTTAAAACCTAAACATTGTCCTCCAGGCTTGTTTTTACTATGTTTTTACCTATGACTGTGATGTAATTCACGGCCACTAGATGTTCCTTAATCACTTAGAACATGATAAAGAAAATCCTTTCAGATCATTGTTCCCAATCATGACCCTTCCTGGCAAGCATAGTGGTATTTGTAAGGAATTCCTTCAGGCCCAGGAGTACATAATTATGAGAGCAGGATACTCACTACAGACTGATTGTAAGGTTCACGTTTGAGGGTGGAGTAGCCACCTTATTGAACCCTTGACTGCAAGATGTGGGTAGTTGGAGATTTTTAAAAGAAATCCTATGTGGCTCCAAGCCATCACTTGAATTTGGACAATTCTGACATAAATATGTTTAGACATCACATTCAATCCAGGCCCAGTCCTGGGATCAGGAGAGAGAATTAGAAGCAAGAAAATGTTTCAGTGGTACCTGATCCGGTGAAAGTAAGGAGAAGTTGTTCTCGAAATACTGGAAATGGGCCAGGAAGACCTCGGCACTCATGGCATTGATGTGTGAGCACTGCGCGCCTTTCACCAGCTGTCCAGCACTAGAGAACAAAACAGGAATCCCAAGAGAAGGGGTGAGGGCAAAGAAGAGGGGCGAAGGAAGGCAAGTTGTCTGACACAGGCTGTGCGCTAAATTATGATTTCAGTATACACCGTCCCCACAGGCCCGTGATTTGAGTGTTTGATCCTCCAATGGTGGTGGTTTCAGGAGATTCTAGAAGCAGGAAGTAGACTGGAGATGGAGGATATGGGTGACTGGGGGCAAGTTCTTGGGAGTTTGGCCACTTCCTGTCTCACTGTCTGCTTCCTGGCCCACCGTGATATGAACTACTGTGCTCCACGCTAACCCTCCCTGCCATGGTAGACTGAACCCTTTGAAACTGTGACCTAGAACAAAGCTCTCCTCCCCTAAGCAGCTTGTAAAATTTTTTATTACATTTATTTGTTGTCTGTGTGCATGCATGTGCAGGGGTCAGAGGACAACTTTCAGGAGTTGGTTCTCTCCTGTGATGAGTTCTAAGGATTAGGCTCAGGTCATCAGGCTCAGCAACAGGGGCCTTAAGTCACTGAGCCATCTCTCAGCCCTCTGTGGGGGTTTGGGATTTTGGGTATTTTTTCACAGCTATACAAAAGTAACTAATATACTACCCATCTTGCCCTGCTGGGAAATCGGGCTCCTCTGGTAGAAGGCCTCAAGGGGTTCTTCAGCCCAGGCTGAGGCACTTTCCTACCTCAGGAGCTCCTCAGGTCTTTCGGTGGTCTTTGTCAGAAGTTCATACAGGAACAAGGCCTGAGGGAAAAGACAGACTGACTGCCCAGCACACTGAGGCTTGAGGGGAAAGCACACTGCGACTCCATCTTACAGATAAGAAACAGAGCCTGAACCCAGGATGTTACTAATCCAAGACCCTCCAGTCACTAAGTAGCTGAGCCAGAATTTGAACTGGTGCCAGGACAGTCCCAAAGCCCAAGCTGTTATATTCCAGAAGATTCTTTAAAGAGTGAGTGAGGAGCAGAGACTTAGGGTGGGAGGCTGGAGTTTAACTACCTCCATTTGCAAAGCTGCTGCCCTGAGGAGCATTCTCTGTGGCCCCTTTTTGTGTGCCCACCTGCTAGTCTTGAACCCAAGCAATGATGACAAGACCAGCATCGGCCAGAAAGTAACATCAATAAAGGCGCTAGAGCAGGCAGATCCTCCCCTCCAACCCTCCCAGATGAGCACTCTAGAAGGCAAGAGAGTAGGCAGGGGACTCATTTGTCTTAAGGAACAAAATTTTTACAGAACACCTAACTTGCAGAAGCCATCAAATACAACATTCATCTATTTTATAGACTCTAAAACTTGAACATAATTCCCCAAACAGTAAATTATGAGCTAGTGTTAGATGGAGGCTTCTGGGATGTGACAGCTGTGGGATCAAAGTCTCATAAAGGCTTAGGCAGGAAGAACAGGTGGAGGGACGTTTTGCATGCTCTGTGTGGGGTTCCTGAGATTTTCAAGGGCAGCAAGTTCAGGGACTCCCACAGATTTCCTGATCCCAGGAAATGACAGCTCCATCAATCCAGTTGCTTAAACAAAAACACCTTGAAGTTGTCTACAGAAGGATGCATTTTCCAAAATAAAAGGACCATTCCAGCTGCCGAGCTTGGCAGTGGTTTATCACACAGAAATAGATGGCTGTACTATCATCCAATCTCGTGAAAGACCCCCAAGCAAGAACCCTTCAACAGACAGGGACTGGTGCACGGCTGCATTCTCAACATCCTGAGCCATGCCAGGCAAATGTAAGTAGCTGCTCAATAAACACTGCAGAGGCCTGAGGAGATGGCTCAGTGGGTAAAGTGATTGCTGTACAACTGTGAAGACATGAACTTGGATCCCCAGAACACATGTAAAAGTTGGGTGCAGTAACAGATGATTGTCATTGCAGTGCTCCTAAAAGGGGATGGAAGGTGGGGACAGAAGGACCCCTGGAAACTTACAGGCCAACCAGCCTGGAGTATGTAACAGTGAACAAGAGACCCCATCTCAAACAAGGTGGAAGGTGAGAGCCAATACTCGAGGTTAAATTCTGATCTACACACAGCAAAGCATGCACATATGCATGTATGTGGACATGCACACACACAAACATGCACACACACTCATACACACAAACCCTGCACATACATCATATACACACAAAAATAAAAACAAACATCTCAGAAGTGATAGGCTGGGGAGATGTCTCAGTCAATGAAGTGTTTCCCATGCAGGCCTGAGAACCTGGGTTCAATCCCCAGAACCCACATAAAGAAGCAAGATGTGCTGGCAATTCAGTGCTGGTGAGGTGGAGCCACTGGATCCCTGGGGCTCCCTGACCAAGCAGCCTAGCCAAAGTGATGAATTCTAGGCAAGAACTGAGAGACTCTGTCTCAAAAATCAAGGTAGTGACTGAGGATACACCTGGGGTTGACCTCTGGCCTCCACACAAGTGCACAGCTATATACCATATGTGTACACACACACACACACACACACGTGCGTGCACACTAAAATCAGTATTTCAGAAGTGAGTAAAATGAAGGTGAGTAAGTAGCAGCAAGTTGGAGGAAGTTCCTCAGCCAGGCCTCAGTCTCCACAGCGGCATCCTCTCCAAGCAGCCTGGATGCTCGCAGTATTCAACAACAGCTATAAGGTTTACAGTGCACTGCTCCTGACTGGGTGTCATGTACCACTGTTGTCAGTAAGATCCTCCTTTTGTTCATGAGACAACTGAGGCCGTGTAAGAGATCACTTCCCCATAGCTAATAGACAAAGGGCAGCCACAATTCATCCTACTTCTGCTCCCTGAGTTTAATCACGTGGAAACAAAGTGCCTTTGTCAAACTGGCCCTGAACTATCCCACAAAGGCACACAGTCCGAAATACATGCCCAGGCATGAGGATATAACTCAATGGTACAGCACTTGCCCGTCATGTGCGAGGGTCCTGGCTTCCATTTCTGGCACCATAGAAAGGAATATGGCATTGGTCTGTGAGCACTGAGGTCATACCTGGCTCCTTCGAAGCTCCTTTTCCTTCAGGACTGTAGCATTGAATCCAGATTCTCTTTGTAAATCAAAGAGAGACACTTCCTTAAAGAAAACCCTTGGTATCTCCACAACACCAGAAGCAGTATCTTCTGCCTCTAACAGCTGCCGAAATTGAGAGAAAAGGAATGACAGACTCGTAAGGGAGACACGGAGACTTGCATGATATCCAGACGCTGCTGACAAATTGATTCAGACCCAAGTCTGATCTAAAACCCACTTTCATGGATTGAATATGAAATGTTCCTCCCAGAGCTCATGTTTTGAAGGTTTTGCTCCCCAAATGGTGGCGTTATTCTGGGGGGAAAGGGGGAGATTTGTGGAAACTTCAAAAGGTAGGGCCTACCTGGAGGAAGGTCAATAGGGGCAGGTCTTTGACCACTTCCTGTCTTGTACGCTCAATTCCTGGTCACCGTGAAGTGAACGGCCCTCTTCCAACCCACCCTTCCACTGCCGTGAAGTTCTGTCCATGCACACGAGGCCAAGAAATCATGGACGAAACCCTCTAAAACCATGAACCCAAACAAATCCTTTCTCCATTAGGTTGTTTATATTGGGCATTTTGGCAAAAGTAACTAACAGGCCCATATACCACTGCTATAGAGCACTGGTGTTCAGGTTTTTTTTTTTTTAAGACCAAACTCCTTGGGTTTTGTTTCTTAACAGATTTTGTAATTGGACACAGCAGGCCTAGCAAAGAAAAATATTCAAAAGATCCACAGCACAGGTCCAAAGCACTCTGAGGACTTCAGAATTCGCTTTTAGATTGAAAAACACTTTTGAGATGTTTTTAGAGCCAGTTGTTGTGGTACATGCCTATAATTCCAGCTCTTTGAAAATTAAAGCAGAAGAATAGATTATTCAAGACCAACCTGGGCTATATAGTGAGTTTGAAGCCAACCTGGGCTACACAGTGAGGTCTTGTCTTAAAAAATAAAATAAAATAAACTGGGTGTGGTGCCACATGTCTTTGATGCCAGCACTTAGGAGACAGAAGCAGGTGAATTACGAATCTCTGTGAGATGGAAGCCAGCTTGGTCTACACAGCGAGTTCCAGGCCAGCCAGAGCTACATAGTGAAACCCTGTCTTAAAAATAAAATAGATTATAATTAAATCCAGAATCCTGGTTTGAGAAAAGACTTCTGTATTAGACTGACTAGGAAAGCAACAGAGCCTAAAAAAAACTGTAACATGATCCAAAGGGCTATCTCTGGGAAGAAGAAAGGTTATACCACCAAAAGCCAGCATTTTCTAGATTCAGAGAACTCCACACACCAACAGGTACCCCAACCCTGAATAAACAGCCCAGAGTCATAGCCCATTCACTTACCAAACACGCCCTTTGTGAGCCACATAGCTAAGGACCAGACATCACCTCTCACCTTGCTGAGGACACCTTGTTGCTGGACAGGTAACAAATCAGACATATGCTGGGAGATGGTGCTTCTCAGAACCTGCCAGAGGTCCTTGTGGTCCATGCTGTAAAAGGCTTGTGTACTGACCCCCGCCAGCAGCACACCCATCTGGCTGACGTTGTAGAAGGACAGCACCTAGCAGGGAACCAGCCATGAGGGTCAGGCTCTCCCAGATATTTACTGAGCCCACTTGATGCCAGGTACATGGATGGGTGACAGCTGAGGGGCCAGAAGGAGGGCAAGACAGGTACTGTATCAGGAAGGAGAGTCAATATCAAAACACAAGGCCATGGTAAGCTTCCTGCCAGGAGGGGGAACTTCACAAGCCCATAGTCCAGGTAATATATGGTGACCCTTGAGCCATCAATAGGGCTCTTGTTTTTGTTATTTGACACTAGGAAAGAGACAAACCTGGTCCAGAACCAGGAGAGAATGCAACAATCACCCTCTGCTTCCTGAAATTATTTACACAGAAAACATCACCATGGGCTCACAGAACCTCAATTGCTGTCCAGAAGCAGCCAAGGTCTTCGCCAGGGGAAATGAAGTTATAATGAGACTAGAGAGATGAGATGAATGGGCCAGCCTTGGCCTTGAGTGCAGAAGTGAGAATCGGTGAACCATGGTCATGGCGCCATGATGGAGGCAGCATGGGAGTTTCTAAGCAGTCTCTAAAGCTAGAGGTCCTGAACTCTGTCCCCTAACTATCCCTTCCACTGTGATTTTGGTGATTAATTCCCTTACATTATCTGTGCCTCGTGCAAACAACCTCAGAAATGAAGACTGTTAACTCCACTGAGTTCATTCGGTTGATAGGAAGACTACATGATTAACACACTTAGAACAGAACCTAGTATACAATAAGCATGTCATAAATGTTTACTATCATTGCCATACTGGCACTGGTTGAAGTTCAGTTGCCATAAGACTGTTGATGTCCTGGAAATTGGTTATGAGTGAACAGAAAAAGCGGATGTAAGTGCTTAGGACTCAAGTCCTTAGAGTCTTTGAACCGGATCCAACACAGAGACTAACCTCTCCCTCCCCGCCCCAAAGAAAGTCCAGCACAGTAGCTAAAACGTGGACTAAGGCTCCTGCTCCTCCAAGTGGGACATTGACCTTCCCTCCCAGCTTCCCCTCTGCAGCCTAAGACTGAGATAAAGCATCACCCCTCATACCAAGGACAGAGGATCTGACTGTCAACTTGAGAGACACCTAGAAGACCTCTCTCTCTGTGTTTCTCTCCCCCTCTGTCTGTTTTTCTCTTTCCCTCCCTCCCCCTATCCCTCTGTCTCTCTGTCTCTCTCTCTCTCCCTCTCTCTCTCTCTCTCTCTCTCTCTCTCTCTCTTCTCTCTCTCTCTCTCCTTCCTGGTCACCATGAGAGGAACAGCCTCCTCTTCCACACAGTCCCCCACCATGTTTTGTGTCACCTCAGATTCAAAGCAACAAAGCCAGCTGACCACAGACCAGAATCTCTGGAACCATGAGCCCAAATAAACCTTCACTCCTTTAACTTGGTTTTTTCGAGTAGTTCTGAGAGCCATGAACAGTCTGACTAACACACAGGTTGAGAGATGTATCAGTGGTCTCAAAAGCAAAGAAGAAAATCCCAGGGTTGGCTTAACAAGTTGATCCACAGCTCAACAACAACTCACTCACAGAGCTCACAGCCTATTATGTCCCTGATGTTCAATCATCTTTCTGTGCACTGACTCGAATAATCTGTGTAACTGTGCTATGGGGGAGGAGCTACAGTTACCTGTGTTTTACAAATAGGGGACGTGGAGAAAAGCGAAGTTAAGCAATTGCCTAGTGTCACAAAGCTAGTAAATGACAGAGTGAAGATTTAATCCCAAGTAACCCTCCTCAGCACTTTCTTCTCACTAATTGATTGCTCCTGCTATGTGTGCACATAGCTGTCATGAACAGGATTCATGGGTCTTAAAATTCATATGCTGAAGCTATAAGCCCTTGTGTGTATTGGGTAGGGATGAGGTCATGAGATAATTAGAGTTGGAAGGGGTCCTTCACCAATAGGATTAGTGTCCTTATCAGAAGAGACACTAGGGCCAGAGAGATGTCTCCATAAGTAAAGAGCTTGCTATGCCAGCATGAGAAGAGCTCTATGCTCTGATCTCCAGCACCCACACACAAAAATTTGAGCACTGCAGTACATGCCTGTAACCCCAGAATTGGGAAGACAGAGACAGATGGATTCTTGGGACTCGAGGGCCAGCCAGTCTAGTCAACATGGCAAGCTCTGGGTCTTCTGAAAGACCCTGTTTCAAAGAATAAGATGGAGAAGCAATTGAAGAAGACATCCCAACATCAATCATCGGCTTCCACACATACTTGCATGAGTGAGCATACATGCAGAGAGAGAGAAAGAGAGAGAGAGAAGCTTGCTCTCATGGAGTTCACATGAGCACATAGCAAGATAGCATTTGTCCAGAAGCCAAAACTGGAAGCCTCAGAATGAAGCTGCCTTGCCAGCTTGGTCTTGGGTTTCTCAGCCCCTAGAACTGTGAGAATGGAATTTCCATTGTTTAAGCTACTCAGTGTTATTCTGCTGCAGCAACCTGAGCTGACAATTACAGTGGCACTTGGGTCTTTTGGGAACTCAGGAAAGGCTAAAAGTTCCAGCTAACCTTTTCATGGGCCAAGTATTTGGCAGACAAGATGATGATCTGGCTCCTGGCCCAGCCTGAAACCTGGTTGAGGGTAGAGATGGCACTGTGCACAGCCTCAGATGAGAGGGGTTCCAGCTGAGTGCAGGTCAGACCCACAACTGCGTCCGACAGAGAGCCCAGGGTCTCGTTGAGGGTCTGGTTCTCTGTAGCAATGTCGAGGAGGTCAGCTTTGAGCTAGAAGGATAACAAAGTGGCATGAGTGCTGACAGGAAGCAGAACAATGGTTCCTTCCATCCACACCCTGAGTCTGACTCCACACCTCCTTCCCCAGACCTGGCCCATCAAAGCCCCTGAGCCCAGGAACCTGAGAGAAATGGACTCTTGGTCATGGTTAGGCAGTGACTCGCTCACTGAAAATAACTCCTGCAGTCCTGGCTTTCATATGCTGGAAATTCACTTCGGGCTTCATTTGAATATTAATGTGTTATTAAATCAACCTTAAAGCGCAGCCGGAAGAATTTCATTCCCTTCCAGCTCCACCACACATTCCTGTAGCATCCATTTTCCTGTTGTGGTCTTGAACTCTATATCCATATATTTGGCTGCTTTTCCTTTGTGAAATATCCAGGAGCTTTCTCATGATAATATATAATCAATATAAAAATAATCCTCAGCAGTACAAGAAAGTCAAAATGAAAATCTAAACTCATGAAAGTAACTATGAAAATGAACACAACACGGGGCTCAGTTGTAGAGTACTCACAAAAGGAAGGGGGAGGGAAGGAGGAAGGGAGGGAAGGAAGAAGGAGGGAAGGAAGGAGACTGTGTATATTCCTCCAAGTCTTCCTGCGCCTTTATAGATATAAACAGTATGAACTTTTTACAGATTTTATAGTGTGGCCCGAACATTTTATCTTCCACTAAAATCATATCTTGTACATATCTGCACATGTCTAGGGTCATTTTAATAATAATTTTGTTGTAATATGTTTCTCTGACTATTAGTCAAGAGTTCTCATCTGATTCTGGCACAGAAGGGAATAAACTCGCCAACCACAGCACAACCGCTGTACGTAAATAACAAAGGGCTGGTGAGATGGCGAGGCGGGTAGCGGTATTTTCCACCAAGCCTGACGATCACACATCAATCTCTAGAATCCACACAGTAGATAGAGAAGCTAGACAACTGCATTAAGTTGTCCTCTGACCTCCACAATCCTGCTGTGATACAGAGGTGCACAAACAAACAATCAAATAAACGAAAAACACAATAAAGGAGGGAGGTGGGAGGAAGGGAGAGATGGACGGACGGATGGACAGACGAAAACATGAATATGGTGATCTAGTTTAATCCTTGATTTGTATAAGCAACGGATTCCTTTTAGGCACGTGCTCATAACTGTTGTATGCAATCTTCACATTACCACCAGAGGGCAGCAAAGTGAAGCCAAAGAAACAATTGTGGCCTCTTGAGCAGGTTCCCTTTCCTAGAGCCGCTCCCAGGAAGGAAGTGGGGACAAGAGAGTTCTCAAAACATGGTCCCTGACTGGCAGCAGCAGCACCACGTGAGAACTTGCTAGAAATACACAATTCCAGCCACACCCAGACCTATAGAATCAAACTGGTAGAGTGTATCTTATGAAGCCCGCAGAGTGACTGGAATGCACCCTCAAGTCAGAGACTAAGCGCAGTGACCCCAAGGTCCCCAGTGTAGTTGTGTTTGACTCTCTTCTAGGTCACGGGTACCTCTATGGCCAAGAAATACATTTGTTTTCTTGCTTTTGCTTGAGTTTGCTTAACGTTTTTCCTTGAATGCAAAAATAGCCATTAACCCAGACAGACGCTGGTGAGGAGAGATGCCAATTGTGGCCCTCAAGGGCAAATGTGATGGGTATTTGGGAATTATGTGTGAAGAACTGCTGTGGAATTATTGATGGATTTATCAAGATTTTCTTTCAATATTACTCTCATGTCACTGTTTCAACATTTTGGGGGGAGGGCGCTTTTTGAGACAGGGTCTCCCTGTAGCCCCAGCTATCCTGGAACTCGCTATACAGATTAGGTTGGCCTTGAACTCATTGAGATCTGCCTGTCCTCTACCTCTCAAGTACTGAGATTAAAGGCATGCACCACCGTGCTCGACATGGTTTCAAATTTTAAAAGCTAAAGCATAAACAACAACAAAAGTAGGCGAGGAGGAGGACAGACCTGAGATTGGAAAGAAGTCTAGACATGGTACAACATGCTTGGAATCCCAGCACACAG